>CP144699.1:23202544-23732544 GCA_036885675.1 Vigna mungo
TTATATTGGATTATAAATAGCTTAACAGATTTGGATTTCATTTCAAGGTGAAGCATTTGATAACCTTCCCTAGCAAAATTCATGTTAACTTTTTTAATTTGTTTTAGTTCTTTTCCTTCACTAAACGAAGACATTTCTTTGTTATCCATTCCTTTGTTATCCATGAGCGACCTTTGGCTTCTTTATGAACAAGAAAACGTCAGAGACACGTAGAATGCGACGTAATATTGGTACTATGTTAAAACAACACAATTAGTGGTGTCAACCACTCATATGCCCGTCACGTCAACGCTGCCAAAGATTGTGACGTACTATTGCAAATATATCGTCAACTTGTCGCTTGCATTGGATGTTTAATATTGGATTATAAATAGCTTAACAGATTTGGATTTCATTTCAAGGTGAACCATTTGATAACCTTCCCTAACCAAATTCATGTTAACTTTTTTAATTTGTTTTAGTTCTTTTCCTGCACTAGACGAAGACATTTTTTGTTATCCATGAGCGACCTTTGGCTTCTTTATGAAGAAGAAAACGTCAGAGACACGTAGAATGCGACGTAATATTGGTACTATGTTAAAACAACCCAATTAGTGGTGTCAACCACTCATATGCCCGTCACGTCAATGCTGCCAAAGGTTGTGACGTACTATTGCAAATATATCGTCAAATTGTCGCTTGCATTGGATGTTTAATATTTGATTATAAATAGCTTAACAGATTTGGATTTCATTTCAAGGTGAACCATTTGATAACCTTCCCTAACCAAATTCATGTTAACTTTTTTAATTTGTTTTAGTTCTTTTCCTTCACTAAACGAAGACATTTCTTTGTTATCCATGAGCGACCTTTGGCTTCTTTATGAAGAAGAAAACGTCAGAGACACGTAGAATGCGACGTAATATTGGTACTATGTTAAAACAACACAATTAGTGGTGTCAACCACTCATATGCCCGTCACGTCAACGCTGCCAAAGTTTGTGACGTACTATTGCAAATATATCGTCAAATTGTCGCTTGCATTGGATGTTTAATATTGGTTTATAAATAGCTTAACAGATTTGGATTTCATTTCAAGGTGAACCATTTGATAACCTTCCCTAACCAAATTCATGTTAACTTTTTAAATTTGTTTTAGTTCTTTTCCTTCACTAAACGAAGACATTTCTTTGTTATCCATTGCATTGTTATCCATGAGCGACCTTTGGCTTCTTTATGAAGAAGAAAACGTCAGAGACACGTAGAATGCGACGTAATATTGGTACTATGTTAAAACAACACAATTAGTGGTGTCAACCACTCATATGCCCGTCACGTCAACGCTGCCAAAGGTTGAGACGTACTATTGCAAATATATCGTCAAATTGTCGCTTGCATTGGATGTTTAATATTGGATTATAAATAGCTTATCAGATTTGGATTTCATTTCAAGGTGAAGAATTTGATAACCTTCCATAACCAAATTCATGTTAACTTTTTTAATTTGTTTTAGTTCTTTTCCTTCACTAAACGAAGACATTTCTTTGTTATCCATGAGCGACCTTTGGCTTCTTTATGAAGAAGAAAACGTCAGAGACACGTAGAAATCGACGTAATATTGGTACTTTGTTAAAACAACAGAGTTAGTGGTGTCAACCACTCACATGCCCGTCACGTCAACGCTGCCAAAGGTTGTGACGTACTATTGCAAATATATTGTCAAATTATCGCTTGCATTGGATGTTTAATATTGGATTATAAATAGCTTAATAGATTTGGATTTCATTTCAAGGTGAAGCATTTAATAACCTTCCCTAGCAAAATTCATGTTAACTTTTTTAATTTGTTTTAGTTCTTTTCCTTCACTAAACGAAGACATTTCTTTGTTATCCATTCCTTTGTTATCCATGAGCGACCTTTGGCTTCTTTATGAACAAGAAAACGTCAGAGACACGTAGAATTCGACGTAATATTGGTACTATGTTAAAACAACACAATTAGTGGTGTCAACCACTCATATGCCCGTCACGTCAACGCTGCCAAAGATTGTGACGTACTATTGCAAATATATCGTCAACTTGTCGCTTGCATTGGATGTTTAATATTGGATTATAAATAGCTTAACAGATTTGGATTTCATTTCAAGGTGAACCATTTGATAACCTTCCCTAACCAAATTCATGTTAACTTTTTTAATTTGTTTTAGTTCTTTTCCTGCACTAGACGAAGACATTTCTTTGTTATCCATGAGCGACCTTTGGCTTCTTTATGAAGAAGAAAACGTCAGAGGCACGTAGAATGCGACGTAATATTGGTACTATGTTAAAACAACCCAATTAGTGGTGTCAACCACTCATATGCCCGTCACGTCAATGCTGCCAAAGGTTGTGACGTACTATTGCAAATATATCGTCAAATTGTCGCTTGCATTGGATGTTTAATATTGGTTTATAAATAGCTTAACAGATTTGGATTTCATTTCAAGGTGAACCATTTGATAACCTTCCCTAACCAAATTCATGTTAACTTTTTAAATTTGTTTTAGTTCTTTTCCTTCACTAAACGAAGACATTTCTTTGTTATCCATTGCATTGTTATCCATGAGCGACCTTTGGCTTCTTTATGAAGAAGAAAACGTCAGAGACACGTAGAATGCGACGTAATATTGGTACTATGTTAAAACAATACAATTAGTGGTGTCAACCACTCATATGCCCGTCACATCAACGCTGCCAAAGGTTGAGACGTACTATTGCAAATATATCGTCAAATTGTCGCTTGCATTGGATGTTTAATATTGGATTATAAATAGCTTATCAGATTTGGATTTCATTTCAAGGTGAAGAATTTGATAACCTTCCATAACCAAATTCATGTTAACTTTTTTAATTTGTTTTAGTTCTTTTCCTTCACTAAACGAAGACATTTCTTTGTTATCCATTTCTTTGTTATCCATGAGCGACCTTTGGCTTCTTTATGAAGAAGAAAACGTCAGAGACACGTAGAAATCGACGTAATATTGGTACTTTGTTAAAACAACAGAGTTAGTGGTGTCAACCACTCACATGCCCGTCACGTCAACGCTGCCAAAGGTTGTGACGTACTATTGCAAATATATCGTCAAATTGTCGCTTGCATTGGATGTTTAATATTGGATTATAAATAGCTTATCAGATTTGGATTTCATTTCAAGGTGAAGAATTTGATAACCTTCCCTAACCAAATTCATGTTAACTTTTTAAATTTGTTTTAGTTCTTTTCCTTCACTAAACGAAGACATTTCTTTGTTATCCATTTCTTTGTTATCCATGAGCGACCTTTGGCTTCTTTATGAAGAAGAAAACGTCAGAGACACGTAGAATGCGACGTAATATTGGTACTATGTTAAAACAACACAATTAGTGGTGTCAACCACTCATATGCCCATCACGTCAACGCTGCCAAAGGTTGTGACGTACTATTGCAAATATATTGTCAAATTGTCGCTTGCATTGGATGTTTAATATTGGATTATAAATAGCTTAACAGATTTGGATTTCATTTCAAGGTGAAGCATTTGATAACCTTCCCTAGCAAAATTCATGTTAACTTTTTTAATTTGTTTTAGTTCTTTTCCTTCACTAAACGAAGACATTTCTTTGTTATCCATTCCTTTGTTATCCATGAGCGACCTTTGGCTTCTTTATGAACAAGAAAACGTCAGAGACTCGTAGAATGCGACGTAATATTGGTACTATGTTAAAACAACACAATTAGTGGTGTCAACCACTCATATGCCCGTCACGTCAACGCTGCCAAAGATTGTGACGTACTATTGCAAATATATCGTCAACTTGTCGCTTGCATTGGATGTTTAATATTGGATTATAAATAGCTTAACAGATTTGGATTTCATTTCAAGGTGAACCATTTGATAACCTTCCCTAACCAAATTCATGTTAACTTTTTTAATTTGTTTTAGTTCTTTTCCTGCACTAGACGAAGACATTTCTTTGTTATCCATGAGCGACCTTTGGCTTCTTTATGAAGAAGAAAACGTCAGAGACACGTAGAATGCGACGTAATATTGGTACTATGTTAAAACAACCCAATTAGTGGTGTCAACCACTCATATGCCCGTCACGTCAATGCTGCCAAAGGTTGTGACGTACTATTGCAAATATATCGTCAAATTGTCGCTTGCATTGGATGTTTAATATTTGATTATAAATAGCTTAACAGATTTGGATTTCATTTCAAGGTGAACCATTTGATAACCTTCCCTAACCAAATTCATGTTAACTTTTTTAATTTGTTTTAGTTCTTCTCCTTCACTTAACGAAGACATTTCTTTGTTATCCATGAGCGAACTTTGGCTTCTTTATGAAGAAGAAAACGTCAGAGACACGTAGAATGCGACGTAATATTGGTACTATGTTAAAACAACACAATTAGTGGTGTCAACCACTCATATGCCCGTCACGTCAACGCTGCCAAAGTTTGTGACGTACTATTGCAAATATATCGTCAAATTGTCGCTTGCATTGGATGTTTAATATTGGTTTATAAATAGCTTAACAGATTTGGATTTCATTTCAAGGTGAACCATTTGATAACCTTCCCTAACCAAATTCATGTTAACTTTTTAAATTTGTTTTAGTTCTTTTCCTTCACTAAACGAAGACATTTCTTTGTTATCCATTGCATTGTTATCCATGAGCGACCTTTGGCTTCTTTATGAAGAAGAAAACGTCAGAGACACGTAGAATGCGACGTAATATTGGTACTATGTTAAAACAACACAATTAGTGGTGTCAACCACTCATATGCCCGTCACATCAACGCTGCCAAAGGTTGAGACGTACTATTGCAAATATATCGTCAAATTGTCGCTTGCATTGGATGTTTAATATTGGATTATAAATAGCTTATCAGATTTGGATTTCATTTCAAGGTGAAGAATTTGATAACCTTCCATAACCAAATTCATGTTAACTTTTTTAATTTGTTTTAGTTCTTTTCCTTCACTAAACGAAGACATTTCTTTGTTATCCATTTCTTTGTTATCCATGAGCGACCTTTGGCTTCTTTATGAAGAAGAAAACGTCAGAGACACGTAGAAATCGACGTAATATTGGTACTTTGTTAAAACAACAGAGTTAGTGGTGTCAACCACTCACATGCCCGTCACGTCAACGCTGCCAAAGGTTGTGACGTACTATTGCAAATATATCGTCAAATTGTCGCTTGCATTGGATGTTTAATATTGGATTATAAATAGCTTATCAGATTTGGATTTCATTTCAAGGTGAAGAATTTGATAACCTTCCCTAACCAAATTCATGTTAACTTTTTAAATTTGTTTTAGTTCTTTTCCTTCACTAAACGAAGACATTTCTTTGTTATCCATTTCTTTGTTATCCATGAGCGACCTTTGGCTTCTTTATGAAGAAGAAAACGTCAGAGACACGTAGAATGCGACGTAATATTGGTACTATGTTAAAACAACACAATTAGTGGTGTCAACCACTCATATGCCCATCACGTCAACGCTGCCAAAGGTTGTGACGTACTATTGCAAATATATTGTCAAATTGTCGCTTGCATTGGATGTTTAATATTGGATTATAAATAGCTTAACAGATTTGGATTTCATTTCAAGGTGAAGCATTTGATAACCTTCCCTAGCAAAATTCATGTTAACTTTTTTAATTTGTTTTAGTTCTTTTCCTTCACTAAACGAAGACATTTCTTTGTTATCCATTCCTTTGTTATCCATGAGCGACCTTTGGCTTCTTTATGAACAAGAAAACGTCAGAGACTCGTAGAATGCGACGTAATATTTGTACTATGTTAAAACAACACAATTAGTGGTGTCAACCACTCATATGCCCGTCACGTCAACGCTGCCAAAGATTGTGACGTACTATTGCAAATATATCGTCAACTTGTCGCTTCCATTGGATGTTTAATATTGGATTATAAATAGCTTAACAGATTTGGATTTCATTTCAAGGTGAACCATTTGATAACCTTCCCTAACCAAATTCATGTTAACTTTTTAAATTTGTTTTAGTTCTTTTCCTTCACTAAACGAAGACATTTCTTTGTTATCCATTGCATTGTTATCCATGAGCGACCTTTGGCTTCTTTATGAAGAAGAAAACGTGAGAGACACGTAGAATGCGACGTAATATTGGTACTATGTTAAAACAACACAATTAGTGGTGTCAACCACTCATATGCCCGTCACGTCAACGCTGCCAAAGGTTGAGACGTACTATTGCAAATATATCGTCAAATTGTCGCTTGCATTGGATGTTTTATATTGGATTATAAATAGCTTATCAGATTTGGATTTCATTTCAAGGTGAAGAATTTGATAACCTTCCCTAACCAAATTCATGTTAACTTTTTTAATTTGTTTTAGTTCTTTTCCTTCACTAAACGAAGACATTTCTTTGTTATCCATTTCTTTGTTATCCATGAGCGACCTTTGGCTTCTTTATGAAGAAGAAAACGTCAGAGACACGTAGAAATCGACGTAATATTGGTACTTTGTTAAAACAACAGAGTTAGTGGTGTCAACCACTCACATGCCCGTCACGTCAACGCTGCCAAAGGTTGTGACGTACTATTGCAAATATATCGTCAAATTGTCGCTTGCATTGGATGTTTAATATTGGATTATAAATAGCTTATCAGATTTGGATTTCATTTCAAGGTGAAGAATTTGATAACCTTCCCTAACCAAATTCATGTTAACTTTTTAAATTTGTTTTAGTTCTTTTCCTTCACTAAACGAAGACATTTCTTTGTTATCCATTTCTTTCTTATCCATGAGCGACCTTTGGCTTCTTTATGAAGAAGAAAACGTCAGAGACACGTAGAATGCGACGTAATATTGGTACTATGTTAAAACAACACAATTAGTGGTGTCAACCACTCATATGCCCATCACGTCAACGCTGCCAAAGGTTGTGACGTACTATTGCAAATATATTGTCAAATTGTCGCTTGCATTGGATGTTTAATATTGGATTATAAATAGCTTAACAGATTTGGATTTCATTTCAAGGTGAAGCATTTGATAACCTTCCCTAGCAAAATTCATGTTAACTTTTTTAATTTGTTTTAGTTCTTTTCCTTCACTAAACGAAGACATTTCTTTGTTATCCATTCCTTTGTTATCCATGAGCGACCTTTGGCTTCTTTATGAACAAGAAAACGTCAGAGACTCGTAGAATGCGACGTAATATTGGTACTATGTTAAAACAACACAATTAGTGGTGTCAACCACTCATATGCCCGTCACGTCAACGCTGCCAAAGATTGTGACGTACTATTGCAAATATATCGTCAACTTGTCGCTTGCATTGGATGTTTAATATTGGATTATAAATAGCTTAACAGATTTGGATTTCATTTCAAGGTGAACCATTTGATAACCTTCCCTAACCAAATTCATGTTAACTTTTTTAATTTGTTTTAGTTCTTTTCTTGCACTAGACGAAGACATTTCTTTGTTATCCATTTCTTTGTTATCCATGAGCGACCTTTGGCTTCTTTATGAAGAAGAAAACGTCAGAGACACGTAGAATGCGACGTAATATTGGTACTATGTTAAAACAACACAATTAGTGGTGTCAACCACTCATATGCCCGTCACGTCAACGCTGCCAAAGTTTGTGACGTACTATTGCAAATATATCGTCAAATTGTCGCTTGCATTGGATGTTTAATATTGGTTTATAAATAGCTTAACAGATTTGGATTTCATTTCAAGGTGAACCATTTGATAACCTTCCCTAACCAAATTCATGTTAACTTTTTAAATTTGTTTTAGTTCTTTTCCTTCACTAAACGAAGACATTTCTTTGTTATCCATTGCATTGTTATCCATGAGCGACCTTTGGCTTCTTTATGAAGAAGAAAACGTGAGAGACACGTAGAATGCGACGTAATATTGGTACTATGTTAAAACAACACAATTAGTGGTGTCAACCACTCATATGCCCGTCACGTCAACGCTGCCAAAGGTTGAGACGTACTATTGCAAATATATCGTCAAATTGTCGCTTGCATTGGATGTTTTATATTGGATTATAAATAGCTTATCAGATTTGGATTTCATTTCAAGGTGAAGAATTTGATAACCTTCCCTAACCAAATTCATGTTAACTTTTTTAATTTGTTTTAGTTCTTTTCCTTCACTAAACGAAGACATTTCTTTGTTATCCATTTCTTTGTTATCCATGAGCGACCTTTGGCTTCTTTATGAAGAAGAAAACGTCAGAGACACGTAGAAATCGACGTAATATTGGTACTTTGTTAAAACAACAGAGTTAGTGGTGTCAACCACTCACATGCCCGTCACGTCAACGCTGCCAAAGGTTGTGACGTACTATTGCAAATATATCGTCAAATTGTCGCTTGCATTGGATGTTTAATATTGGATTATAAATAGCTTATCAGATTTGGATTTCATTTCAAGGTGAAGAATTTGATAACCTTCCCTAACCAAATTCATGTTAACTTTTTAAATTTGTTTTAGTTCTTTTCCTTCACTAAACGAAGACATTTCTTTGTTATCCATTTCTTTCTTATCCATGAGCGACCTTTGGCTTCTTTATGAAGAAGAAAACGTCAGAGACACGTAGAATGCGACGTAATATTGGTACTATGTTAAAACAACACAATTAGTGGTGTCAACCACTCATATGCCCATCACGTCAACGCTGCCAAAGGTTGTGACGTACTATTGCAAATATATTGTCAAATTGTCGCTTGCATTGGATGTTTAATATTGGATTATAAATAGCTTAACAGATTTGGATTTCATTTCAAGGTGAAGCATTTGATAACCTTCCCTAGCAAAATTCATGTTAACTTTTTTAATTTGTTTTAGTTCTTTTCCTTCACTAAACGAAGACATTTCTTTGTTATCCATTCCTTTGTTATCCATGAGCGACCTTTGGCTTCTTTATGAACAAGAAAACGTCAGAGACTCGTAGAATGCGACGTAATATTGGTACTATGTTAAAACAACACAATTAGTGGTGTCAACCACTCATATGCCCGTCACGTCAACGCTGCCAAAGATTGTGACGTACTATTGCAAATATATCGTCAACTTGTCGCTTGCATTGGATGTTTAATATTGGATTATAAATAGCTTAACAGATTTGGATTTCATTTCAAGGTGAACCATTTGATAACCTTCCCTAACCAAATTCATGTTAACTTTTTTAATTTGTTTTAGTTCTTTTCTTGCACTAGACGAAGACATTTCTTTGTTATCCATTTCTTTGTTATCCATGAGCGACCTTTGGCTTCTTTATGAAGAAGAAAACGTCAGAGACACGTAGAATGCGACGTAATATTGGTACTATGTTAAAACAACCCAATTAGTGGTGTCAACCACTGATATGCCCTTTACGTCAATGCTGCCAAAGGTTGTGACGTACTATTGCAAATATATCGTCAAATTGTCGCTTGCATTGGATGTTTAATATTTGATTATAAATAGCTTAACAGATTTGGATTTCATTTCAAGGTGAACCATTTGATAACCTTCCCTAACCAAATTCATGTTAACTTTTTTAATTTGTTTTAGTTCTTTTCCTTCACTAAACGAAGACATTTCTTTGTTATCCATTTCTTTGTTATCCATGAGCGACCTTTGGCTTCTTTATGAAAAAGAAAACGTCAGAGACACGTAGAGTGCGACGTAATATTGGTACTATGTTAAAACAACACAATTTGTGGTGTCAACCACTCATATGCCCATCACGTCAACGCTGCCAAAGGTTGTGACGTATTATTGCAAATATATCGTCAAATTGTCGCTTGCATTGGATGTTTAATATTGGTTTATAAATAGCTTAACAGATTTGGATTTCATTTCAAGGTGAACCATTTGATAACCTTCCCTAACCAAATTCATGTTAACTTTTTTAATTTGTTTTAGTTCTTTTCCTTCACTAAACGAAGACATTTCTTTGTTATCCATTTCTTTGTTATCCATGAGCGACCTTTGGCTTCTTTATGAAGAAGAAAACGTCAGAGACACGTAGAATGCGACGTAATATTGGTACTATGTTAAAACAACACAATTAGTGGTGTCAACCACTCATATGCCCGTCATGTCAACGCTGCCAAAGGTTGAGACGTACTATTGCAAATATATCGTCAAATTGTCGCTTGCATTGGATGTTTAATATTGGATTATAAATAGCTTATCAGATTTGGATTTCATTTCAAGGTGAAGAATTTGATAACCTTCCCTAACCAAATTCATGTTAACTTTTTCAATTTGTTTTAGTTCTTTTCCTTCACTAAACGAAGACATTTCTTTGTTATCCATTTCTTTGTTATCCATGAGCGACCTTTGGCTTCTTTATGAAGAAGAAAACGTCAGAGACACGTAGAATGCGACGTAATATTGGTACTATGTTAAAACAACCCAATTAGTGGTGTCAACCACTCATATGCCCGTCACGTCAATGCTGCCAAAGGTTGTGACGTACTATTGCAAATATATCGTCAAATTGTCGCTTGCATTGGATGTTTAATATTGGTTTATAAATAGCTTAACAGATTTGGATTTCATTTCAAGGTGAACCATCTGATAACCTTCCCTAACCAAATTCATGTTAACTTTTTTAATTTGTTTTAGTTCTTTTCCTGCACTAGACGAAGACATTTCTTTGTTATCCATTTCTTTGTTATCCATGAGCGACCTTTGGCTTCTTTATGAAGAAGAAAACGTCAGAGACACGTAGAATGCGACGTAATATTGGTACTATGTTAAAACAACACAATTAGTGGTGTCAACCACTCATATGCCCATCACGTCAACGCTGCCAAAGGTTGTGACCTACTATTGTAAATATATCGTCAAATTGTCGCTTGCATTGGATGTTTAATATTGGTTTATAAATAGCTTAACAGATTTGGATTTCATTTCAAGGTGAACCATTTGATAACCTTCCCTAACCAAATTCATGTTAACTTTTTTAATTTGTTTTAGTTCTTTTCCTTCACTAAACGAAGACATTTCTTTATTATCCATTCCATTGTTATCCATGAGCGACCTTTGGCTTCTTTATGAAGAAGAAAACGTCAGAGACACGTAGAATGCGACGTAATATTGGTACTATGTTAAAACAACACAATTAGTGGTGTCAACCACTCATATGCCCGTCACGTCAACGCTGGCAAAGGTTGAGACGTACTATTGCAAATATATCGTCAAATTGTCGCTTGCATTGGATGTTTAATATTGGATTATAAATAGCTTATCAGATTTGGATTTCATTTCAAGGTGAAGAATTTGATAACCTTCCCTAACCAAATTCATGTTAACTTTTTTAATTTGTTTTAGTTCTTTTCCTTCACTAAACGAAGACATTTCTTTGTTATCCATTTCTTTGTTATCCATGAGCGACCTTTGGCTTCTTTATGAAGAAGAAAACGTCAGAGACACGTAGAATGCGACGTAATATTGGTACTTTGTTAAAACAACAGAGTTAGTGGTGTCAACCACTCACATGCCCGTCACGTCAACGCTGCCAAAGGTTGTGACGTACTATTGCAAATATATCGTCAAATTGTCGCTTGCATTGGATGTTTAATATTGGATTATAAATAGCTTATCAGATTTGGATGTCATTTCAAGGTGAAGAATTTGATAACCTTCCCTAACCAAATTCATGTTAACTTTTTAAATTTGTTTTAGTTCTTTTCCTTCACTAAACGAAGACATTTCTTTGTTATCCATTTCTTTGTTATCCATGAGCGACCTTTGGCTTCTTTATGAAGAAGAAAACGTCAGAGACACGTAGAATGCGACGTAATATTGGTACTATGTTAAAACAACACAATTAGTGGTGTCAACCACTCATATGCCCATCACGTCAACGCTGCCAAAGGTTGTGACCTACTATTGTAAATATATCGTCAAATTGTCGCTTGCATTGGATGTTTAATATTGGTTTATAAATAGCTTAACAGATTTGGATTTCATTTCAAGGTGAACCATTTGATAACCTTCCCTAACCAAATTCATGTTAACTTTTTTAATTTGTTTTAGTTCTTTTCCTTCACTAAACGAAGACATTTCTTTGTTATCCATTTCTTTGTTATCCATGAGCGACCTTTGGCTTCTTTATGAAGAAGAAAACGTCAGAGACACGTAGAGTGCGACGTAATATTGGTACTATGTTAAAACAACACAATTTGTGGTGTCAACCACTCATATGCCCATCACGTCAACGCTGCCAAAGGTTGTGACGTACTATTGCAAATATATCGTCAAATTGTCGCTTGCATTGGATGTTTAATATTGGTTTATAAATAGCTTAACAGATTTGGATTTCATTTCAAGGTGAACCATCTGATAACCTTCCCTAACCAAATTCATGTTAACTTTTTTAATTTGTTTTAGTTCTTTTCCTTCACTAAACGAAGACATTTCTTAGTTATCCATTTCTTTGTTATCCATGAGCGACCTTTGGCTTCTTTATGAAGAAGAAAACGTCAGAGACACGTAGAATGTGACGTAATATTGGTACTATGTTAAAACAACACAATTAGTGGTGTCAACCACTCATATGCCCGTCACGTCAACGCTGCCAAAGGTTGTGGATTACTATTGCAAATATATCGTCAAATTGCCGCTTGCATTGGATGATTAATATTGGATTATAAATAACTTAACAGATTTGCATTTCATTTCAAGGTGAACCATTTGATATCCTTCCCTAACCAAATTCATGTTAACTTTTTTTAATTTGTTTTAGTTCTTTTCCTTCACTAAACGAAGACATTTCTTTGTTATCCATGAAGGCAAAGGGCTAAAACATAGGAAAATGCGACGTAATATTGGTACTATGTTAAAACAACACAATTAGTGGTGTCAACCACTCATATGCCCGTCACGTCAACGCTGCCAAAGGTTGTGACGTACTATTGCAAATATATCGTCAAATTGTCGCTTGCATTGGATGTGTAATATTGGATTATAAATAGCTTAACAGATTTGGATTTCATTTCAAGGTGAACCATTTGATAACCTTCCCTAACCAAATTCATGTTAACTTTTTTAATTTGTTTTAGTTCTTTTCCTTCACTAAACGAAGACATTTCTTTGTTATCCATGAAGGCAATGGGCTAATACATAGGAAAATGCAACGTAATATTGGTTATATGTTCAAACAACACAATTAGTGGTGTCAACCACTCATATGCCCGTCACGTCAACGCTGCCAAAGGTTGTGACGTACTATTGCAAATATATCGTCAAATTGTCGCTTGCATTAAATGTTTAATATTGGATTATAAATAGCTTAACAGATTTGGATTTCATTTCAAGGTGAACCATTTGATAACCTTCCCTAACCAAATTCATGTTAACTTTTTTAAGTTGTTTTAGTTCTTTTCCTTCACTAAACGAAGACATTTCTTTGTTATACATGAAGGCAAAGGGCTAAAACATAGGAAAATGTTAATACTTATGAATTTTAAGTAGACTCTTTGAAAACCTATCCTACAAAACTTCCGCACCCAAATTCATGTTAGTTTTTTCCTTTGGTTTCCCATCAATTCCTCCTATAAACGAAGTCATTTCTTTGTTATCCATGAAGGCATGGCGGAAAACCAGAAGAAATTGTTAACATTTATGAATTTAAAAAACATTCTACATTATTTTCCTTTTTTTAATTTTGTTTTACTTCCTGTTTTTCGTTATAATGTGTTTCATCATCTTCTATCTTCATTTTAGATGTCGTAATTTCTTCTAAAGTACAGGATGTCGATTGTGTCAAAAAAAAGACGTCAATCTCCACGCCTTTGTATCGAATGTACTCAATATTCGACGTCAACTGTATAAATTTAAAATATTTTAGTTGTTTCCACAATAGGAAATCAGATAGCTCTGAATTCTAATGGTAGAAAACAACTCCAAGCCATTTAAAAAATGAACCATACATTGTTAAAGGATTTTTATATCATTATTTTAGTTCTCGAAATTGTTTTAGCATTAAACATATTGTGAATCATATTTCTTTTTCCTCAGCACTTCCCTTCCAGTAAGATAACTTAATCATTTTTGTATTATAAAAAGCATTTTCTGGAGTTGAATGTCAAAGGACCTTCATATGAACTGAGACATGAATGAGGCACTTTGACATTCAACCAGGCAAATTGCAATTTAAAGAACATACATGTTTTGAAATCTAAGGAAAGGGAAAGGGCTTTAACATAAAAAACATGAATCCTAATATGTTCAATACGGAAACAGGAAGCAAGTCATTACGTGATATTCAAGCCATATTTATAGATGAACGTACAGAATGTGGGATTCGACGTTCAAACATCATTAAGTGAAAAAGTTAGTAATAAATCTCGTTTGTTTCAGATAAGAACAAAATGACCTATAACGTCGAATTCTAGAGGCATGGGACATTATATTGGATGATTAAAAAGTAAAGATAAAAGTGTTGAGATTGTTGACAACACAAACTCTATATCAAACTGGTTTTTGATGATGACAACACAGTGCTTAGTAACAATACATATGTTCCAGTATTACATGTTCTTGTTCTGAACTGTTTGACATATCTGCTGAACATGTTTTGTTGAACTACAATGTATGTTCCTATGTTTGATTATGTGATATTATTGTGGAACATGCTTGTTTTGAAACGTGAGATAAAATTTTTTTTATTACTGCACATTTCTGAAAGGAAAATATCACAAGCACCTTTATGAACTTATATTTGTTGTGACAAAGTTCTAGTCCAGTCGAATACACTCACAATGGATTCGACTATGCTAAAATCTTTGTACAGATTTTGTGAAACTGTGCTATGTGAGATTTTGAGTTGAAAAGAATTTCAAAGTGTTTTTTCATGTGGTAGTCGACAATGTAGATCACATATTCGACTGTATTACTGATCTATTTCGAATTCTGTTAAGCCTACACACTCGAACGGCTATATTTTTCAAAAGTTAGTTGAGCTTGTGTGACGTGGTCATCTGTAATAAATCTGTGTTGATTTTATTGACTGAGGAGTCTTTGTGTTGACTGTCTGTTATAATTGTTTTAATACAGTCGACTGAATTAGTAGGCTATTCGACTAAGAAGCAATTTGATATAACAGAAAACTATAAATAGACAGAACACGAATTTTTCTGACACTTTTGATGATCTGACATTTTCATTTTCCTGTTTCAGATTGAATTTTCTATTTTAGAAGCCCCAAGAATTCTCCAAGAAGACGGTGGTGATCTTTCTTAAGAGAGACTCAAAGGGAGTAGTCAATTGCGCTCATTGTTTGATCATGATCTTCACAAAGAAGGTGCTTCGTGTTTGATCTTGAAGGCTTGGCATCCTGTGAAAAGTGCTACATTTGATTGAAGGCTTGGCAACCTGTGAAGTCTGCTATGATAGGCTTGGCATCCTATGAAGAGTGCTGGTTACACGTTGAGGATTGTTCGACGTAGGTTCAGATTGTAGAAGAGGAGATTCTTGCTTGAATTCTGGTTTTTGTGTGCAGCTATATTTTGGTTTTGGGTTAGATAGGAGATTTATATTTTTGCGTGGTGCTTCTATAAATTCCTTGTTGTAAAAACCACAACGATTATAGTGCATTTGCTTCCTGGGTTGGAAGGACACTGGATGTAGGCATTGTTGGCTGAACCAGTATAAAAACCAGTGTTTGATTTTCTCTATTACTGTACTATTTATTTCCAATCGAGTTTATCTGTTTAGCAGTCAACTGCATTTTTCCGCTGCATTGAATTTTAAATTACTTTCATTTCAAGAAAGATAAAAAAGCTTTGCACTTTGCCATAAAGATTGCGAAAAGAATTTGTTTTTGAACTAACACCAATTCACCCCCCTCTTGGTGTAAAACGAAGCCAACCTGTTTGCTATCAATTGGCACCAGAGCTGGTTTTCATAAGATATTTGAAAATTCATTCGACTCTGTTTTTATTTTATTCGTCTGTAAAACCTAGGGATGGCTTCAAATTTTCAAACTTTTGGAGAAGGTGCTTCAATAAACAGACCACCTCTGTTCGCATGCAAATCTTTCTTGAATCGCAAGATAAAGGAATTTTGGATGCCACTTTGAATGGTCCATATGTGCCTACAAAAATTGTTGATAATGAAACTGTTTTAAAACCTTTTACTGAGTAGACTGCTGATGAAAATAGAAAAGCTCAGTATGATGTTAAAGCTAGAAACATTATTGCCTCTACACTAACAATTGATGAATTTTTCAGAATATCTCAATGCAAATTTGCAAAGGAAATGTGGGATGTGTTAGGAAATAGGTAGGCTTCATTTTACACCAAGAGGGGGGGTGAATTGGTGTTAGTTCAAACAAAATCTTTTCACAATCTTGGTATGAAAATTCAAAGCTTTTAATCTTTTCTTGAATTGCAAGTAATGAAAATTCAATGCAGCGGAAAAACGCAGTTGACTGCTAAATAGATAAAGTCGACTGGAAATAAAGAGTGCAGGGATAGAGAAAATCAAACTCTGGTTTTTATACTGGTTCGGCCAACAATGCCTACATCCAGTGTCCTTCCAACCCAGGAAGCAAATGCACTATAATGGTTGTCGTTTTTACAACAAGGAATTTATAGAAGCACCACGCAAAAATATAAATCTCCTCTCTAACTCAAAACCAAATATAATTGCACACACAAAACCAGAATTGCAGCAAGAATCCCCTCTTCTGCAATCTACACCCACGTCGAACAATCCTCAACGTGTAACCAGCACTCTTCACAGGATGCCAAGCCTATAGGAGACTTCACAAGTTGCCAAGCCTTCAATCAAATGCAGTAGTCTTCACAGGATGTCAAGCCTTCCAAGATCAAACAGAAACACCTTCTTTGTGTAGATATTGATCAAGCAGTATGCACAATGACTCCTCCCTTTGAATCTCTCTCAAGAAGATCACCACCGTCTTCTTGGAGAATTCTTGGAGCTTCTAAAACAAAGAATTCAATATGAAACAGGAAAATGAAAATGTCAGATCACAAAAGTCTCAAAACAATTTGCGTTCTGTCTATTTATAGTTTTCTGTTATATCAGATTGCTTCTCAGTGGAATAGCCTACTAATTCAGTCGACTGTATTAAAATAGTTATAACAGACAGTCAACACAAAGGCTCCTCAGTCAACAAAATCAATACACATTTATTACAGTTGACCAGGTCACACAGTCTTAACTAGCTTTTGAAAAATATAGCCGTTGGAACTTGTAGGCCTAACAGAATTCCAAACAGATCAATAATGCAGTCGAATATGTAATCCACAAAGTCGACTGACACATGAAAAAACACTTTGAAATTATTTTCAACTCAAAATCTCACAAAGCACTGGTTCACAAAATCTGTACAAAGATTTTAGCATAGTCGAATCCATTGTGAGTGTATTCAACTGGACTAAAACTTTGTCACAACAAATATAAGTTCATAAAGGTGCTTGTGATTTTTTCTTTAAGAAATGTGTAGTAATAAAAAACATTTTATTTCACATTTCAATACATGCATGTTGCACAAAACATGTTCAGCAGATATGACAAACACTTCAGAACAAGAACATGTAATACTGTAACATGTGTATTGTTACTAAGCACTGTGTTGTCATCATCAAAAACTAGTTTGATATAGAGTTTGTGTTGTCAACAATCTCAATAGGATGTTCTAGAGGTAACACATGAAGGCACAGATGAATTCAAGAGAGCCAGGAAGAATTCGTTGATACAAGAGTATGAATTGTTCGGAATGAAAGTTGGTGAAAACATCTATGATGTCGAGAAATGATTCACTCATATTGTAAATCACCTGATGGCTCTTGGCAAAGTCTTTGACAAAGAAGAGATCAACATCAAGATTCTGAAAAGCCTGAACAGGAATTGGCAACCACAAGTCACTACAATCTTTGAATCCAAAGATCTTACAACTATGAATATGGCTTTCTTGTTTGGCAAGTTACAGGAATATGAGTTAGAACTTGGTGGACTGAAGGATGAAGAGGAGATTGATGAAAATAAGTTCATTCCTCTGAAGGCTGCAAGCAAGAACATCACAGAAACAGAGATTGATGACAAAGAGTTGATGACCTTGATGCTAAGAAAGTTTAGTCGTCTTATGCAAAATGATAGTGAACTGTCTAACCATGCAAATCAAAGCAAAAAGAAGAGCTTCAGCACAAATGTTGTCCAATGCTATGAATGTGGAAAAAGAATGTCACATCAAGCCTGACTGTCCTGAATTACAGCCAAAGCAGAAAGGAAAGAAAAGATTCCCTCAAGGCAAAAACATGAAAGGAAAAGGAGCCTACATTGCTTGGGAGAACTCAGATTCTGAAAACTCAAGTGATGAAGATTCTAATCAAGAAGAGGAATCAAATTTGTACTATATGATAGGTGTAACATGGGACGACTATGACAGTGATGCAGACATATCAAATGAACCAGTGGAAGTCAAATATGATCTACTGCAAGATGCATTCAAAGAGTTACATGCTGAAGCCATGCTACTGCAATACAAGGTAAGTCGACTGTGCTCTGAAAGAAGAGAATTTGAAAATAGAATTAAGGACCTTGTTGCAGAAAATGAAAAATTAGAAAAAGAACTGAATGAAGCTTTGTTATCTGCTAGGAAAGTTGAATTTAAAACTGGTACAGTAGAAAAAGATTGTGAAAATTGTCCTACTCACATTGAAAAGATAAATTACTTAACTAGCACGCTAGCTAAGTTTACTCAAGGTGGAGAAAACTTAGATGCTGTATTAAATTCTGTTAGGAAACAGGTTGGCGTCAATTTACACCAAGAGGGGGGGTGAATTGGTGTTAGTTCAAAAACAAAATCTTTTCGCAATCTTGGTATGAAAATTCAAAGCTTTTGATCTTTCCTTGAAATGCAAGTAATGAAAATTTCAATGCAGCGGAAAAACGTAGTTGACTGCTCTAAATATAAAGTCGACTGAAATAAAGAGTGCAGGGATAGAGAAAATCAAACACTGATTTTTATTCTGGTTCGGCGGCCAACAATGCCTACATCCAGTGTCCTTCCAACCTTGGAAGCAAATGCACTATAATGGTTGCGGTTTTTACAACAAGGAATTTATAGAAGCACCATGCAAAAATATAAATCTCCTTTCTAACCCAAAACCAAATATAGCTGCACACAAAACCAGAATTGCAGCAAGAATCCCCTCTTCTGCAATCTGCACCCATGTTGAACAATCCTCAACGTGTCACCAGCACTCTTCACAGGATGCCAAGCCTATCACAGCACGCTTCACAGGTTGCCAAGCCTCACAACACATTTCCCAGGTTGCCAAGCCTTCAATCAAATGCAACAGTGTTTACAGGATGCCAAGCCTTCAAGATCAAAAGAGAAGCACCTTCTTTGTGCAGATGTTGATCAAACAGTATGCGCAATTGGCTCCTCAATCTAAATCTCTCTCAAGAAAGATCACCACCGTCTTCTTGGAGAATTCTTGGAGCTTCCAAAACTGAGAAATAACTTTGAAACAGGACAATGAAAATGTTAGATCACTAAAGTCTTCTCATAACATATCGTGTTCTGTCCTATTTATATTTTTCCTATGATTCTCAGTAGAATACTCTACTAATCCAGTCGACTGTATTAAAAAAGTTATAACTGACAGTCAACATAGAGGCTCCTCAGTCAACCAATTCAATGCACATTGATAACAGTTGACTTAGTCAGTCAATCTTAACTAACTTTTGAAAAACTAGCCGTTGGAGCAAGTAGGTATAACAAAATTCCAAAAATAACAACAACACAGTCGAATAGGTGTTCCACCATGTCGACTGACACTTGAAAAACACTTTGAAATTCTTTTCAACTCAAAATCTCATCAAGCACATGTTCACAAGATCTGTACTAAGATTTTAGCTTAGTCGAATCCAATACTAGTGTATTTGATTGAACCAGATCTTTGTCAGAGCAAATATAAGTTCATAAAACTCCTTGTGAGCTTTTCTTTAGAAATGTGCAGAGGATAATCAAAATCATTTTATCACACATTTCAATACAAGCATGTTCTAAACATATAACACATAATCAATCAAGGGAACATACATGCAAAACATCAAAACATGTTCAACAAAATCATTGATCAAAACAGTATAGCAAATCAACTGAACATGTAAAACTGGCACTACTACAAAATTGCTCATAGATAGCGCTTTTTTAAATAAGCGCTATCTATGAATGTGCGGAACAATAGATAGCGCTTATTTAAA
This sequence comes from Vigna mungo, assembly GCA_036885675.1. NCBI lineage: Eukaryota > Viridiplantae > Streptophyta > Magnoliopsida > Fabales > Fabaceae > Vigna > Vigna mungo. The sequence goes on from CP144699.1 coordinate 23,222,802, forward strand.
AAAGCGCTATCTGTACTCATGACAATAGATAGCGCTTTTTTAAAAAAACGCTATCTATAAATAATTTATATTACCTTTTTAATTTATAATTTAAAATAAATGAATAGATAGCGTTTCTTACAAAAAGCGGTATCTATTCTAATATTATAGAATTCGCTTTTTTAAACAAGCGTTGTGTATTTTCACATAATATCGAAGCTTAGTTCTCATTTCCTCTTCGTTTTTCTGATTTTCATTCTTATTTTCCCTATATGTGCATTAAGCAATCTCCTTTGTTCTAATTTCCCCTCAAAGTTTCTCATTTTCTCTTATTCTTCTCGTGATTCCATTTGCGTATCACTCCCATAGGTTTTCACTCCCTCACTTCCTACCATCATTAGTGGTTAAAAAACCCTAGGGTTTTAGGAAGAAGAGCGACGAGTGTGTGGAGCAAAAGAATGAGTTTGGTTGCAGGTTAGTACAAGAAATTCATCTGGGTCTCACCCTAAAGCCTCAATCTCAATTCCTAACCCCTATTTTCTCCTACCCTTCCCACCTCTCCTCTATCAAAGCTATCGTCGTCTCAAACTCCGTTATCACTTCCGGCGGCGACGACGACCCTATCCCCCTTTACGACCTCTCCGCCGCATCCTCCCTCGGTTCCCTCCACCAACACTCTACCTCTGTCACCGCCCCCTCCTTCTACGCCCCTCACAATCTCCCCTTCCCCCGCAACCTCGTCTCCGTCGACGCCGCTGGCTCGCTCGCCATTTTTGACGCAGACGACTTCGTCCATCTTACCATGCTCTCTATCCACTACAACGCTGCTATCAACGACCTCGCCCTGCACTAGTTCGGTGAGCGCGCCCTCACCGTTGCCCTGACAACTGCCTTGCTGTCGTGGTATGTATGGTATATAGCTATGTTTATTCCACTGGATATCAAATATGAATTATTAAATCGCTGGGGTTCTCATGAGCTTAAGCTAGCTGGTTCTGCCTTGCAAATGATGTGGGATAAAAAGTGATACCCTGCGAATACTTAATAACCTGATACCCTGCGAATTTCTCATTGCCAAACCAGGTTCTTATGTTTTTCTTTCAAGGTTTATATGTCATATTAACATGTGTTGCTTTCCTTTGTTACTAAAATTTTTACTTTCAGTCATTGCATGGATGCCTTTTCCCTGGGACGTGTCGTATAATACTTTCAGATTCTATACAAATCCTCATTGTTTTGAGCTTGATAATGTCAGGTAAATAGTCTATTCTCAATATTATGGTCTTTGTTGCTAAATGCATTGTACGTTGAACATGATCCCACACTGCTTGCAGGTTTCTTGGGACATCCGGTCAAAATGTAGATAATCTTGACAAATATTCAGATGCAAAAGATAAACTTAAATTCATGGAAAGGACATTAAGATGGAGGCATTTAGCACCCATCACACCTAATACTCTTGGTATGCTTATTATATATTCCTTAATGTTTTTACACTTCCTTTATCATCAATAATCCATTTTTCTTCTGCTTAGCTCAGCCAATTTTTTCTGGAGTGTTGAACATTTGTTATATTACCTGTTATTTTTGAAGGTATCATAAAGGGTATTTTTATTCTAAAATCTATTTCTGTTTATTGTGTTAGATTTTTCAGAATCTCAATGTGTCCTCTGCTTCCTTCAATTTGCTCCTTATCTAGCTGTAGTTATTTCAAATGCTTCTAGATGATAAAAATGTTAATTCAATCATACATCAGTTGAGATTGTAGTCTTTCACAATAAGTTTATACTTGAACAGTTAGCTATAACTATAACTATTTCTTGCAGCTCTGTTAGATTAGAGGTGGTGTTGAATTTGCAATTAACCATTAACTAGTTGTGTATTCATATTTTAACTTCAATAATCATTGTTTCCATTTCGTTCAGTTGAAAATGAAGTTTCTTGATTGGTACTTGAAGATTGGGTTTGTATCTGTTTTGGTTGGGGCTTCTATGGAGGTGTTCATGATCAAAACTGGCTTCTGTGTGAGAACTTTCCTCTCTTATTCTCTAACCTTTCTTGCCTTGCACGACCCTTTTCTTGATTTTCCATTTAATGCTATTGTTGAAGTGGGTTTTTAAAATTTTTAATAAAATTTTCATTCTGATTAATATGATATGACCTTTTGAGTGAAGAGTTATAAGGTTGATTTGGTATTAAAAATGGAATGGAGAGTGGGATAGGTCGTGGATTTTAATACTCCTCTAGTAAACATATTAAGGATTAATAAAGAAAAAAGAAAAAAGAAAAAGATATGGCCTTTTGAGTTGTCTAGTACTAGCTGACTATTGATTTTGGTTTTCTAGATTAGTACCTTGTATTCTAATGTCGTGATGTTTTTCGCGGACCATCATGGTCTTCCAATGAAAATGAAATTCGGAAAATATCGTGTACTTTGTTATACACGTCTTTCACATTATTTGAAATTTAATGAATAAAATAGTAAAGCCCTACTGCAAAATTTTTAGCGGCTCGTGTTATTGACTGTTAATATGCCAAGAACTTTACTGAACTAGCTAGTAATCTCTTGTCTTCTCTGAAAAAGAAGTTTTAGTTTGATCCTACATCATTGTTATTGATGCTATTCTGGAATGATCTATATTTGATGAAAATGTAGTTAAAAGAAATATTCGTTGTAGGATTACTATTGCTGAAGGTTGTTTTCTTTGCTTAATGTCTTCTATCCTATAAAGCTGATTTCATCTGATGTAATTCTTTCGGACTTATAATTCCTCTTTCCCTTTTTGCAGCTTAATCTAAGGGACCTCGGATGGCATGTTCTTAGTTTTATCCTTGATCTATAAAATGGGTTAAGTCTATGAGGTATTTCCAACTGAAATCAAGTAAGTTATAAGATAATAATATATAGTATGTTAGTAACATTAGGATTATTAAATATTTTATTTAAACTAACTAAATTAATACTGAATTATTAATTTATATAGTAACATTACAGAGTTTCAGACACTTTCTCTTATTGATATAGTTGACGTTTTTGAACATGTGTATGAGTAATATTATGTGAACGTGTATTATGCAACACACTATGTTTGTGACTTTGTTGAATTGAATGTGTTACGTAAAGTAAAGATAAAAGGAAGGGAAATAACACAAAAAATCTAATACCATATAGAGAATACTACTTGTAATTGTGGGATCTGTATACACAACAAGTATTTTTATTTATGAAGTAGAGATACAATATTATGGAAAAATTGAATACTTAATAATCTGATACCATATAGAGAATATTGCTTGTTATTGTGGGATCTATATACACAACAAGTACTTTTATTTATGAAGTAGAGATATAATATTATGGAAAAAATTAAATACTTAATAATGTAAAATAAGAGCGCATAATTGTCAGTGTGTTTTATTGTATATTTATTTTAATGTTAATGTGGTAATATTTGTTTTACATTCTCTCAGGAGTTAGTGTTTTCTCCATCTCCTCGTGGAAAGAGGAAAGTAGTAATTTCTACTAATACAGCAGAAACATCACTTACATTAGAGGTAACATCCCATTCACAATAAGTTTAATTATGTCTACGGTTTATATGAATCCTCTTCCTTATTTCGTATTTTTCTAATCATGCAGGGAATTGTCTATGTTGTTGACAATGTGTTTTCTAAATAACACATTTTTTTATTTCTATTGAAGAGATATAGTAATGAGCTCTGTAATGATTATTTCTTGTTTGATTTATAAATGTAACATTGGGTCTATCTTTACTTCTATTTAAGTTTCTTTTTTGCTTTCCAGTTTTTAGCTAACCTTGTTCCACTACATAGGCATTATCCTCATTTTCTACATGGTCACTTGTATTTTCTCAAAATGTTAGAGAAGTTTCATCAATTTTTATGTCACTTATTGTCCTTTTTTAAATTTTATACTAGTTGTTGGTTTATGAAGAATTTAAAACTAAAATTTTCAATATTTATTAGATTGATAATTTCCTAGTCATGGTATTTTATATGAGTTTTAAATTAAATTTAATTATGTATTTTTTTAATTATTCCAGTTTATTAGAATGATTCTAGCTGTCACCTTAGTAATTTTATCCCTTCACTCTTTTTTTCACTCTGTGTAACAGATTTCTGATATTGAAATTCTAGTTGACTCAAATATCCAGGGTCTTTACTAGACAAAGATCTGTTAGGACCGGACGAGTTTGACTAGGAAAGTGTTAGTGTTGTTTCAACCATTTAATAAAAATGTTTTTCTTAATGTATTTATATATATATTTTTAAATATTTTATTAAAAAATTATTATTTTTTTTTTAAAAAAAATTAGGTCAATAGATAGCGCTCTTTTAAATAAGCGCTATCTATTGCTGTCAGACAATAGATAACGTTTATTTAAACAAGCGCTATCTATTATCAGACACCAATAGATAACGCTTATTTAAACAAGCGCTATCTATTGTCTGACACCAATATATAGCGCTCTTTTTAGAAGCGCTATCTATTAATAGATAGCGCTGCCATAGATAGCGCTTAAAAAACGCTATCTATGATAAAAAAAAAGCGTTATCTATGCACTTTTTTGTAGTAGTGTGGAACTTATGTACTGTTATTAAGCAATGTGTTGTCATCATCAAAAACTAGTTCGATATAGAGTTTTGTGTTATCAACAATCTCAACAAATAAATCTAGCAGAATTACAAATAGGCAAGGAATTGGTTTCAAAGCTCACTCTAACAGAACCAATGCTAGGAATTTTATTGAATTAAGAAAACCTGCTAGGAGAATGCATGTTTTTACTGCAGCTGTGTTGGTCATACTGCTAGAAATTATTATTATAAAAATGTTGTTGTTCCTCAAGGATTATGTGTATGGATACAAAAGGAACATGTAACAAGAACTAACAATCAAGGACCCAAAGTCAAATGGGTACCAACAACCAAAACTTAATTGTTTTGCAGGATATACAACTGATGCATAACTGTTCTCAAGGATGAATCAATTATGGAACATATAAAAAACCTTGAGTGTCTACAACTGGTAAATTTGTATCTATCTGCTGCATCATGCACATTATGATTGATTGTTGTTGTATGATTGTTTGTGCTATGTGCTTAACTGTTTGAGTGATTGAATTTGCATTAAAAATGTTTTTCTTGAGTCACAGTCTACTCTAATAATAATTCAATCAACTATATTACATGATTGTGGTTAAAGTTATTTTAAACGTTAGAACTTAAATGAACTAGGAACTGGGGTCTTTAAATGATAAACGTTGGGTCATGCTTTTTCTTTTAAAACACTACTATCCTTGAAGAATATAGTCCGTTATCTTTGACTGAGAAAGAAAGTTTCGTGAACTCTCATGGCCTCCTCAAGTAGTTTCAAATCAGGAAACATAAGAAGAAATGACTCTGAATCCAGAATGCCTAATCCAACCGGATGGATCAGTGATGAAGCAACTCGGGAAAGATTCCACGATGGATCCACAAAGACTATTGTCTCTCCCTTGAACATTAATCTGAATCTGTTCAAAAACAAAGGATTCATGTTTCCTGAGTAGAGAGACAAAGTCTGTCATTACTTGTGCAATTGAAGGGATGGTGTATCCTGACCTTGTGAAAGTATTTTACCACAATTTAAGGATGCAGATGACAACATCTGCTCAAGAGTAAAAGGAGTGGACATTGTAATTGATGACCCCTTGTGGAATGTAACTGTGAATCTATCGTGAGAAGGAGGTCTGTCACATATATCCTCTACTCAAACTGATTTCTTATTCAACAAAAGGAAGTTATACAAGGACTGACTAAGATTTCCTTGAAGATACTCTATTGAAAGATTTTATGCACATGAAAGTCTAAGAAAAGAAGAAAAGCTTATGGTTGTCCTTTTGGCTCGGATCATATTACCTGGAAGAATGAAAACTGACAGGATGGCAAGTGAAGACATTTATCTTCTTCATGCTATCAAAAATGACATTTCAATTAACTAGTTAAAAAGTTGTGAAGAACCATATGAAGCTCGCTACTTTAAACATATCATGGTGTCTTCCTTATGCAGTATTAGTGAGCAAGATATTGGAATTTCAAGGTGTACATGTTGAAAATGAGCATAAGTGTCTACGGGGTGCAAAAAATACATTTAACCTTGACACTACTGTGTCTCTAGGAATTGTAAAAACTACAAATGGATGGAATTTCATGGGAGAAGAGGTTGAGTACAACACTGGAAGCAACTCTGCAAACATAAGGAATCATGCAACAAGTTATCAGAATGAAAATAACCCTGATGAAAGCTTCACTGACTCTTTCTAATCTCATTCAAAGAAGTGAAAGAATAGTCATAATCTAAATTGTGTGATGAATCCTAGACTAGGTCTTTCATTTTCATTATGGCATATAAAGCCATCTTTTTTTGTTTTGTTGTTTTTGATTTCCTTGTTTCTACCCCCATCAATGTAATATCTTTAATTCAAGGAAATGAAATTAGTCTTTTGAATCAATCCAATTGGTTAAATTGTTTGAATGATATCTGATATATTGGATGATCAATTCGACTATGCTCTGTTTGAAGTCAACTATGCTTAATCTGTCATGCATCTTTACATATTGACTTCTGTTATGATATGATTTAATTCTTGTTTAACCACTATGCTTGATCTAGAAAAGGTTGTTGAAAGGTTTTGCAGGAAGGACATTGCTTTGGACATCTACAATTGGAATTCAACATTTGCAAAAGCAATGCATTGAACTGATGATTTAAATCATTCGACTACGTCAAAATGGGTTAACAATTCCAATACTGGAATTTGATTCTATCCTTACTGTTTACTTAAATCATTTATGATCTATTATTATCTCTGCTCTTTACATGTTTCAATATCTGAATTGAGATAATTTTGTGAGATTGTTGATATTTGTATCATTGCATATGTATCTGGTTTGATATTTTGTCTTTGATACAGATCTGTGCTTAAACTGTTGATGAATCTGTGATATTCTGCATTGTTCTCTTAAATTGATTTTAAAATTCATGCATAATGACAAGGGGAGTATCACTGTTTTACACATTGTTTCATCACAAACATACATTTCAGGGGGAGTTTATATTGTTTTGTGATGAACTTGTGATTTTGAGAGCATCATTGTACTTTACATAATGTATATCTTCATGATGCTTCTTTGTTTTTTTTAAATTGCATAAATATCTATAGCATTCCTTTTTTGTTAATGCATAATAAAGGGGGAGAAATATTCATGAGTGTATGAGTGCAAGTCTATATGGGGAGAATTGTTGTCTCATACTTTATCTGCTTGATATTTTTGCTGTATATGCAGAGTAATTGAACTATTTTAATTGTTTTTGATATATGTTCTTACTCTGTCATTTGTGGAACTGTATAACTTGGTTGAGTTATTAATCATGGTTGTGCATCATCAAAAAAGGGGGAGATTGTTGAGATTGTTGACAATAAAAACTCTATATCAAACTGGTTTTTGATGATGACAACACAATGCTTAATAACAGCACATATGTTCCAGTATTACATGTTCTTGTTCTGAACTATTTGACATATCTGTTGAACATGTTTTGTTGAACTACAATGTATGTTCCTATGTTTGATTATGTGATATTATTGTGGAACATGCTTGTTTTGAAATGTGAGATAAAATGTTTTTGATTACTGCACATTTCAGAAAGGAAAAGATCACAAACACGTTTATGAACTTATATTTGTTGTGACAAAGTTCTAGTTAAGTCGAATACACTCATAATGGATTCGACTATGCTAAAATCTTTGTACAGATTTTGTGAAACTGTGATATGTGAGATTTTGAGTTGAAAAGAATTTCAAAGTGTTTTTTCATGTGGTAGTCGACAGTGTAGATCAAATATTCGACTATATTACTGATCTGTTTGGAACTCTATTAAGCCTACGTGCTCCAACGGGTATATTTTTCAAAAGTTAGTTAAGCTTGTGTGACTTGGTCAACTGTAATAAATCTGTGTTGATTTTATTGACTAAGGAGGCTTTATGTTGACTGTCTATTATAACTGTTTTAATACAGTCGACTAAATTAGTAGGCTATTCGACTGAGAATCAATATGATATAACAGAAAACTATAAATAGATAGAACACGAATTGTTCTGAGACTTTTGATGATCTGACATTTTCATTTTCCTGTTTTAGATTGAATTCTCTGTTTTAGAAGCTCCAAGAATTCTCCAAGAAGATGGTGGTGAGCTTTCTTAAGAGAGACTCAAACGGAGGAGTCAATTGCGCTCATTGTTTGATCATAATCTGCACAAAAAAGGTGCTTCGTGTTTGATCTTGAAGGCTTGGCATCCTGTGAAGACTGCTACATTTGATTGAAGGCTTGGCAACCTGTGAAGTTTGTTGTGATAGGCTTGGCATCCTCTGAAGAGTGCTCGTTACACGTTGAGGATTGTTCGACGTGGGTTCAGATTGTAGAAGAGGGGATTCTTGCTGCAATTCTGGTTTTTTGTGCAGCTATATTTTGGTTTTGGGTTAGAGAGGAGATTTATATTTTTGCATGGTGCTTCTATAAATTCCTTGTTGTAAAAACCGCAACCATTATAGTGCATTTGCTTCTTGGGTTGGAAGGAAACTGGATGTAGGCATTGTTGGTCGAACCAGTATAAAAACCAGTGTTTGATTTTCTCTATCCCTACACTCTTTATTTCCAGTCAACTTTATCTGCTTAGTTGTCAACTGCGTTTTTCCGCTGCATTGAATTTTCAATTACTTGCATTTCAAGAAAGATAAAAAAGCTTTGCACTTTGCCATAAAGATTGCGAAAAGAATTTGTTTTTGAACTAACACCAATTCACCCCCCCCCTCTTGGTGTAAAACGAAGCCAACCTGTTTCCTAACAAAAAGAAAAATAATAAATAGACGACCTTTGGCTTTTTGTTGAAGAAGACATTAATCGCGTAACTGACTAACACCATCTCTTATGGACATCGAAGTCGTACCGAGTTTGACGTTCATACATCAATCATAAAAAAAATTAATATATTTTATTTTGTTTGATTCATACAATAACAAATTTACTACCCGCCCCCAAGAAATTGTGTACTTTTAATTATCAAGGTGAGATTTGGAGGGATTGAAGTTAAAAGTTTGACGTGCCCCTCTGTATTATATAATTCCACTTTAAATATTTCTAAGTTAATATAATCGATTATAAATAATAAAGAATCGATTTAAAGCGTTATAAATTAAGAAATGCAAATGAGCTTTTAATGATTATTTATGGTGACAACGTGGCTGGTTATTGACTACACGTTTGTTAAAATATTAAAAATCATAGAAATAATGCATGAGAGAGTTCAAATTTGTTTTTCTAATAATGTTAATCATAGTATTTTATTTATATTAATAACTTATTATAACTATTAAATTTTTCAAAGTAATTTATTTCAATGTGACCAAATTTTTGTTGAAAGAGTTCTTTTGAATTTTTATCTTAGATGTGGACTTTTTATATTTTACTTTTTATAAATGCTTATGTAGTTGCTGGTGATTGGTCCATTTAAAATATACAAACCAATAAAATAGTGATACATTGTATATTGTCAAAAAGTTGTTAACATATCATGGTCCTTAACAAAATTTTGGTTGTCGAATTCTGCCTACTTTCAATCATGATCAAGCCTGGCCGTCTCGACTATTTGCTTGGAGTGGAGATTGGTATAAGACAGAGATGGAGAAGCCACAATCTAGCAGGTTCATAAGTAACGGAAGAATCGCAACAAAGATGTTAATCTTTATAAGAATGCAAATGATATTATGACTTCCAAATGGCTACATATATATTTGGTGCCCTACATACAGGTATAAATGTTTAAGGCACCTAAGAAACCCAAAAAGAAAGTTCAATGAGATTCGGTCGGCCTTCAACTTATACTTCTGTTATTTTTTCTCGACCTTTAGTCTGAAACACTCATCCCAACATTCATTTAGGGTCAAGCAGTCTCGACCGTTACTCAAACTTAACCTGCCTTAACCTTCGACCCAACCCATTCTATGTTAAATTTTGGCCGATATCAGTCTGTCTTGACCTTTAACTCACAACGACAGTTGTACTTTGATAACGGTTGAAAAACCATTATTTTCATGTGCTATTTTAGATCAAATTACTCCCTTTACTGCTTAGAATGAGCTTGAAATCAAACAAAACTCAATAAATGAGTCAGTCGAGAGTCAAAAGCTGTTTTTAGCGATATTATGCTTGTTTTGCATTGTTTTGCAGCAATTTTGATGAAAGTAAAGAATGGAGGTGAAGATGAAGGCCTTAGACTCATGTTAGAGGAAGAAAATCAAGAAAAGAGGAGTTTAGAAACCGTCCAGCGGTAGAATTGCACCGCTGGGCGGCCAAATGCGAGGAGTTTGCACCAAGGCAGCGACGCCTAGCGGTTTTACGATAAGAGGCAAACCGCCGGGCAGGGACCCCTGACGCCGGGCGGTTTTGCGGTAGTGAGGTAAACCGCTGGGCGGTTGCCTATTGGGCTCGGGCCTGTTTTCTGTTGCGCTCTTAGCTATAAATAGCCCTAGTGCGACTTCATTCCTATTCTTTTGATAGAGGAGGGCGGCCAGACCTACTTTGCACTCTTTCGAGGGGATCTCTAGGATGCTTAGGCTCCTTTTCATCTTTTCTAGGGTTGCTTTCCATATCTTCCATTATTTTCATCTTGGTTCACCATGGCAATGGTGAACTAAACCCTTTTTGTTGTTGGGGGAACAATGTAATCTTTTGATACTCTCTTTTATTGAAACTCTTGTTTGAATTATATGATTTTCGTATGCATTTATTATCAATTGTTGGATTCTCATACTGTGCTTAAAGCCTTTATAGTTTAACTCATTCGGTAAAATTGATATTTGCCTTTATTGGTACGGGGACGTACAGTAATGACACGAAATGGTGAGAATTTCCTTGGTTAAGCAATACCACCGAGGGATAGGGGGGTAGGACGACTAATTGTATTTGCTTCTGTTTGTAATGCGTTGCTGGTTGCTAGGGGAGGCTAGGGATAGCAAGCCGGTAATTAGTAATAGGCCCTTTTCGTCGAGGGATCGGGTTAAGGGGAGGCCAAGAAAGTTTGCATGCAATTAGATAATAATGCTATTTAAACAAGAGGAGTAAATAAGAGAGAGCGGATTAGATGAAATTGTAAACCCCCAACAACTCCATTTATTCATACTCTTTTCTCGTCAATTGAATCACTCATTGCATGTTTATTTTCTGTCATTGCATTCACCACAACAATTAATTTTTCTTTCACAAGTCTTACGATTTTAATTCATACGAACGATAAGGCCTTTCGAGTCTCATGGGAAGAACGATAATGGGTTTTACCATTTTTATTACTTGATACGATATGGCACACTTGCCATTCTGCTAACAAGTTTTTGGCACCGTTGTCGGGGACTCGAGGTTTGACTTATTTAGTAGTATGAATTGACTGAATTTGACTTGTTTGTAATTATTTGTCTATACTTTTATTTTATTTATTATTGTGTTTTATTTTATTTTTCTGTAAAATTGCTTTTAGGGGTATTTTTCTTGTGTATGCAGGAAGGGATACGCACTAGAAGCAGGAAAGATCAGCAACCTCTTCTCAAGGGATTACCAGATAGGAGAGGGAGGAAAGTTATACATTCTACACGTGAAAACTTTCCTTCTCCTGTAGCAATCTTGCAACCTTCACCAGAATCTTCTGCACAAGGTAGAGAGGAGATAGCGGACCAACCTCCTCCAAGACGTACACTGGGGGACTCAGCAAACACTGTGGGTCCTTTGAATTTCAACAGCATTGCCATCCCTGCGGACAATACTACAAATTTGGTGATGAGCCCGACGCTCATCCAATTAGTTCAGACCAACCAGTTCAACGGATTGTAAAATGAGAATCCCTACAAACATTTGACTATCTTTGGCGAAATCTGCAATACTGTTAAGATGTCTGAAGTCTCGGATGAGAGGGTCAGACTTAGCCTATTCCCTTTTTCTTTGGGAGTAAGTGCCAAAGATTGGTTGCACTCATTTGCCGAAGGGACGTTCAGAAACTAGGATGCCTTGGCGAGACAGTTCGTCACCAGATTTTTTCCGCAAACCAAGATTCATCAAGGGAAGCTCGAAATCTCCTCATTCATGCAAAAGATGGAGGAAACTCTCGGACAGGCCTGGGACAGATTTAAAGGCCTGTTGAGAAAGACTCCAGTCCACGGATTTGACAAGACTTCTTATTTGCTAGCTTTTCTTGGAGGGCTGAATACTCAGTCTAAAATGATGTTGGATGCCTCGGCTGGAGGCAGTATTAATAGAAAGACTGAAGACGAAGCGTATGATTTGATTGAGGAGATGACCCTTGATGAGTCGATATTTTATCGACTTCACTTAGTTTATTGTGCTAGAATTAATGAGGGAATTGTGCTTAATTTTCCAGTATTTTCCCGTTTTTCCTAAACATGCTTAATTTGACCAGAAATTCTAATTTTAATTAATTTGAATTTTTTTGAGCTAATTATTTGCATTATTAATTGCAGGGAAAATATTGGAGACATAATTTGGGACATTTGGAGGACACCAAATAAATTCAAGACTCTCCATTTAGACATTTTAAATTTTAGTTATATTGTAATTTTATTGTTTAAACTTTTTGGACAAGCTTGTGCACATTGGGTCATTTTGACAAAAATATGAGGGCCCAAAATTGTAGGACACTTGGCCTAGGGTTCCCTTTTATTTTAGGGTGGACCCCACCCTTATGAGGGGGGACACATGGCCCCTTAGAATAGCACCAGCCGACACTTGGGGGGAGACAGCATATTCTTCTCGGTTTTCTCATTGTTTTTCACACACCAAGGGCTGGAACGTTTTTGGGTGATAGCATTTTTTTTTTCTTCTTGGAATCATGGATTATGGTTGAATCAGCCACCACACTTTCCTTGGCCTTGTTTTTGAATATTTTTATGAATGAAAATGGGTGCAGTAGCTGCAACCCTTACGGTTTTGCTTTGGAGGCATTTGTTTAATTTCTAGTTAAATATTACAATTCATTTCCTTGGCTTGAGAGGTGCTGGAACGTTGCAGAGATCATTCTCGGCATTGGAAGCTGCAGGAGACACTTTTATTTTCTATTTGCTGCAACGTCAATTTGGAGGGGGCTGCAACACTTTTTGGATCCTCACTCTCAGAAATTCATTTGTTGGAGCAGCCGCCACCTAGGAAAGCATACTTTCATCTTCTTTTTCATTTAGTAAAAATCACACGCACATTTCAGATTTTTTTTAGGTCTCTACCGAAGTTATTTTTTTATTTGTTTTTTTTTGGAAGAAGTGTGGTGCTTATTTGAATCATTCGCGGCCTGCAGACTTTAAATTAAAGTAGTTCATTTTCATCATTTCATTTAGGAGCATTGCTCACGGTCACAGCAGTTTTGCTTTTAACACATTTAATTGCTTTAAAAAAAATGATGAAACATGATGATTGATTTAATTTGTGATGCCACGGCTGCAAGTTTAATTTATTTTCCTTTGCTTTTATTTTAAACAAATAGGAAGTGGATGTGGTGGCACGGTTACATCAATTTAATTTGAGAGTGAAAAGAAGAGAGAGGCATGGAGGTTTTATGTTTTTTTTTATTTCTTTTGCAGTATTAGAATATTTTACATGAATTGTTTTCTTTTATCTTTTTAATTAAGTGTTGCAATTTTAATAATTTTAGTTGTGCTTAAATATTTATATCTTGCATTGTTCAGTTTAATATTGTTATGCACTTTAATGTTTTAAATTAAATTCGGTCGTGTTTAATTTTTATTTTTAATTTCGTCATTGCATTCTCAAATCCTTTCACAAACCCCCCCACTACGTGTTAGACCTAATTCTCGAACCACATTTGGTCCTTGAGAGACGACCTAGGAGTCAGTTCCTAGCACTATAATGCATTTCTAAATTGCAATCAAATTTGTGTGGGGTGCGACACCCATCAAATTTTGGCGCCGTTGTCGGGGACCAACGGTTCGGTTTTAGGTCTTTTGTTGTGTTAGTGTGTGTTGTCTTGTCTCGTGTTGTGAGTGTGATGTTCTGTTTTGTGTGTTCGTCATTGTGTGTTGCATTTAGGTAGCTTTAGTTGCATATTTTCATTGCATTCTTCTTTCCCCTTCTTTCTTATGTCTACCTATTTTGGCTATGTGAGTAATTCTAATTCTGCTTGTGTCTATGATTCTCCTCCTGCTTGTTACTCTGATATTACTTCCCATATATACTCTGCTGATTTCTATGTTGAGAACATAACGGTTCCTCCTCCATCTCATGAGAGTGCTCCTAGGGAGTCCTTTCCAATTGATAAGGAGGATATTCGTTGTGTTTTCAACACTGGACTGATAGATTTGCTGCCTAGGTTTCATGGTTTTGCAGGTGAATGCCCACATAGACATTTGGAGGAGTTCTACACCATCTGCACTTCAATGAAACCTCCAGATGTCCCGGATGAGGATATGTTCGTTAGGGCATTTAAGTACTCATTACATGAGCGGCAAGGGATTGGTGTTGTTATCTTATTCCAGGATCCGTCACCAGTTGGGAAGATCTTGAGCATCAGTTTCTTGATAAATTCTCCCCTATGCGGTATGGTTATAGCGACGATCCTGGGTGGACGAATCCTAACTTGGGATGGTATGGTACTTCAGAGCATCAATATCAGGAACCATCATTCCAGACTCCTTCTATGCCTTCTCCACCTGTTAAGGAACCACAACAGCCGCAGTTTCATGAGCCTGCCCAAGCAACTCCTCATCCTTCCAGTACTTTTGAGTCTACATTGAAGGAGTTACTAAGGCATATAGCCATGCAGAACATTCAGTTCCAGCAAGAGACCAGAGCTTCTATTTAGAGTTTGACTGATCATATGGGGCAGATGGCCACTCAGCTCACTGAGGAACATTCTTATGTTTCAGAGGAATCACCATTTCAGGCTGTTCAGCTTCCAGATGATGTTGATGCCATCCACATAGGAGATGAGGAGCAGAGTCATGAGTTTACTACTGTGCCATCTACATCCCCACCCATCTATGTCCCCACTCCTACACCTGAGGAGACTGATGAAGAATTGGAAGACCAGGCAGATATGAGCAACACTTTTGAGATAGGTAGACCAACTTCACCTTCCACCACTCTACCAATCTTCAGGGAAGTGGAGGTAAACATACCTATGATTGATTCTGTTGTTGATGATTATGCTATTGATAGGTATGTTGATGATTATGTTGTTGATGAGCCCATTTTTAGTTCTCCCTCCTTGCATGATGAGAACCACCTTTTGCTATCACATCTAAATGTTTGTTCTCCATGCACTGAACATGAATCTGAGCATGCTATTGATATTGTTTCTACATTTGAGATTGATTCATGTTCTGAGGGTATATCTGAGGTTCAGCCTCTTACACTGGGATTGGGTGTTATACCCCTGCATGTTATATCTTTGGAACCACATTGCACTAACCATGTTCCAGGAGGTACATATGGATTTGATGAACACACACCCATGGTGGAAGACAAAGGTGCCAGTATACACGACAGTTTGAAGATTAATAAGCACCAGCTGAACCTGCTCATCAACAATCACTGCTTCTTGGATCCAGCTGTGGAGGACATCTCCCTGCTTGATCAAATTTCGAGGATGAAGCAATTCCTCCTCAAGACTTCTTTGCTGAATCCTGTGGTGGAAGAGATCTCCCTGAAAGTCCAAAATTGGTAACTGCCACCATGATCAGGGGAGTTTCCTTTTTCCTTCTCCTCCCTTTCCCACTTTTATTGCACTTGTCCATGATCTGTTAATTGTTCTGATTTCTGATATGATGTTTGTGACACATTGAGGACACTGTGTAGTTTAAGTGTGGTCTATTGGGGGAGACTCGGATTTTTCTTTGTTAGTTTATGTTTTCAGCGTTAAATTTTTTGTTTTCTAGGTAGCTTTTGTTGTCTCTTGTGTACAGTTTTGCATGTTTTTCTTGAATTCTGGACTATGATTTGGTTGTCAGCTTTCTTTCACTGCATTGATACTCTGATTGCTTGAAATCCTTGCTTTTCATTTCTTGGAAGATGATCATGATGTTTGAGAGTTGATTTGATTGTGACAGAAATACCCTGTGTGAGATTTGAGCCACTTGATGATCTTTCTTGTGTGTGATATGTCTCTTGATTGCTTGCACATATGCCTTGGCTTGACTCTTGTTGATAGTTCTTGATTGATATGCATGTTTGAAAGTGATAAAGGCAGTTTTGTTGTTGAGCCTCTCTAGCCAAATGAGCCTACCTTGTTGTGATCCTTTGATAACCCCTTTGAGCCTATATTTTCCCCATTTCTTTGTTTTGAAGCTCATACACTTGCCCTAACTGAAAAACCATTATTACCTTAACCTTAGGGAATTTTGGAGCTTTGGAATGGTTCTGGGAATAAGTGGTCTCTTGCGGGATTCAGATGAATTGACTAGTTGGTTCCTCTTCTTGCTTTTGTTTTTGAGAATATGTTGTATATATCTTGTTTTTTAGAGTTGTGTTCTGAAAAGAGAGAAAAGAAAAGAGACAAGATGAAAAAAAAAAGAAAAAATATACAGAAAAATGAGAAAAAAATAAAAAAATTGTGAATAAAGGAGTCAGGAAGAGGATGGAATTAGAGGTTTGGGTGTGATTTGATTGTGTTTCACTTGTTCCCCATTGCTCCTCTATTCCTTTTGGTTTGTAGCTTCTCATCCATATTTATCCTCCTTTTTCCTTGACCCCGTTACATCCATAAAAGACCTTTTGATTTGAACATGCATATATGTTTTGAGTGTCGATATTAGAGGCTTGCCAAGACTGTTGGTTGCTTGCTTTCTTGAGTGCATTGAATTGAAATTGTTTACCATAGACACTTGAGAGAAACACTGATAGTGTGCATCTGTGAGGTTCTGTCATTTTTGTTTCACCTCTTGAACTGATTGATCGTTTTGCCATGCTTTGAATTGCTTGGATGATTTCTCTGAGTATCTGTTTTCTTTGATTCTGTGTGGATACTGTCTACTTCCTTTCATTGTCCGGATTTTTTTGAGGATTGTGTGATTCTGTTTCTTTCCTTGTGAGTCTGTTTTGTGTGTGCTGAGTCTGTGTCACTTCCCTGATGTCCTCTGAGTTGTTCCCTGATTTGCGTCTTGATTTTGCCCGGGAGTGCAAAAGACTAAGTGTGGTCTATTTTGATGAGTCGATATTTTATCGACTTCACTTAGTTTATTGTGCTAGAATTAATGAGGGAATTGTGCTTAACTTTCCAATATTTTCCCGTTTTTCCTAAACATGCTTAATTTGACCAGAAATTCTAATTTTAATTAATTTGAATTTTTTGAGCTAATTATTTGCATTATTAATTGCAAGGAAAATATTGGAGACATAATTTGGGACATTTGGAGGACACCAAATAAATTGAAGACTCTCCATTTAGACATTTTAAATTTTAGTTATATTGTAATTTTATTGTTTAAACTTTTTGGACAAGCTTGTGCACATTGGGTCATTTTGACAAAAATATGAGGGCCCAAAATTGTAGGACACTTGGCCTAGGGTTCCCTTTTATTTTAGGGTGGACCCCACCCTTATGAGGGGGGACACATGGCCCCTTAGAATAGCACCAGCCGACACTTGGGGGGAGACAGCATATTCTTCTCGATTTTCTCATTGTTTTTCACACACCAAGGGCTGGAACGTTTTTGGGTGATAGCATTTTTTTCTTCTTCTTGGAATCATGGATTATGGTTGAATCAGCCACCACACTTTCCTTGGCCTTGTTTTTGAATATTTTTATGAATGAAAATGGGTGCAGTAGCTGCAACCCTTACGGTTTTCCTTTGGAGGAATTTGTTTAATTTCTAGTTAAATATTACAATTCATTTCCTTGGCTTGAGAGGTGCTGGAACGTTGCAGAGATCATTCTCGGCATTGGAAGCTGCAGGAGACACACTTTTATTTTCTATTTGCTGCAACGTCAATTTGGAGGGGGCTGCAACACTTTTTGGATCCTCACTCTCAGAAATTCATTTGCTGGAGCAGCCGCCACCTAAGAAAGCATACTTTCATCTTCTTTTCATTTAGTAAAAATCACACGCACATTTCAGATTTTTTTTAGGTCTCTACCGAAGTTATTTTTTTTATTTGTTTTTTTTTTGGAAGAAGTGTGGTGCTTATTTGAATTATTCGCGGCCTGCAGACTTTAAATTAAAGTAGTTCATTTTCATCATTTCATTTAGGAGCATTGCTCACGGTCACAGCAGTTTTGCTTTTAACACATTTAATTGCTTTAAAAAAAATGATGAAACATGATGATTGATTTAATTTGTGATGCCACGGCTGCAAGTTTAATTTATTTTCCTTTGCTTTTATTTTAAACAAATAGGAAGTGGATGTGGTGGCACGGTTACATCAATTTAATTTGAGAGTGAAAAGAAGAGAGAGGCATGGAGGTTTTATGTTTTTTTTTTATTTCTTTTGCATTATTAGAATATTTTACATGAATTGTTTTATTTTGTCTTTTTAATTAAGTGTTGCAATTTTAATAATTTTAGTTGTGCTTAAATATTTATATCTTGCATTGTTCAGTTTAATATTGTTATGCACTTTAATGTTTTAAATTAAATTCGGTCGTGTTTAATTTTTATTTTTAATTTCGTCATTGCATTCTCAAATCCTTTCACAAACCCCCCCACTACGTGTTAGACCTAATTCTCGAACCACATTTGGTCCTTGAGAGACGACCTAGGAGTCAGTTCCTAGCACTATAATGCATTTCTAAATTGCAATCAAATTTTTGTGGGGTGCGACACCCATCAGCCCTGAATGAAGTTTCCCAAAGTGAGAGAGGCGCATAGAAAGGAGGAATATTGCATCTTCCTGCTAATGATGCAATGGCTGCGCAGAATCATGTTCTTAACCAAAAATTGGACAAACTAATAAAGGTCCTTTCTGAACTTCCAACAGGGTTAAGAAATATTTCTCAGACTCAACAACTTTGTGACTTATGAGAGGGGAAAAACAAAAAATATCTTAATGTACTGTACTTTTTTATACTTTTGCTTCCAATAGTACATTTAAGAAACCTTTGCAATTGAAAAGCGCGCCATAGAACGTCGAAGGCTCTAGGGCTTTGACGTTTTATTTTTTTTCTCAAAATTTTTTAAGCATTAATCATATTGTGAATCATATTTCTTTTTCTTCAACACTTTCTTTTCAGTATGATAACTTATTTATGGTGTAGACTACAAAAAGCATTTTGTTAGGAAGTTTATTTAGGGTGTAGACTATGTTAAAGAACATTAATTTCACATAACTTTTAATAATTTAATAAAATTATTTTTGCATCAAGTGAACTAAACGTTCGACGTCAACAGTGTAAATAGATTCCAAATTAGTATAATCGATTCTAAATGATAAAATTTGTTTTCAAACTTAAAAAATAATAAATACATATATTTTTAAACTAACATAATTAATTTTTTTTAATGATATTTTAGATTAATATTTAAATGAAAATATATTAAATAATATAAACAAATTGATTATTCGTCTAATCGTCTAAAATGATGTTTAACACAAAAAGATATAACACAAAAATTGTTTATTCATCTAAAATAATATAAACAATGGTTTGGTTTTTGTGGTCTTATGTATTTATTTAATTTTGTTTTTAAGATAAATTCTAGTGTTTTTATTCTATTATACATGTGGTGACCTTTAGTTCATATACACAAAAATTAAAAAAATATAATAAAAAATCTAATATTGTATTTTAAACTTTTGGCTATTTTGGTTAACAATTTTATAACCGCTTTGTTGGTAATTGGTCCATTTAAAATATACAGACCAATAAAATAGTGATACATTGTATTTTATCAAGAAGTTGTTAACATATCATGATCTTTAAAAAAATGTTGGTTGTGGTCAAATTCTGCCTAATTTCAATCATGACCTGGCCTGGTCGTCTCGACTATGACCTGGCCTGGCCGTCTAAACCAATAACCAAATTGTAAATGCATATTATGACTTTGAAAGTGGCTTCAAATGTACTTGGTTCCCTACATACATGTATAAATATTTAAGGTACCTAAGAAGTATTGAAGAAAGTCCAATGACATTAGGTTGACCTTCAACTTATACTTATGTTAGTCTATCTCGACCTTTAGTCTTAATCACCCATCCTAACATTCATGTAGGGTCAACCAGTCTGGACCAGTAGTCAAACTTAACCTGCCTTAACCTTCGACCCAACCCATTGTGTCTTAATTTTTGGCCGAGAACGGTCTGTCTTAACCTTTAACTCACGACGACAGTTGTACTTCGATAAAACCTTACTATTCTCGATACACACTGTCTCTTCTCGATCTTTAGCTTTGTTTTATGCATCTCAGTTTTTAATGTTTTCAATCTTTTGTACTAACTATCCTATATATCTCACTTTTTGTAAACAGTAATCTATGTTAACCTTGAGTTTATCCCTGAACTTAATCGTTTCAGAAATTTAAAGTATTATTTTTTAAAAATCAATTAAAGTCTTTTAGTATAATCATACCTATCTTTATCCTAAAATCAATACACACCTAGAAAAAGACATTGAATACTTGATTTATGCTTTATCATACCAATATTAATCATAAAACTTTTAAAAGTAGAGGAAAGAAATATTAAGTTTGGGAATGTTGTTGAATCTAATAAAAAATTATATCTCATACATTATTATTATTATTATTATTATTTTTAACATGAAATTAAAATAATATTTAAATATTACAAGATAAATTTGCACAAAATCTTTCTAAATTTCACTAACGAATATTTCTTAAATTATATAATATTTAAATATTACAAGATAAGCTTACACAAAATCATAAAATAAAAACATAAAAGAAGTATGTATATCTTATCTTAAAATATAATGGTAACGGGAGGTTATGGGCGGTTTAATTGAAAAAGAGGGTAAAGTCGGGAGGCAAAACAAGCAAACGTCAAATATCCAAAATCTTCGACTTCATAAAATAAAAATTAAAAAAAATATATGTAAATCTTATCTTAAAATATAATGGTAGCGGGAGGTTATGGGCGGTTTAAATGAAAAAATGAATCCAAGGACGGGAGCGGAAGCAGAACACGTCGAATATCCAAAATATTTGACGTATAACATTATATTTTAAGAGAAGTTGCGAAGTCGACGTATCGTTTGTATTTTTAAACCAAAGAAGTTGAGAAGTTAAAAACTACTACATTGTGAAAGACCTCTCGAGAATTCTATTGAGAAATGGCTTCTTCATCATCATCAAGAAGAAAAGAGAAGGTTGCCCGGATTACAAGAAGCGCAAACCCATCTGGATGGATAAGTGATCAAGAGACCCGAGTAAAGTTTTTATACTGGAGACATTTAAAAATTGTAGTTCCTCACAGGTACCTGGACCTGCAATTCATCAAGAAAGAAGGTTTCCTTTTTCAAGAATGGATTGCACATCAAGGGCTTCCTGATTTTGTCCAGATGAACAGAAATTGCTATCCTGATTTGGTAGAGGTTTTCTACATAAACCTCAGGGTTGTAAATGGGGTCATTTACTCAAGGGTCAAAGGTGTTAACATTACTATCGACGATGATGTTTGGTCAAATATTGCTGGTCTGAAAGCTGAAGGTTTGGATTCTCATATCCGTGATTCTAAGTCAAACATGTGGCTAACAAAGAGAGCTATATATGTAAATTGCTTAAGATATCCAGGAAGGTATGTTAAGTCCCTGACAAGTGTACCAGATTGTTATCAAGTAATATAAACGGGTAAGTCTGAGTATCGTTTCCCAAAGGACTCTTAGGCCTTAACTTTCATGTAAACCGATTGCATAAGACTTGAGAAGAAATTAATTTTAGGGTTTTGAATGCAAATAACAAAAGTAAACATGCACGATGCAGTGATTCAATTGGGTAAAAGAAACTATGAATGAATGCAGTTGTTGGGGTTTACAATTTCATCTTATCCACCCTCTTATATCTCCTTTTCTTATCTCATTCACTTATTTATCAAATTGCCATACAAACTTTCTTGGTCTACCCTTAACCCAATCCCTTGGTGAAAAGAGCCTATTACTAATTACCGGATTGCTATCCCTATCCTTCCCAAGTAATTAATAATGCATGATATACGGAAGCAAAATACAATTGATCGTCCTACCCGTATCCCTAGGCGGTATTAGCATAATCAAGGAATTCCCCCCAGTTCATGACATTACTGTACGTTCCCGTATCAATAAAGACAAACAACATTTACCAAATGAGTTAAACGATAAAAGCATTAAGCAAAGGTAAGGAACCCAACAATTGATAAAGATAAGCATATGCAAGCATATAAAGAAGATAAGAATTTTGATATAAGAGAGTTTCAAAAGATTACATTGTTCCCCAACAACCTAGGGTTTAGTTCACCATGGACATGGTGAATCTAGATGAAATACAATGGAAGAATGGAAGAAATAACCCTAAACGTGGTAGATTGGAGCCTAAGCATCCAAGGAACCTCCTCCAAGGTGTGTGGATTAGCTCTGGACGTTTCTCTCTGCCAAAAGAATATGTTTTGATTCGCACTGGGGCTATATATAAGCCAAAAAGATAACAGAAAGATTACAAAATCTAAGCTAATAAAAACAGACAACCGCCTAGGCGCCTAAGTAAACCGCTCAGCGGTTTCCCCTTTAGCCGCGCCACCGCTCAGCGGTTCCCCCTCAAATTGCACATGCTGCTCAGCGGTCCATTCTGACGCTTAGCGGTCCCTTTGACTCTTCTTTTCATCCTTTTTCTTTATATTTCACGAGTCTAAGTCCACCTTGATTCACTTTCATCTTCAATTTACCTTAAAACCCTACAAAACAATGTAGAAATAAGCATAATATCTCTAAAACCAACTTTTGACTCTCTCATGATTCAACTAAGTGTTTTACTTGATTTTAAGCTCATTTTAAGCCATAAAGGTTGTGTTTTGATATCAAATTCAAACATGAAAATAACAGTTTTTAGACCGTTATCACAACCCCAAACTTAGAACTTGGCTTGTCCTCAAGCAAACAAGACAAAACCTGGTTTTCCACTTCTTCATCAAAATAGTTCAACATCTTCAAAATCCATATTTCTCCTGACAAGAATTACATAATTCAAATTTTCAGTGGAATCCTACTAAGATGCATGCATACTTTCAATTCAATTTAGTTCACATAAGCATGTATTTCCCAATAGATGTTTCGTTTATGAATGATCAATCCACTAATCATAGATGTAAATATGGATTTCAACAATTCTCACCAAGTAAGTGTTTCACTCAATCATTCAAGTGTTTAAGGAATCACTCCACTCTCTATTGTTCACATGTCACAGAAAACAATATTGCCATTCATCTAAAACAATCAAAATCCTCACATGCAAATTTCATCACAAGGACTTTTTCTGGAATACAAAATCCTTGAGTTAAGAGAGTTATATTATCATTCAAAGTTCAAACACCACTCTCTTTTGAACCAATCTCACTCATTCCCAACTTCTCCCCTTTTCTTTTTATTTTTACAATGAGCTCACTTTACATGCTTTTTCATTTCTTCTTTTCCTTTCTTTTTCTCATGCATTTTTCTTTTACAACCTTTGAGTCAATACTTTTCTTTTTGCCTTTCAACTTTCCCCATACAACCCCAAACTTGAACGTTTTCAACTCATACAATTAATCCCAACCCAACTCAAGGTAAATCAATTTAAACAAGGGTTTTCATCCTATTTTAAGGCCAAGGTTCAAAAAGGGTATAATATATTAAACATTTTGGGCGAAAATTTGGCCAAGTAAGGGTTTCCAAATATGGCCTTGATCATATGACATCATATGCAATTCAATCAATTATCAAGACTAAGGAAATATCATTCATGATTCCCTCTGAATAGTGCATTCATCAGTAAAGACTTTGGAGCTCAATACCTCACAAAACATGCTTCCTCACACATTATTCATTCATCCTGCTTAGCATCACAATCACAATCATAAATCATCACACATCTATTCACACAGTTGGTGAACCATTTACCTGGATATCAACACACACACATTCTCAATCATCAACCACATTCAATCATCATCATTGAATAACTCATAATGCATTTTATAAAATCAAACCACCATCAGAATCAGTGTACAAGCCAAGCATAGACACGAAAATAAAATGCTCCTATACTATAAATCCAAAGTACAAAAGAAAAATAAAACCTGGGCTGCCTCCCAATAACGCTTGTTTAACGTCACGAGCCTACCTGAACCTCATGGATCCACTAACATCATCACTGTGGAAATTGCTCCACCTCTCCTCCCAAACAATGTTTGAGCCTCTAGCCATTCACCACCCAACTCCGCTGCTGACCATCATTATTTGGAGTCTCTAATTCCACAGCTCCATTTGGGTATACATGCTTTATTACAAAAGGTCCCGACCATTTTGACTTCAACTTCCCAAGAAATAACTTCAACCGTGAATTAAATAACAGCACCTGCTGCCCTGGATTGAAGACTCTCTTTATCAGCTTCCTGTCATGATAAAATTTCACCTTCTCTTTATAGCTCCTTGATGAGTCATATGCATGTAACCGCATCTCTTCAAGTTCTAACAATTGATTTCTTCGTTTGCTTTGAACTTCATGAGGATCAAAATTTAAAAATTTCAAAGCCCACAAAGCCTTATGTTCCATCTCTACTGGCAAGTGACATGCTTTCCCATATACCATCTGAAAAGGTGATAACCCCATGGAAGTTTTCATAGTTGTCCTGTATGCCCAAAGAGAATCATCTAATTTATGTGACCAATCTTTCCGTGAAAAAGCAACTGTCTTCTCTAATATCCTCTTGATTTCCCTGTTAGAGACTTCAGCTTGACCATTTGTTTGTGGGTGATAAGGTGCAGCCACTTTATGTTTCACCCCATAATGTCTAAGTACCTTAGCAAGCTGAGCATTACAAAAATGAGACCCCTCATCACTGATAAGTACCCTGGGGGTTCCAAAACGTGAGAAAATCTGCCTTTTCAAAAATCTAATCACCGTATTGGCATCATTCTTTGGGCATGCTATAGCTTCAACCCATTTACTCATGTAATCAATAATCACCAGAATATATTAATTATTAAATGATGGTGGAAAAGGCCCAACAAAGTCAATACCCCAACAATCAAAAACTTCAACTTCCAAAATACCCTGTAACGGCGTCTCATGCCTTTTTGAAATAGCTCATGTCCTTTGACACTTGTCGCAATTCCTAGCATGATTGTGAGCGTCTTTGAACAAGGTAGGCCAATAAAAACCTGATTGAAGAATTTTTGCAGTCGTTTGCTCTCCATTATAATGACCTCCATAAGGAGAATTATGACAGTGCCAAAGGATTCCTTCTACTTCTTCCTTGGTTACACATCTCCTCAAAAGATTATCAGCTCCAATCTTAAATAAATATGGATCATCCCGTATAAACTGCTTAGCATCAGAATAAAACTTCTTTCTCTGTTGCCAATTTAATTCCTCAGGAATAACACCTACAGCTTCAAAATTTGCCATATCAGCAAACCATGGCCTTTGTTGAATGTACAAGAGAGTTTAATCTGAAAAAGACTCCCAAATTTCTTTCTACTTGCTTGTTACTTCAGTGTTAACCAATCGAGATAAGTGATCAGCAATTAAATTCTCACTTCCCTTTTTATCACGAATCTCTATATCAACTCTTGTAACAAAAGCACCCACCTGATTAACCGTGGCTTTCAGTCTGACTTTGTTAATAAGTACTTTATAGTTGCATGATTCGTATAAATTATGACTTTAGATCCAATGAGATAAGATCTAAATTTCTCCAATGCAAAAACTATAGCCAAGAATTCTTTCTCTATAGTAGCATAATTTAGCTGAGCTTCATTTAAGACTTTACTAGCATAGTAAATAGCATGAAACACTTTCTCTCTTCTTTGACCCCGCACAACACCTATAGCATAATCATTGGCATCAGACATAAGCTCAAAGTCTTTATTCCAATCTGGAGCTACAATTACTGGGGTAGAAATCAGGCTTTTCTTTAGGACATCAAAAGCTTGCAAACATTCATAACTTATCTCAAATGGTGTATCCTTGACAAGTAGATTACTCAATGGCTTAGCAATATTTGAAAAGTATTTAATGAATCTCCGATAGAAACCAGCATGGCCCAAGAAACTCCGGATTCCTTTCACATTTGATGGTGGTGGAAGATTTTCAATAACTTCCACTTTTGCCTTGTCAACTTCAATCCCCTGGCCGAAATCTTGTGCCCCAACACAATTCCTTCAGTACCCATAAAATGACATTTCTCCCAATCAAAACAAGATTCGTTTGAACACACCTTTTAAGAACCGTATCGAGGTTGATTAAACATCTCTGAAAAGAATCTCCAAATACTGAAAAATCATCCATGAAGACTTTTATGCTTTTCTCCATGAATTCTGCAAAAATTGCTTGCATACACCTTTGAAATGTAGTAGGTGCGTTACATAATCCAAATGACATTTTTCTATAAGCAAATATACCAAAAGGACATGTAAAAGCTGTTTTCTCTTGATCTTCAGGGTCCACCACAATTTGCTTATATCCAGAGTAGCCATCAAGGAAACAATAATATGATTGTCCAACCAATCTTTCTAGCATTTGGTCCATAAAAGGTAAAGGAAAATGATCCTTTTGATGAGTCGATATTTTATTGATTTCACTTAGCTTATTGTGCTAGAATTAATCAGGGAATTGTGCTTCAATGTCTGGTATTTTCCCGTTTTTCATAATTATCTTAATTTGACCGGAAATTCTAATTTTAATTAATTTGAATATTCTGAGCTAATTATTTGCATTTTTAATTGCAGGGAGAATTTTGGAGATATATTTTGGAGCATTAGGAAGGACACCAAATAAATTAAAGACTCTCCACTTGGACATTTCAAATTTAATTATATTGTAATTTAGTAGTATAGAATGTTTTTAATTAAACTTGTACACAATTGGGTCAATGTTGACAAATTTATGATGGGTCCAATTAGACACATGGCACCTAGGATTGGGTGGACCCCACCCTAATTTTTGGCACACAAACTCATGGCCCTAGGGATTAGCCCCCACCAGCCGTCACATTGCAATTCATACACTCTCTCGACACATACACTTGGCTGGAACGTTTTCCATATACGTTGCATTTTTTCTTGGAACCATGATAACAGTGTTGGATTTTGGTTGAATGAAAATATCCAGCCCCCACTTGTTGCTTGGTCTCTTAGGTTTGGTTGATTTGAATTTTAGTAAGAGAGCACGTTATTTTACTTTTGCTGGATAAGCTTGATGTGTCAACGCTGCTACAGGAGAACAACTTTTCATCTAAACTTTTCTTTGAACATTTGGTGGGGCTAGAAACAATTTAGGAGAGCATTTTTATTTCTTGAAGCAATGTTGACCGTGATAGATTTTGGTTGAATAGGGAAACGTTGCATCACACTGCCGTCCAGCAATTTCTTAATTGCATTCTCGTTGCTTTCTATTTCCGTTTTCTTTTTATTTATTCAGTGATTTAATTTTTTTTAAGGTGCAACAAGTTTCAACTCTTTGCTTGTGTCCAGCAGCTCGTTCAATTATTTTTGTGTTTGAAGCAAAGGAATTATGTCCAGCAGAGGATTGCTTTTATATATCATTTTGTTTGCTTTTAAAAGAGAAGATTAGGTGGAGACTTAGAGATGGAACGTGGTGCAGAGGCTTGATACTTTCTTTTAATTAGTTGATGAAATTAGAATTAGGATAGATGGGAGTAGGATGGGACAGTGTTGGTAGCTTAGGTGATTTGATGTGAGGTGTTACGGTGGTGCAGAGGGGTAAATTGATTCAGCCTTTATTTTCTTTTGGATAATGATACTTTGACACCTTCCGGTGATAAATTTTTGACATCAGACACATGTCACATTGTCATTAGACCAGGTGAAAATATTTTTTAAAAAAAGAAAATGACGTGGAAATAGAAGGCAGTGGATGGTTTTCATTTTCGTTTCTCGCGGGTCTCATTTGATGGATTTCAAAAAAAAGGGAAAGTGAGTTTCGCTCTCGCCGGAAGCATTTTCTCTCTCGTCCAGAAGTATCTTCCTCTTCCTCCTCCATCTCACTCACCCACTAACCACCGCTGTCGTCATTGAAGGAGTTCGGAGTTCTCTGGAGGCATGCCGTTCACCGCAACTGTTCCGCCTTTCACCGTCACTGCAAGCCAGAAAACGTAATTAGAGGTCGGTTTTCGAAGCTTTTTTCCGTTTATTTCGCTATTGGTTAGCTTTTGTTCGGTGGATTTAATTCTTTTAAAAATTTTTGGACATTTAGGTTTTGTCTTGGTAAAGTTGAATGTTTTTTTGAAGTTTTTGTTGAACATTTCGTCGTCCTGCATGTGCTTTATTGGTGGAAAGTTCGAATTTTTTTGTTAAATACTTTATTGGGCATTTAGGATTTGTTTTGTTATTAGGTTGCGGTGTTGAATCTTGTTTGGTGCTTACGTTTTACAGTGAAGGGAAAAGGGATATGAGAGGGGATTAAGAGAGCTTGAAGGGTAGAGAGGATTGGAGGAATTTTGTGAGATCTGGAGAAGTATGAACTACCTTAGATGGGAGCTGGAGATAAACCTTTGAAGTCAAGGTTTCTTGGTTTATTCGAGATAGGGGAGCTAATCTTGGTGTAAATAATAAATACCTTGTAATGTTTGTTGAGAGTTGTAGTCCTATATACATATTGTTGATCTGTGTTTGTGAATGAATGAATGAACATCTCGGTCTGCTGCAGTGAGATTATTTTCGGTGTATGATATTTTCTTGAACCATGCTGTGCTAAAGTTGATCTACCATATTTTGCTACCTTGTTTGGCCAAATTCTTTTATGTACGTAAATTCATTTTTGCTTCTTTGTTGCACCATAATTGTTTTAGCCAACTATTTAAGATTCATGGACACATCATGTCCTTGGGTGACCATACTTTGAAGTTGTTGTATCTGAAATGTAACTCTGAAATTTATTGCCATCGTTTGCATCTTACGTGTTCTGTTGAAAATTTGGTGTGTTTTCTAAAGAAATTGGGTACATATGATTGTTGAATGATGTAGCTCTAATAACTATATGTTGATCCGTGATTTGTGAATGAGTGAATGAGCTTGGCTGCCATCTAAGTACTACTACACATTTTCTGTGAGATGTGAAATATGCATGAGTTTAATTGGTAATATCAATTGAACTTCACGTTTTGTTGGAGTAAGGATATGTGTATTGCAAAATTTTGAGATATATGTTCAAAGGAGGAATAAATAATTGAAAAGAAATGACATAGATCCCAGAATTGGCCATGCCGTGTTGCTTCTCAAATTTTAAAATTTAGTATCTCACTTTAGACACTTTTCACGGTACAAAGTCTGATTCTTGTAGAAGAGTGCAAATGTTATTCCTTCTTGGATCTTATTTACTTTTGTATGTTGCCATACTTTAGGAACTCTTTTGTTAATTTATTAAAGTTATTGATTTTAATTAGTCTAGCATTTTTTTTCCCATAAGTCATGCACCTGTGTCAGGATTGGCCATACCTTCCAAGTACTAGTTTTATTTTGAATACAATTCATTTCAATATTATTTTTTTTACCACTGAATGAATGTCTGAAAGTAATAATTCATGACTATTCTAAGATGAGAATGATTCACATAAATGCAGCTGAGTAGGTCTGGCATGTTTCATATCTTATGACATATAAGATTTCTATCACTCTAAATTTTTAGATGGACACGTGAAGAACCAAACAGTGTATATAACTGTTTTTGTAAACTTAAAGCATGAAAGTTTAACTAGTGGTGTATTTTATTTAAGCCATGATGATTTTAGAAGTATATATTTTTTTATGCAGTATTTGGGTTGTAACAACTTTGTTTTTTTAATTATTTCTTATACGATAGTTTTCTATTATGGTCTGATACATGTGGTACAATTCTCCCTTTCTAGCATATTTTTATCAGGATGCGGTCTATTCATTTATTCTTCTCCATTTATACATCTAACTCAGATAGCTTAGTAGATGGAAAACTGTGGTCATGCAAGCATGAACCTAAACTAGAAATAATTGCACTATGGATAGTTTCGTTACCCGTATTTGCTCTCTCATTTCTGATTAGATTTTTTTAGTTTGTTGATGATTAAATCTTTGTTTTGCAATTCACTATAACATGAACGTAAGGAACCTCTTAATCTATAGTGTTTTCGTTTTCTTAGGTTTGTCCATTCTTGAGTATTTCAGAAAATATGTTATCAGGGCCTTTCATGGGTGAGTTCATTGTTTTATCTCCCTCATTATATTAGTTAAGTACAAAACTAATAGGTCATTGTTTTCATGGTTTTGCACTTCAATGATTTTCTTAATACTATATTTTTTTCTTCTCCAATGGTTGCATTGATTGTTGCTGTGTTTTTGGACAACACTCTTGACTACAAGGATAATGTCAAAGATATGGGAATGCCATGGTGGACTAAGTTCAGAACATTTAAAGGAGACAATTGAAATGAAGAGTTCTACACCCTCCCTTTCACCCTCAACCGTTTATTTTCTCCATCCAAAGACTAAAGGGGGAAAAACATGTATTTTCTGAAAGCATAAGTGGTTCTTGCGATTTCGGATTATTTATTTTTAGTATAGATGAATTGGGTTAGTTAAGTTCAGTTTTTTTTATATTAATATAAGAGAAACTTTATTTGTTCATTCATTCTTTCTCATATTTTTCATTACTCTTTTGAAATTTAGTTATTATCGGTAATTATTATCCATGGAAAAATATGTGACACTATTATTATCAAAAGATTAATAACAAAGGATAAATGATACAGTATTTTCTTTAAGTAAAAGAAAAATTAATGTGAAGTTGTTGAAAAGTTGAGTGAGAAAGTATGAATCTGGTTTGGGAGATTTAACACATTATACATAGGTGTTACATTTTGAATTATCCTCTTTGGTTTGCTGCTTTTTAGTACCACATGA
Source organism: Vigna mungo (assembly GCA_036885675.1). Classification (NCBI taxonomy): domain Eukaryota; kingdom Viridiplantae; phylum Streptophyta; class Magnoliopsida; order Fabales; family Fabaceae; genus Vigna; species Vigna mungo. Next base: position 23,253,926 of record CP144699.1, read on the forward strand.
AGATAACACTACAAAAGTTTATGTAATGTATTTTTAATTAATTTTTATGCACTTGTCGGGTTCCTTTCCTTTCAGGGTGATGTCCTTTAAGTGCTTTAAATTTGACCAAAACAAAATATAAAATTCTTCTTACAATTTTAAACTCGAAATTATATTTACTAGTTCACTAACTTTAATTCTTGACACTTTTATTGATTACATAATCATGTGGATCTTAAATATTTTAATATAAATATGAATAAATATTTAAATTATTTCTTAAAAGATAAACAAAAAGTGTTTAATTAAAAATCTCATAAATAAGTTGTTAAAAATTCACAAGTTTGTTTTTTATTATGTCTACACATTGATTATGACATTTATATCGAACTTCATTTCCAAGGAACCTTTCTTTGTAAAACTCATGGTGCAGAAAACGCATTGGGAGCAAAGACCAAATAAGTGGGGAGTTCAGACAAAGTTTTTGCACACGAGGGTCATCTGTTAAAATGACATTGATTTTTAAGTGAACCAATTTTTTTTAAAACTTATTGGACATACAAGTTATCTTCAAGCATTGATTATCACATTTATATCGAACTTCATGGCCAAGGAACAATTCTTTGTAAAACTCATTGTGTAGAAACAACATTAGGAGCTAAGGCCAAATAAGTGGGGAGTTCAGACAAAGTTTCTGCACACAAGGGTCATATGTTAAAATGACACTGATTTTTAAGTGAACCATTTTTTTAAGGCTTACTAGACATACAAGTGATCTTCAAGCATTGATTATCACATTTTTATCCAACTACATGGCCAAGGAACCATTCTTTGTAAAACTCATTGTACAAAAATAACATTGGGAGCAAAGGCCAAATAACTGGGGAGTTCGGGCAAAGTTTCTGCACACAGTGGTCAACTGTGAAAATGACATTGATTTATAAGTGATCCAAATTTTTTTAAGACTTATTGGACATATAAGTGATCTTGAAGCATTGATTATGAATTTATATCCAACTCTAAGGCCAAGGAACAATTCTTTGTAAAACTCATTGTATAGAAACAACATTGGGAGCAAAGGCTAAATAAGTGGGGAGTTTAGGCAGAGTTTCTGCACATCGGGATTATCTGTGAAAATGACATTGATTTTTAAGTGAACCATTTTTTTAAGACTTATTGGACATACAAGTAATGTTCAGGCATTGATTATGACATTTATATCGAACTTCATGATGAAGGAACAATTCTTTGTAAAACTCATTGTGGTGCAAAAGTAATACTGGGAGCAAAGGCCAAATAATTGGGGAGTTCAAGCAAAGTTTTTACACAGACATGTCAACTTTCAAAATGACATTGATTTTTTAATGAACAATTTTTTTTAACACTTATTGGACATACAAATGATCTTCAACCATTGATTATGATATTTATATCCAACTCCAACGAAACCATTCTTTGTAAAACTTTGAAATTGCCATTGATTTTGAAGTGTACAATTTAATACATAAAAATATTACTTATTTCTTGAGTGTGACAATATGTTAACATAAATGTTTCATTATTAAAACGATTTTAATTTGTTATACAAAGAAAATTACAAGTACTAATTGTTTTTCTCAGTATTTATGTAAATTTACTTTATAATTTGTCTATTCTCATGTCATTGATATAATTTTTTTTAAATATATATATAATTTTTTAAAAAAATATTTCAAAATATATAGAATATTTTTTCAAAAGAAAATAAAAAATATTGGTTTAAACCTACACTATTTATTGTTTCTATTATATACAAAAAAATATACAAAACATTAAAAAAAATGACAGACAAAGATCTCAAAAAAAATATTCATTACTTTACATTGAGTCGTCAAGTACATATCATGAAGAAATTGTTTTACAAGATATTAAAGCAAACAAATCACTAAAATGGTATTGGGCACAAAAAGACAATTGGGCATGCTCAACATTGTTGTAAAAGTCATTTATGGCCTTTTCACTCTTGAGTTGTCTCCCTCTCTAAAGGTGACTTTCTTCCTTCTCCTTCTTTAATTCATCTTTAAGTCTCTAGATGTTTCTCCATAATCTAGCAATCATAAATAGCAAGTAAAATTAAGACAAATAGAGTTGCTCATAACAAAATAGGTAAAATTATTGCAGTGAGTTAAAACAAAACTACAATTTCAAATAAAGATATATTCTTGTATCCTTTTCTTCCTTCGTCACTTGTTCACCAGTTGTATTAGGTGTTGAACTTTTCCTAATATACACCATGAAATTTTTACAAGAAATTCGAACAACAATAGCAGTTGGAAACAAATATAAACACGAACAACAAAGTAATGGAGATTGGAAAAATAAGCACATGTTAGACATGTTAATCAAGAATTTCCAGTCAAATATAGCTTAAATTTATCAAATGATTTGCCTCCCATTTTTAGCTTTTTATGAGCAAAACTTTGATTCATTGTCATCCTAATGAAACTTTTTACAAAATTCTTTGCTCAATCTTGATATTATTAAAGTATGAGCAAATCAATCAGATTGATAAACCAATTGAATTATAGAAGAAAAGTTATAGCTCAAAAGAACAGAGAAAAAACATAAATTAAAAGATCATGAAAGAATCTTTTGCTTGACATGTAGTGTCATGACACCAGTTGTGAACTAAGTCGTTGGATAAGTAGAAACAGGTAACGCATCAATTACCTTATAAGCATAATCTGCAATAAAAACTAATAATAAGTCCAAGAATAAACACAAACTCAAGTACACAAGAAACAAGCCAACAAATTTTATGTTAAAATCTTCTAGATACATCTTGAGTGACATTTAAACAAGAGCAAAAGCAGAGGGTGAATGTTCATAACCCAAACAAAATGCAACAAATCATGTCCATATATTTTACGCAACAAGCAGTTACAAATGTACAAATGTACAATTCGTTAAAAGAGAACCAAACATATAAAACAAAGATAATTGAGATGCAAGCCATAAGGTTCCTTTGCCACCACGGTTTTAAACAACACACAACCTACCAAGAGGGAATTTAAGTTATAATCATATATATAATCCTGAACATATTATAATTCCCTAATAATGTTGTGTCAATTCACCTAATTGAGACAAACCATTGTACCGAAATGATGAGTAACACGTAGCTTCAAGATAACCAAGTTATGACAGAAAAAGAAACTGAAACTGGGATAGTTGCACGACTTCGCAATTCCTGGGATAATGTGTCTAACTTGCTCTTTGTTTGGTATCTGTGACAAAGTGTATGAGTCAAAGACTATACAACATAATCTTAACTGAGAGCAGATATTAAAACACCTTGGTACAAATTGCCTACATTATGTCACAAAAAAACAAAGTTCAAAGTTGCACCTGGAAGCTTTTTCTGGGCATTCAAGAATGGACATTTCCCTAAAGCGAATTCCTTATAAGACATAACAGGTTGCTTTGAAAGAACCCTTTGGTAAACAATAAACATTAACAAAAAAGTGCTCCAATAAAGATTTTACAGATTGATCAAATTAGTCCAAAGCAAGAGCTAAGCACTTTAATAATCCTTTGAAGTGTGAAAACTGAGTTAATTTAGATATTTACCTCATCTGGATCAACAGCTGACCCAAGCCACACTAAAACTGTCATTCCTCTCATTCCGCCGAGTACCTTTCAATTGTGACAAATGGGTGCTCCAAAAATAAGTTAATCACAAGCTTATTGAGAGAAGAAAGAATGACTTTCAATGCCACTAGTAACTTTAAAAGATATATATATATATATATATATATATATATTCAACAAAACAAATCCTAAATGTCTAATAAAGTATTTAACAAAAAAATTCGAACTTTCCACCAATAAAGCACATGCAAGACGAAATGTTCAACAAAAACTTCAAAAAACATTCAACTTTACCAAGAAAAAACCTAAATGCCCAAAAAAATTTAAAACAGTTAAACCCACCGAACAAAAGCTAACCAATATCGAAATAAACGGAAAAAAGCTTCGAAAACTGACCTCTAATGACGTTTTCTGGCTTGTAGTGACAGTGAAAGGTGGAACAGTTGCGGTGAACGGCATGCCTCCAGCGAACTCCGAACTCCTTCAACGATGACAGCGGTGACTGGTGGGTGAGTGAGACGGAGGAGGAAGAGGAAGATACTTATGAAAAATGCTTCCTGGCGAGAGCGAAACTCACTTTCCCTTTTTTTTGAAATCCATCAAATGAGACCCGCGAGAAACGAAAATGAAAACCATCCACTACCTTCTATTTCCACGTCAATTTCTCTTTTTTAAAAAAAATTTCACCTGGTCCAATGACAATGTGACACGTGTCTGGTGTCAAAAATTTGTCATCAGAAAGTGTCAAAGTATCATTATCCTTTTCTTTTATGAAAAACAAACTCTGATTTCGTTTTGGTGTGCACATGGGTTTCGTCCAAAGTGAGGGAGCTAGTGGATATTATTTTTAGGAGTTGTTGTAGACGCTGGCATTCAATCTTTGGGCTGCAGTGGTTTTTTTTTATTATTCAAGCTTCTTTGAACTCTTTCTTTGTTTGGCCAAAGCTGTTACGGGACACTTCTTTTCCATATAGAAGTTTTTTTTTTTTCTTTCAAGCACACATCACACACATGTAGCATTCAGCATTTGGAAGCATTCTCAATTTCAATCAAGCACACAACTTACTCATTGCCTTAGGAGAGTTGGTGTATTAGTTTTATTTTCTTATCTTTGCTTGGAAAAGAAAAGCGCTGATTTAGAGAGGATTTGGCTGCAACGCTGCTCTTGGAGATTGGAAAGTTTATTTTCTTTTGAATCATGTAATTTTTTTTGTTTTGGTTGAAGGGAATTTGGTGCTGCCAGCTGCATTTTTTTTATACTTCTATTATCCCGTGCACTTTTCATTCTTCCGTGCATATCTTTTATTATTCCAGCTACACTTTCTATTTTAATATTTTGATGTTTGAAAATGGGTGCAGCAGCCGCAACCCTTATGGTTTGCTTTGGGGGCTTTGAATATCTTTCATTTAAAAAGGAGAAATGGAGGAGATATGTAGCACACGGATAGTAGTCTCGGTTGGGAATTTTTTTTTATTTTATGCACACTCATTTCCTTTCCTTTGGAGAGGTGTTTTAATTTTGAGTTATGATTTTCTTTGTTACATTCTTACATTTAAATTCACAGGTTTTCCATTTATGCATTACTTTCTTTACTTCTTGCTATTACAATTTCTCATTGTCTTAATTTTTGATTACAATTCTCGAACCACAGTTTGGTTCTTGAGAGACGACCTAGGAGTCACTTCCTAGTCTATACTGCATTCTTTTATGCAATCAAATTTGATGGGCCGCGACAACCCATCACCTTTCTAGTTGCTGTATTTAACTTTCTGTAGGAATTAATTCATTTTTCTCATTGTGGATCACTGTCATTCCTCCTTTCTTTGGCACCACCTGAACTAGACTCACCCATTTTCTATCAGAGATTGGATAAATGATTCCTGCTTCTAGTAACTTCAGCACTTCCTTTCTCACAACTTCCTTCATAACAGGATTCAATCTTCTCTACGGTTGAGCCACCGACCTATAATAACTCTCCATAAGAATCCTATGCATACAATATACGGGACTTATACCCTTAAGATTTGCAATTGACTAGCCTATAACACCCTTATTTGCTTTTAGAACTTCCACCAATTTCTCTTCTTCTTTTGGAGATAATGAAATACTAATAATAACTGGCTTTCCTCCATCATCTTCCAAAAATACATATTTCAAATGTGCTGGTAATTCTTTGATGGAAAATCCCTTACCCATGGTCAAGCACTTTCAAGAGAGTGAAATTCATCCTTGAAGATGGTGTCAACTCTTCCTTGAGGACCACCTTGGAGCCATCATGAAGCATGGATTGAAGTGTAGTGTAGGAATTTAGGCCATTGTATCAGGCCATGTAGTGTAGGTTTGTTTAAGACTTGTATTAAGGCCTAAGTAGCATAGGATTTTCCTTAAAGTTAGACATCCAAACCAAGTGGAAAGTGTGTGCCATGTGTCATGCTTCCATTGGAGAGGATTTACTTTCTAAAAGGTAGCCACATGGCACCTTATGAGTGGAGAGTTTTTGCTTTTAGTAGTGGCCACATGGCACTCTAGGAATGGATAGGATTATGTTTTGTGAGTGGCCACATGTCCTCCCATCATTGGAGAGGTTAGAAGGCCTCATTTTTGGAAAATGAGAGCAAAGGTGGGAGATCATGCTTTTAGAGTTAGAAGGAGACACCCTTGGCCTATAAATAGAGGTGTCTCCACCCTTGTATTTCATCTTTGATTTTGAGTAATGTTATGCTGCCCATTTTTGGCCATACTACTCATCTTAGATCAAGACTAGAGCAACCCATGAGGCCCCTCTAATCACCTTCCTCCTTGAGTTGGCCTAACCTCTCTTGGAGCCACCAAACACTACACCCCCACCACCATATCTCCTAGAGGCTTTGAGCTTCTACACCATTCATACATTAGCTCATCATCCTTAGACCATTTACCACCACATTTCCGCACCATCCATCCAAGGAAACACCCCTCCATTGCATCCTTCTAAGCTTTGGCCCAACCTAGCTTAAGGAGGTTGCCATCATTCTTTCAATTCAAGCTTGCTTCCTTTCACCTTCTCTTTGGGATAAATTCTTTCAAAACTGTCCTCCTCTGTTTCCTTTATTGCCTCCAAATCACGGGCACATTCTTCAATCATTTTATCTTCCTCTTTCTCTTTCGTATTCTCTTATCTTGCAGCATACAAAGTTCTTCCGCAATGTCTATTTGAAAGCATGAATTATTATCTTTTGGATATGACATTGCTTGGAAGACATCAAAATTTACCTCTTCATCCTGTACTCTGACCTTCAGCTTACCATTCTCCACATCAATTAAAATCCTGGTTGTCTTCATAAAAGGTCTTTCAAGAATCAAAGGTGCATCTCCATTTTCCTCCATCTTCATAACAATAAAATCTATCAGCAATAAAAATTTATCCACCTTTACTATCACATCTTCAGCCACTCCATATGGATATTTGAGAGATCTGTCTGCCAATTGAAGAGTCATCCTTGTTGGTTTAAGTTCTAATCCTCTAATCTTTTTGAACATGGAAAGAGGCATTAGATTAATGCTAGCTCCCAGATCAATCAAAGCTTTCCCCACTTTTAACTCTCCAATGGTGCATGGAATGGTAAAGCTCCCTGGATCTTGTAATTTAGGAGGTAATTTCCTTTGTATGATTGCACTACAATTTCCTTGCACTTCAATGGTTTCTTTCTCAACATACTTCCTCTTTTTCATGAGAAGTTCCTTTGGAAATTTGGCATATGATGGCATTTGTTGAAGTGCCTCAGAAAACGGTATGGTTATTTCCAACTTCCTAAAAATCTCCATAAAGCGCTCAAACTGCTTTTCCTTCTCCTTTCTCGAGTATGTCTTTGGATAAGGCAACGGTTTAACATACTCCTTCTCTTTTAATTTTACAACCTCTTCTTCCTAACTATTACCCTTATCTCTCATATTTTTTTCTATCTCTCTCCTCCTTCTGTTCACTTTTTTTTTCAAGACTTTCTTTTTCTGTCTCTCCTTTCTCAATTCTTCTCTCCTCCAATACTGTCCCACTTTTGCTAATCATCTCACATGTTTCCCTTTTTTCTACACGGTCAACATAAAACGCAGTGTTATTCACAATTCTCTGAAAAATTTCTTCAGATTTTGCATTCCTCTGTACTAGCATAAATTGAGGCTGCTCTGAGATTCTTGAAGGTGTTATCATCTCTTGCGGTAAGGCAGACAATTTCTGAATAATTGTCTCCAACTGCTGAGCAATTATCTTGTTCTACTCCACCATTGAACTATGATCCTGTGATACTGAAGTTTTCTGAACAAAAACAACACTTTCACTCTGTGTTTCCTCATTATCTGCCATATTCTCAATCAGCTCATAAGCCTCATCTTCAGTCTTCCTCATTATGTCCCCTCCGGCTGCAGCATTTAACATCATCTTTGATTGCATGTTTACCCCTCCAAGGAATGCAAGAACTATGGTTGTTATATCAAATCCATGGACTGGGGTCTTCCTCAATAGGCTTTGAAACCTATCCCATGCTTGCCTGAGAGTCTCTTCCATGCCTTGTTTGAATGATGAGATCTCCAACCTTTCCTGCGTAACTTTGGACTGTGGAAAATATTTCTTAACAAATCTTGAAGCCACAGTCTCCCAGGTTGTGAATGTTCCTGCTGAAAAGGAATTAAGCCACGCCTTACCATTGCCCGCCAATGAGAATGGGAACAAGCTAAGCTTTACTCTTTCATCTGGTACACCTACCATCTTCACAGTATTGCAGATTTCACCAAACGTTGTCAAATGGTCATATGGATTCCTATTTGACAAGCCGTGAAACTGGTTGCTTTGCACCAGGTGTATAAGCGCTGGATTCACACCATGTTAGTTGTTTGATCTGTAGGCATGGGTATGCTATTAAAATGGAATTGGCCAACAACATTAGATTGGTCTGCCAATGTGGGTCTTGGAGGAGGTTGTTCAGCCATCTCTCTGCTCTTTGATCTGGTGAAGGTGATAGTAATCTGTTAGGAGAAGGAAACAAATCCCTAGATGGGCGTCTAACTCTCATTCTTCCCCTTGTTTCACTTAAGCCTTCAAGAAGAGGTTGCGTATTTTTCTTGCTCCTCGTATGTCGAGTCTCCTGCTGCATGCACAAGAAACACAAACCCTAGTAGCACTTTTATATAAAATGAAAAAAACAAAAACAAAAACAAAATATATACAATCAAGTCAAAGTTAATCAGTTTACACTACTAGATAAGTTAAACCACGAGTCCCCAGCAACAGCGCCAAAAACTTGTTAAGTCCCTGGCATGTGTACCAGATCGTTATCAAGTAATATAAACGGGTAAGTCTGAGTATCGTTTCCCAAAGGACTCTTAGGCCTTAACTTTCATATAAACTGATTGCATAAGACTTGAGAAGAAATTAATTTTAGGGTTTTGAATGCAAATAACAAAAGTAAACATGCAAGATGCAGTGATTTAATTGGCTAAAAGAAACTATGAATGAATGGAGTTGTTGGGTTCACAATTTTATCTTATCCACCCTCTTATATCTACTTTTCTTATCTCATTCGCTTATTTATCAAATTGCCATGCAAACTTTCTTGGTCTACCCTTAACCCAATGCCTTGGTGAAAAGAGCCTATTACTAATTACTGGCTTGCTATCCCTAGCCTCCCCTAGTAATTAATAACGCATGATAAACGGAAGCAAAATACAATTGATCGTCCTACCCCTATCCATAGGCGGTATTAGCATAATCAAGGAATTCCCCCCAGTTGATGACATTATTGTACGTTCCCGTATCAATAAAGACAAACAATTGATAAAGATAAGCATATGCAAGCATATAAAGAAGATAAGAATTTTGATATAAGAGAGTTTCAAAAGATTACGTTATTCCCCAACAACCTAAGGTTTAGTTCACCATGGACATGGTGAATCTAGATGAAATACAATGGAAGAATGGAAGAAATAACCCTAAACTTGGTAGATTGGAGACTATGCATCCAACAAACCTTCTCCAAGGTGTCTGGAACAGCTCTGGACGTTTCTCTCTGCCAAAAGAATATGTTTTGATTCGCACTAGAGCTATATAGAAGCCAAAAAGATAACAGAAAGATTACAGAATTTAAGCTAATAAAAACAGACAACCGCCCAGGCACCTAAGTAAATCGCTCAGCGGTTTCCCCTTTAGCCGCGCCACCGCTCAGCGGTCAACTTTACCGTTGAGCGATTTCCCTCAAATCGCAGTGGTCGCTCAGTGGTCCATTCTGGTGCTCAACAATCCCTTTGACTCTTCTTTTCATCCTTTTTCTTCATATTTCACGAGTCTAAGTCCACCTTGATTCACTTCCATCTTTAATTTAGAAACAACTTTTAACTCTAAAACCAACTTTTAACTCTCTCATGACTCAACTAAGTGTTTTACTTGATTTTAAGCTCATTCTAAGCCATAAAGGGTGTGTTTTGATATCAAATTCAAACATGAAAATAATGGTTTTTAGACCGTTATCAAGGTACAGGGTGGATGAGCAGTACCTACATGATGGCTTAAACAAGGAGGAAAGAATTATTGCTTATGTCTTGGCTTGGCTACTACTGCCTGAAAGATTGAATGAAGACAAAATGTCAACATAAGATGTATTTCTGTTGAATGTTATCAAGACTAGAATCCCAACCAACTTGGTTGCGGTTCTAAAAGACGACATGATCACTGCAGGAGATCATTATGCACAGAAATTGCCATATGGTGTATTTATCAGCAATGTGCTGGAACTCCAAGGAGTAGATGTATCTGAAGAAGAAAGAATTGTGTGCAAAAGGTCAAAAGAAATTGGTATACGAAGTCTATCATCTATTGGGTTGAAAATGACTGAGAATGGATAGTTCTTCACTGATGAGCAAACTGTCAGAAGTCCTCCTACTCGTGGTGAAGATCATACTGAAGATTCTGGCGATGATGATTGAATGAAATCTTATTTATAATAATAGGGACTACTTTTCTAAGTGTTTTTTTTTTTAAATTTTGTAATCATGGGTATTAAGCCATCGCTGGTTTCTCTATTTCCTTCAGTTTTTTTTAGAAGTGCAATGAAGATTTATTTTAGAAAATGATCTGTGAATTGAGAATGTTGATTGCATTGTATGTGGACTACCTCTCAATCTAGTTGAGAAGAGAAGATTATGCAGTTCTTATATTGATCAAAAACTGATCACTGGTTAAAATTGCAAAGGAAAGAAATATAAGTTATGGGAATGTCGTTAAATCTAATAAAAAAATTTCATTTACGGTGTACATTATGTTAAAAGAACATTAATTTGACATGACTTTTCTTAATATAATAATATTTATTATGATTTTAATTATTCTGATGTAGAAACTTAATTCTCATTAATTATTATTATTATTATTTTCTTTCTGAAATTATAATAATTTTTAAAGAAATTAAGTTTCATTCTCTTTAAATTTGACCCACAAATCATTATTATATTTTACGATAAATTTACACTAATATTTATAAAATATTTTTTTTAAAAGTATGTAAATCATATCTTAAAATATAATGGTAACGGGAGGTTATTGGAGGTTTAAAGGAAAGAAGGAAACAAAGGGGGGAAGCTGAAGAAGAAAATGTTTAATCACACGTGTTTTTATCAAACTCTCAATGAATACGTCGAAGCCCCGTAGAATTCGACGTATAGTTTTTAAGTTGAGGAGTTAAAGACTCTACATTGTGAAAGATGTTACAAGAAGAAAAGAGAAGGTTGCCCGGCTTACAAGAAACGCAAACCCATCTGGATCGATAAGTGATGAAGACACCCGAGGAACGTTTTTATACTAGAGACGATTATGATTTTGATCAAAAACTGATCACTGGTGTAAAAGTGCAAATTTCAGTACACTGCTGACTTAAATCGATTAAGGAAGACGTTAAAAAGAAAAGATTTCATGTCTGATTTTAAACGTCAAAGCCCTACCGAATACGACGTTCTATTAAGCACACCATTAATGCTCCCAACATACTTCAATTCCCTTCACGTCCTTGCCCCGCAGTCTCCGACGTTTTATGGCACGAGTGAAACGAAAAGAGATCGAAAAGTACGGTACTTTCTGATATTGGCGACTAATTAAGAGAAAACGTCAAATTCCGAGACAATACAACGTTCTATTTAATGCTCTCATGTTTAGAAGAAAAAAAAGTAAAAGCAGAGGAAGGAGAAAAACTTTAGGCGTCACATACTAAGTTTGCGACGTAAACTTTGCAAATTATATAAAAAAAAGGCGCCTATTTTTTACTTGAAACGTCGAATTATTTTGGTCTGCGACGTGGTTTTTAAATATAACGTCAAATTTGTCTTGTTTTCGACGTGGAATATGAATGTAAAAACATAACACGGTCTCACTATTTGTTCGCGCTACCATTTCTGCTTAAACTTTCTTTTTCGTGGATGACTGCGATAAAGAAAGAAGTTTATTTTTAATCTTTGCTGTCCTTGTAATGTAATTTGGTTCCCATTACTAAGTTTTGACCAATCTTCTTCCTTTATCTTCAAGCTGTGTTTCGTATGTGGTCAGGGAACTTCATCTCTCTCAAGTGACACCATTTCAAGTATGTTTTTTTTTATCTTCGATATCTCATACGTATGATGTATGTGCTCGTGTTTGTGTTGTGTTTTTCGATTTTGGACGTATGGTATATGTATAATAGTTTATTTTTTCCTTCAACGTATGATGTTTGTGTTCGTTAATTGTCAGCGAACTTCGTCATCTTCTCCAGTGTCACCATTTCGTTGTCTGTTCTAACTATAATTTACTAACTTTGTAAACAGGTATGACGAGCTCTGGATCAGGTCAGACAGGAGAAGGTGTTAGATCTGTGACTCGGAATCCTGGTGTCGCATCCCGTCGGGTTAATGACAAACCATTGCCGGTGGTGTTTGATCCTAAAACATTTGTGCCTATAGGGGAACATGCAACAGAGTTGAAGAGTTACTTGGGCATGCTGGCAAGATTTCATGTCCCTATTCTCGCTAACCGTTGGGGTGATGTGTCAGAGGTTGAGAAAGATCTACTATGGCAGGATATTTTTGTATGTACTTTAAACTGTTTTACTTCCATCATTAACTTATTTTCGTTGAACATACTTTAACATTAATTTTCTTTTTTAACAGAGAAATTGGGTTATTCCTAATGAGGAGAGGATAAGGAAGAAGGTTTTATCCCAAATTGTAACCCGGTGGAGGGACTTCAAGACGTCAATGACACGTAAATTCATCTTTGGCTCTAAACAGAACGACACTCCCTGTTCAAGGTATAAAATATCTGATGAGCGGTGAGTGCAGTTTAAAGAATCTAGACGTACTCTTGAATGGTAGGTATGTTTTATAATATTTTTCTCTAGTCACACAAGACACGATGTTAATTTCTTATTTATGCTTAAATATTTTCATTTTTTCATAGGTGAAAAGGATAGCCGCCTAGGAAAGGTAGAGGCTTAATGATACACCACACGTACTTTCTCGTGGTGGTTATGCGTTGTTAGAGAAAAAGATGAGAAAATGTCTAGCTGAGGAGTTAAGTCTCGAGTCACCTGATCTAGCACCTCCACCAGCTAGACATGAATTGTGGAAGGCTGCACGGACAAAGTCCAATGGCCAGTTTACATCCTAGTCTGCTCAGGAGATATCCAATAGAATTGTAAGTGGAAACTTTTAACTAATTACCATAGTTCATAAAAAATTATGTAACTTTGCCTATTATGATATGCAGGATGACTTGATTGAGCAATAGACTCAAGGCACATTTATGGCATAAGGTAGGGAAGACCTCCTCGTAGCAGCCACAGGTCGGCTAGACTGTCTAGGTCGTGTGCGTGCTGTTGGAGGAGCTACTGGATTGAGGGACTACTGTGGCCCTAAACCAAGAAGCACAGAAGCCGTTACTCCAGAAGTGGTTAGTAGCATCACAAAAAAGGTGCAAGTCGAATTAAAGGAGCGAATGGGAGAATGCTTAAGAATGCTCGAACGAGAACTTACGATGATCAGACTACAACAACAACAGCAACAGTCACAGCAGGAGGTCACCCCTACAGATGATCCTACCCCACCTCCCATGAACACCAAAGACTCATGCTCTAATGCAGATCGTACTGATTACAATCTTCAGTATGAGTTTTTGGTTGATGAGGATCCTCCGCGCGCAGTGGCCATCGGCATATAACTTGCAGGAGGCCAGACCATTCATGGTGTTCCTTTATTGCCCACTGACGCACGGGTAAGGATTGATGATGTTAGAGACCCCCAAGCTCGAGTGCCAGTGCCGACAGATGAAATCCAATTCGTGGGGGAGGCCTTAAGCACATTTATAGCTTGGCCTAAGACCTTGGTCATTCCATATTTTGGCCCACCAGCGGTATTGTATTCTTATTTTTTATTATCTTAAATCTTCAAGTTATAATTAAATGATTCCTAACTTCTGTAAATGTGACTTGCAGGTCTACCGACCAGAGAAACAAGCAATGGCTCAACCTGAGGCTCGTGTGGAAGCAGAAGACGATGATCCTGAATCCATATTGCTCTCAAGATTACCTCAGTTGAAAAAAGCATCGGTAGCGCTGCAGTGGGATTTAAGAACGTTTGGCGTCGAGTTTCATATTCCATTGTATATTGAATACTAGGATGCATATGAGCTGATTGGTAGAGATAGAATGTTGAACATTTCATGCATACAACTGTGGTGCATGTAAGTTTTTTATTTCTTATTTTCCAATTTGTATATTATTAGTATTATGACATTTTAATAAATATACTTAACTTTATTCTTATAGGTACATGGACACCGTCGTAGTAGAATCAGGTCAGGGGTCAATTTATGGCTTTCTTGAACCTCAGACCATCCAACCATCTGGAAACACATTAGATTCCAGAAAGAAATATATGCAAACATGAATGACCGAGTCTAACAGATATATATATATATATATATATATATATATATATATATATATATGCTGCAATACATTGAAGCGTATGTTTTCCCAATATTATCAACTTTTATCAAATTTTAATCAATAAACTCATTGGTTGTTGGTACATGATAGGGGCCACTGCCAACTCGCGGTGATCATTCCAAAAAAAGCACAAGTTGTATGGTTTTTTCTCTTTATAGGAAGATGAAAGCAAATTTGAAGTCCTTGATACAAACGTAAGTATTACATTCATTCTTATGAATTCATTATGATATTAATAATATTAACTTATGTTTCTAATGTTTCAAATTTGTTTAGAGTTCTGACTAGGACCAGAGGACAACAAATTGATATTATATGTCCTAAGGTTGGAATTTGTTGATCTTTAACCTTTAATTTTCATAGTCAATTTTAAACCATTACATTTGACTAAGTTCTTTCACATGTTTAGTGTAATAAGAAGAATGATTCATGGGCATGTGCCTACTACGTCATGTCATGAATCAAGGCAATCTTCCGAGCAGGAATTAGAGGACAGTGGACTGAGGTAGAAATTTACATTTGAAAATCTTAAAAATATCAATAAACTTTTGACATTAAAATGAATATAATTGTAAAGTTTCCTTCCCTGATTTTGCAGCAATTCAACGATACCTCTCCATTGTCCAATCCAGTATTAAAGTCCATAAGAGAGGAATGGGCAAGATATTTGAATAAACATTTTAACTAGCTATAATTTTAGGTTTTTTTCCTTTAATGATAGTACCATTTGCTTACTTGTGCATCTTTTTTAACTGTGAATAGATGTATACTGTGAATAAATGAATGGAAAAGTGAGTTCTTTTAAGTTTTGATGATATTAACGTCTTTTACTTTTACTGTTAAATTGGAATTGATGATGGCATGGTTTAAATTAATTAATTATGTGCATTTAGGAATTGGAAAACTGGTTTCTGTATTTCAGGTTTGGTTAAATGAGCTAAAACGAACGAAATTTAATAAAAAACACTAAAGGTAACCTCAATTTATACATTGTCCGAAGTTAATATATGTATCTTAACGTCCATCACGACGACGAGTGACGTTGATATAATGCAGTGGATAACGATAATAATAAAACGTTGAGCGAGGATCTCTACGGCTCAACGATATTAACGTCGACTGTAAACATGCTCGACGTCAACCTTACCTCAATCACCTGATAACAGACGTCAAATATTCCTTTAAATATAAATATATATTAAAAAATTAACATCAAATTTGCTCTTCGACGTGAATATTACGTCATCATTCTTCAAGGCCGACGTCAATATTACGTTATTTTTCTCGACGATATGACGAAAAATCTTTCTTTAAAAATAAATATTTATTCAAATATTTGGAAGTCAAGTTCTATTCTATAGGACGAACTTTAACGTCGACGCGCATAAATGACGTTAACTTTACGTCAATTACCTTTCTATTCGACGTAAACGAGTTTGATTAACGTCACTCGGTAATATTCGACGTTAATTTACGTCACCAGCTATAACGTCGGTAGCGGTTGCGTCGTTAAAGGCCAAAAAGAAATTATGTAATAGCCCGTTTTTGCACTAGTGATATCTTTTAAAAATCATACACATAATTAAAAGGATTCAAAAACACCCAAGAACACAAACCCATTCACCCAGCTAACAACCTTCACTCGCCCAACTAACAGCTTCTACTCGTCCTACGAGAGACAAAACAACAAGCCTCTTAAGCTAAGCGAGTTGACTCGCTCAGCCTCTGCAACTTTTTGCCAAAAACCCCAAATACTCACCCAACGAGCTCCAAAACAACAAGCTTCCCAAGTTAAGTGAGTTGGCTCGCTCAACCTCTAGTTCCCAGTGCCAGAACTCCCTTAAACTCACCCAGCTAGCCCATTCTACTCGTCCAGCATGTAAAACGTCCTGAGATCGTTGACAACTAAATATTTATATTACTCTAGTTTTTGATGATGACAACACATTTTTAATAACACATGTATTGTTGATGTGTTACATGTTCTATTGCTTATTGATTGATATCTTGTTGAACATCTTTTGTGTCGTGATATGTAAATGCACATTTATTGAGCTTGTATATGTTACATCATATCTGGTTGCATTAAACATGTTTTGAAAGAAGAAAACCACGTGCACTTTTATGAACCTACATTGTGTGGCATAACTACAAGCTGTAAGTCGAGTTAAGCTTGTGAATATGCACAGATTTTCAGAAACAGTGTTATGTGAGATTTTGCATTGAAAAGAATTTCAAAGTGAATTATTTTGTCGATGTCGACTGTGTGCGCCACGCATTTGACTGTATTAGTTGCTTGATTTAGAATTTTGTTATGCTCGTGAACAATAACGACTATATTTTTAAAAGTTAGTTGAGCATTGAATGTTGGTCAACTGTATTGAATGAGAAATTAATTGGTTTGACTGGACTGCTATTATTTTGTCTTAACTGTTATAATACAATCGACTTTATTAGTAGCGTAATCGACTACAGGAGCGTCAGATTCATAGAAATCTATAAATAGACAAGACTTGAGTTGTTTCAAAGAACTTTTGGAAATATAACATTTTCATATTATGTTTCAGATTGTTTCTTTGAAGATTAGAGCTCCAAGAACTCATCAAGAAGACGGTTGTGATCTTTCTTTGAAGAGTTTCTAAAGGAGAATCGTATTGCGCATACTGCTTGATCTGAATCTGCATAATTGAGGTGTTTCTGGGTTGATCAAGATTCTTGTTGGCATCTGTGGTGATTGTTGTGTTACTTGTTGTGACTACAGGGGTTAGACTCGTGGACTCTGGTACACTTTGAGGATTGTTCAAAGTGGGTTGCAGATTGCGGGAGAGGGGATATCTTGCTACAAGTCTTGTTGTGTGGTTTGCCTATATTTTGGTTAGAGGGTTAGAGAGGTGTTTTATATTTTTGACGTGGAGGTCTCTATAAAAGCCTTGTTTGAAAAACCTTGACCATTATAGTGCATTTGCTTCCTGGTATTGGAAGGACACTGGATGTAGGCATTGAGGCCATTATATCCCTACTCTTTTACATTCAATCGACTTTACAATTCACGTAGTCTACTTTGATTTTCCATTACACTTAATTTTCTATTACTTTCGATTCAAGAAAGTTTGTAAAGTTTTGTACTTTGTATCAACGATTGCGAAAAGACTCTGATTTTGAAAACACATCAATTCAGCCCCCCCCCCCCCCCTCTTGGTGTTAAAACGAAGCCTACCTGTTTCCCAACAAAAAGTACCCGAATTTTAAATTAGAGTTTGGGAGTCGCCACCAAAGTTTATTCTCATAAACTATGAAAAAAACATAAAATAAGACATGGTCTGCAAAATAGGATTTTGAGTCCGAGAGTCGGTTACGCAAAGGGAAGGCATCAACACCCTACAGTAGTGCCTTTAATCAACTGTACAAAACTAATGTGGTTTTCAAGATGTCTAATTTTTCAAAATTAACAATACAAGATAACACAAAGGAAACAATATTTTTGTATTTTAGGGTGCTTGACAAGGATTGACCTTGTTTTTACATATTCTCATGTGAGAAATCGGGGGTACGTAGTTCTTTTGAAACTCTTCATTGAAATTCTTCATTACAAATGATTTGAAGTTTAGGGAAATGAACCTAAAAAGCACTAGCCTTACTCCTATGTATCTCCACTCATGGTGGAGAATCAAGGATCACGTTGTTTTGGCTTAGACGGTTTGTATAAGAATTTTTATATTTGTAACTTTTTCGATATTTTGTATTTTTTGGTATTTTCAATATGATTGAGAAATTGATGTTATTAATACTAAGTTGATGCCTACGATCGCACGAGTACTTATACCGTTATTTATTTATGTGAGGGTAATGAACACTCGGTTGATACGGACGATCACATGAGTACTCATACCGTTATTTATTTATGTTGAGAGTAATGACACTAGGTTGATGCGGAGGATCGCACGAATACTCATACAATTATTTAAATTTTTTATATTTTTTTACTTTATAACTTTTACTTTTTATCTTTCATTTTGTAATTTTTATTATATGAGAACAAAATTATAAAAAAAAGTAATTATATTTAATATAAAATAAGAATAATATTTACCTAAGTATTTTAAAAAAAATGACAGTGTTATTTACATAAAATCACAATGGTATTTACTTAAGGGCTTAAAATAATAGTCTTATTTAGCTAAGTATTTAAAACTAAAAATAATGGCATTATTTACATAAACGTTTAAAATACAAAATTGAAAATAATAATCTTATTCATATAAATATTTTTAAGGAAAAATATAAAAGATAAAAAATAAATAAAACTAAATTAAAAATAGTAAAAGATTATAAAATATTTTTTATAATTTTATGATTAATCTTTTTACAAAACACACAATAAACAATATTTACACAAAAATAAAATAAAAGCTACTCAACACTCTATTTAGTTATTTTTAAAAGATACGTTATTAGAAACTCTAAAACTTTTTTTAGGGCTTTGTAATTTTTTTTTATTTATTTAAAACTTTTCATTTATTTTTTTTTTATTTTACTAAAATATATTTAATACAAGCAAGCCCAAAGGAAGGAAATGGCCCAAATAGAAAAGAGAGAAAGTAAAGGGTGTCGACAGTCAGGTCTAATTCGGAATATGAAAGTATAGATTTCATGGGTGCCAAAACGAAATGGCCCAAGGCCTCAACCCCCTTTTTTAGGGATTTCAGAAATAAAAATGGGCTCAAGGCCGAAACCCTTCTTCAAGATTTTCTTTAGCAAAAATTTGGGGCAGTTGTTCCTTACACCTCTACGGATTGCTTCCAACACCTCCCTGTTCCTATTTTGTCCTCTAGTAAAATTTAATTTTAAGGTTAATATTGTTCAACTTTTACCCTGAACAGATGTGAGTATCCGTGAGCAAATGTCAGCATCCGGGAAAGGTATAACGGATGTCGACATTCGTAACAGTGCGTTTCGAGCGATTTCGTCGGAAGGACTGCAGCGTGTCGATGGACGATGAGAACTCTAGCGTCTGCGGTTTCGCGCCAATGGCGGTGGACACAGAGGCACCGGAAGCAGCTGTAGCGTTTTCAACTCCTCCTCGGCAGAGAACGAGTCCTTAACTAAGTTCGAGAGCCATTCCAGCATATCATCGTATTGTCACAAAATCACAAGAAGGAAAAATTCAATTTCAAAAACAAAAAATGAATTTAATTTAAACTCAAATCATCACAATTATCTTTTTATTCTGTCATCCAATGGTCAAGCTCGGAGAATTACTCATCGGAACGCAGAGTTCTACGGAGAATTGAGGATCACCGGTGTAGCCGAGGGACAATGGTTGCGGTGAAGCGGTTGTCGCTGCCCGAAATTAAGGAGTTGTAACGGTCAACAGCAGTGACGGTGGAGGAGTCAGTGGAGTTCCCGGCTACATTGTCGAAGAAACTCTCGGACATAATTGCGTCAGCCTGGAAGAAGTCGAGGAGGTCATCAATGACGAAAGACTCACCGATTTTTTGGTTAGCGTGGCGCTTATCCTGCTGAGAGAATTGGTCAGCTCCTCCGACCACAAAATAGCCTCCGACGAAGTATTTCGACGCTTCCATATAGGTAGTGTTTTAGTGGGAGAAAGTGAGAGAAGCAGAGGTGGGGTGGGGGTGCTCAAGTGAAATTTAGGGTTTCTAATTTAATAAGGTAAAAGTAAAAAGAGAAAGTAAAAAAGGTAAAAGGGTTACTTTTGTAATAAAAAAATTGAAAAGAGTTGGGGAGGTAGAGGGTGAAAATGGAGAGGTGGAGGGAACAACCCCCAAAATTTGGCGACGAACTGGTGGGTTAGACCCTCATTTCTTGAGAGTTATTCCCTCCACCACTCCAAGTGCTTTTTACAATTTCTTACTATTTTTTTTTATTCTAAAACTATCCTACGTTAATTTAACTTTTACTTTTTACTTTATTTATCTTTTTTAAAATTTTAAATCTTCCTACACCCCTACACCTCCACGCTCTAACACTTACACAAATGGAAAAAGGGAGTTCTTCTCCGCCCAAATTTACTCTGAATCTGCTGAAACAGCAAGCCAACATTATTTACATGATTAAAAGAAGGATGCAGAAACAAATTATATTGATCCAAACTTCTCACAGACACCTTCAATGAAAAGTCGGTTAAATTTAACAGTAGTAACTTAGCCTCAAAATGCACCTATGCTCTTTTTGATTATTGATCTCCCAAAACATAGTGTAGCAGAAGAGAGATGATAAATATACACCCCTAATGAACAAAAAATGTAGGAAAAAAAGTGTGATTTTGTTCTTTAATACTTCACAAACAAAGCCTAAAAGAGAAGAAAGGGAAGGAGAGAAAAAAAAAAGGGAAAGAAGAAGAAAGTTGAATATAACCTCAGACAAGAGCACTTTTACACCCACTACACATCTTCAAAAATCTTATGCGTGACAAGCCTAAGTGGGGTCATTATCATGATCATCCCACTATCCCAACCTTACATTGCTTCATTCATTTTTTCTTCTTCTTTTTCATAATATTCCAAACACCAATGATTGGCCATTCATCTCTACCCTCTTATACTTTTGTAGGGAGAAGTGTGCGATGGTGGAGGGAGTAACACTCTCATTTATTTTCTCTTCAAAAACAACACAACCCTAAGGGGTTCTTTACGCCAGCAAAAGGTAGATCAACCGCCTCCTTCAACAAAAATCGCGACAAGCTGTAGCAAGGATACCTTTCTTCCTTCCATGGCAGTTGTAATGGTGCTTCCACCACTGGCTGGCCCTAATCTCTTCTTCCTTCGCTGGCGCTGCCTGAGAGAAGGGATTATCGTCCCCATTTCGGAGAACACAACGACCATCGTAGGGGCCGATGCTGTTGCAACCTTGCCCTCGCCAAAGTTGTCGCTAGCTAGGGGGGAAACTGGCGCCACCGTCTTCTTGTAGCCGCGTTTTTCTGGTTCGCGTTTCGATTGCACGAGGTTGCAAATGGAAGGCGGTAGTGTTTTTGGATTTCTTGTTGCTCGGTTTGTTCCTCGAAGGCGCTCACAGTGGTTGAGTTCAGTGTGGTGGAGAAGAAAACATGTCCGTTGATGGAGTACGTTGGTTGCTAATGGAAGCGCCTGAGGAGAAGAATGACGTGAGCTCCTCGAAGCTTCTTCCGAGAGTACAACGCAGCGGAAAAATGATTGGATAGCTCTAAATAAGAGCTGGTTCGAAGGATATCCAAGAAATCGAGAGAGGAAAGACTAGAACCCTAGGATTTAGGGTTTGTTCGGTGAGAAACCCTAGGAGGATGAAAAACTCAATTCTGGAAACGAAAGAACCCTAGAAATGAGGGGAAACTTGAATTAGACCGATTAAACGGTTCAAAAGGCTTAGATGATCGGTGGAAAGTGAAGATCGAATGGATTAAAGGTGTTTATCGGTAGAAAATGGAACAATCGGTGAAAGTGTTGAGAAATGAAGAATTGATCGGTTAAATGAAAGGGAAGATGAACAAATGTGTAAATCTATTATGAGATTGATACTTATGAAGGTGAGGTGACGGATCTGTGAGGAGAACTGATTGGCGACGGTGAGAGCTCTTTGGAGCAAGGAAGGAAATGCTTCTCTTGCTCGAGAGAGAAAGTGAAGTACGGATCTGATGCGCGAAATGAAAATGAGACGCTAATGATGTGGCAGCGGAGGGCTGACGCATGTGCGATGTGGCTAATGAAGTGGCTGAAGGAGGATGTGGCAACGAGGTGGAGGAGAGAGAATGGAGAACAATGGAATTTAGAGAGTGAAATAGAAGAAGTGTGCTTGGAAGGTGGCTAGAGGCAGATCATTTTAGACTTTCTAGCTTAGACTTTCAGGAGAGAATTGTGTCTGAATTTTCTGTACAAAAATCACAATTCATTATTCTCAAAAGTAATTCATACAAGGGTGGAGATGGGTATTTATAGTAACCCATGCTCCCAGGAAGGTAGAATGCATGTACAATAAAACGTAAAAGAAATACAAAAGGACAATGAGGTAATTTCATGAGGCAGTATGCCATCATTCCCTCCCTCTTTAGAAAAGATTTGTCCTCAAATCTTGGCACTTGCCTTATGTAAACGCTCCACTTAGGGTTGGGAGCATGGTCATCTTTCAGTGGCCTTATTCTTTTATTCCTTGAGATCTACTATTCTTCCTCCTAGATCAAACACAAATCTGCAATGCACATGAAATATATCACCCGTTAATATCGATCCAAGAAAGGAATTTCCTAAAATAATAACTTTGGAATAAAGACTTTTTATATTTTGTTTTATAGTCTTAGAAAAATCTAGAAGTCCATATTCACAAGTTATTTTACTTTTATCTTGAGTTATTTTTTTCCTCAAAGGTAACATTAACTCAACATATTTGTACACAAGACTTGGACAGAACTGAATTTTTAAGATTGAAAGATGGAATTCAAGTAAACAAACGAAATTCACCGATTAAAATGAAGAACAAATGCTATGGAACAGTGAAAACACACGAACATCCACGAAAACGAAGAAAATAGAAATCAGAGATTAATCAAACAGTACACGTATATGAACAACACATGACGGAAGTAGAGAAAATGAAGAAAAGAGCAATTTAGCTCTTCGAAACAATGCGTGGACGATTGGCTCTGATACCTAATGATGGAAGCTGTTGGAAAACAGGTAGGCTCGTTTTTACAAAAAGAGGGGGGGGTGAATTTGTGTTTTATAAAAAAAAAATTCTTTTAGCAATCTTGAAATCAAAGTATGAAACTTTTCAAACTTTCTTGAAATGCAAGTAATGAAAATTCATATGCAGGGAAAAAATGTAGTTGACTGCGTTAAATGTAAAGTCGACTGTAAAGTAAAAGTGCAGGGATAGAGAAAATCAAACACTGGTTTTTATACTGGTTCGGCCAACAATGCCTACATCTAGTGTCCTTCCAACCCAGGAAGGAAATGCACTATAATGGTTGTGGTTTTTACAACAAGAAATTTATAGAAGACCTCCACGTCAAAAATATAAATATCCTCTCTAACCCTTAACCAAAATATAGGCAACAGAAATAGCAAGACTTGCAGCAAGATGTCCCCTTTTTTGCAATGTGCCAACCACCACTTTGAACAATCCTCAAAGTGAACTATCCCCTGTAATCAACACGTCCAATACAGCAGTCTTCACGGATGCCAAGCCAGAAAATATGTAGCAGTCTTCAAGGATTCCAAGCCTCAACGTGATCAACCCATAAGCACCTTCTCTGTGCAGAATATGATCAATCAATGTGTGCTCAGTCAGTCTCCCTTTGAATCTCTTTCAAGAATGATCACCACCGTCTTCTTGGAGAATTCTTGGAGCTCTCAAAACAGAGAATTCAATCTGAAACATAAATGAAATTGTTAGATCATCAAAAGTCTTTGAATAGATTCATGTTCAGCCTATTTATAGATTTCTGTTAATCAGATAGTCTCTCAGTCGAATATGCTACTAATTCAGTCGACTGGATTATGACAGTTGTAACAAATCAGTCAAACTGGTAGCATACAGTCAACTAAAAACAAAA
The DNA here is from genome assembly GCA_036885675.1 of Vigna mungo. Taxonomy (NCBI): domain Eukaryota; kingdom Viridiplantae; phylum Streptophyta; class Magnoliopsida; order Fabales; family Fabaceae; genus Vigna; species Vigna mungo. Next base: position 23,278,074 of record CP144699.1, read on the forward strand.
CACATTTAATAAGTTGACAAAGTCATCAATGCTCAACCAACTTTTGAAAATATAGCCGTTAGAGTGCAAGAGTATAATAGAATTTCAAAGCAGACAACAAACACAGTCGAATGTGTGGCGCACATAGTCGACTTCAACATGCAAAACATTTTGAAATTCTTTTCTTCTCAAAATATCACAAAGCACTGATTCTCAAAATCTGTACAAAGATTTTAGCATACTCGAATCTATTAATAATGGAGTCGACTGCACTATAGCTTTGTCACACAGTGATAAGTTCATGAAAGTGCTAGTGGTTTTCAACTTTAAAACATGTGCAGTAAAACATATGTAATGATGCATTGCACATACCACATAAAGCACATAAACATGTTCCACAAATATATTAATCAATCAACATAAGAACATGTAATTCAGCAACAACATATGTGTGTTATTAAGTAATGTGTTGTCATCATAAAAAACTAGAGTGATGTAGAAATTGTGTTGTCAACAATCTCAACAGAAGTGACCTCCACCTTCAAGAATGGAGTGGCTCCTCGACTCAGAAGTTGCAGCGGAATGGAGATTGGTATGAAGGTATTCTATGCACGCATGGTGTTTGTGACAATGTGCCACCGTGTTTGGATGACTGTAGAGGTAGAATTCTAACTCAGTTGGCTTTCCAAAAGGGAAAGGAGCTAAAGGAAGAGTAAGCTAAAGAGGCTCTAAGTTTGAACTCGAGAGAATAGCTGGATTTCTGCAGCATTTCATTAACATCTCAAGTCAAATTTTTACATGTGTTGATGGAGATGACTAGCGTGGTTTGCATTCTTCATAAGAACAACATTTAACACGTGTAAAATGTGAAATGGTTGATGTAGAAACGCTGGGCTGCCTAGGTTTTTGGCTGGGCGCATGCTTTGCTTTTTCAAATGGAAAATGTGGAAAATGTTGGCAGTTGGTTGTGTTCCATGTGGGAAATGTACTTCAAAGGTGAGAAGCTACATGGGTGGCTAGGAAAGTGCACTCTTCTTAGCTTCCTTTGTGCTCCCTTGATTGGCAAGCTTCCTAGGATGTGTAGGCATGGTTTTCCCCACCTTTAATGGTGACCTACAAAACAAAGTAAAGGTATTTAGTTTTAAAGAGAATCTGTCTAAGACTTAGATAAGGAAAGAGTTTTGGAAATCTTTATTCTACTTCCCTTTTTTTAGTCTTAGTTGTAGTTTATACATATTTGGATGGGAAGTCCCTAAAGGAGTTGTCATCAGTTGCGCTACAGTTGATTCGGGTGGCTGAATTAGGATTTTGTGGATGAAAGAAATTGGGAAATAGGGGAAACGGTTGATGATTGGGATGAAAAGGGAGAAGCTGAAAGAGCATATCAGCTTAAAGCGCGAGAAAGGTGAAGGTGAAGTTGCAGGAGTTACGATTCTGGAGTAGCTTGGCGAGTAGGATGATAATACACTGCAAAAAATCTTGGTTGACAGGGATTGCTTACTTGACCAATTGTGCACTAACATGACCAAGTCTCAAGAATTCATGAAACATTTTTCTAACAAGCATAAATGCCATGACGAATTCGAAGAAGGAGACTTAGTGCTGGATAAGCTACAACCCTACCGCCAATATTCCATGGCCTTGCGGAAACATCAGAAAATTGTTCTTCAGTATTTTGGCCCATTCAAGATCAGTCACAAGTTGAGTTTTATTGTGTATAAACTGGAATTACCATCCGAGGCCAAAATTCATAATGTTTTCCACATCTCTCTGCTTAAGAAGTTCAGAAGGGAGCACCAACAACATTATTTTCCACTGCCCTTAAAGACTTCAGAATGGCGTCCTATAATAGCACCTACGACTGTGGTAGATAGCAAAACAATCCTAGTTGCTGGAAAGGAATTACAACAGCTCCAAGTACAATGGGAGGAAGGAGCACATTCTTTCACCACGTGGGAGCAAACTACAGAATTTTATAAGGCATATCCGGAGTTCAACCTTGAGGACAACATTGTTTTTAATGGGGGGTTAGGAATGTCAACGGGTCGGGTCGGGCAGGGATAGTGCCTACCCGCAACCCAACCTGACAAAAGAAAAACCATTCGCTACCTGATAATAGTTGAAATTACGTTATTTTTATACGTAATTTTGATATTAAAAACACCATTTATGACTTAGAAACTAGCTTCAAATCATGCTTTTGCTTAAGTTGAGAGAATAAGAGAGTTGAAGGAGGTATTATTGGTTTTATGCTTGGTTTTCCTTGTTGTGATAGGAGTTAAGATGAATTGGATGAAGAAGTTGAAGTAGCAAGGAGTTGGAGTCAGGAGAAGCTCGAAAAGTAACATTTAGAAGAACCGCAGGTAGCGCTGAGCATCATTCTGGGGCGTTGAGCACCAATTTCTACTGTCACACGCCTGGGCGCCACGCTCAGCACCAAAGTCTCTTGTCTCACACCTGGGCGCCACCGCTGAGTGTCATTGGAAGTGTCGCACCTACTGTTGAGTGCCATTTTTAGCGCCGAGCGCTGACGACGTGGGCCTGGGCCAGTTTTATGTTATTTTTATAAAATATATAAGGGTTTAGATGACCTAGAGGGTCTATCTTTTGACAGAAAGAGGCGCAGAAACACTCTTTTCAGCCCCTGGAGGAGGATTTTGGATGCGGAAGCTTCGATCTTCAAGTTTTAGGGTTTTATCTTTCATTCTTTTCCATATTTCATCTAGTTTCACCATGTGTATGGTGAACTAAACTTCAATTGTTGTTCGGGAAACGATGTAATCCTTTGAATCTCTCACGTATTGAATTGATTTATATTTTATATGCTTTACTTCATTAATTGTTAAGGGTTTTCCTCTATACTCAATGCTAGCTTTGTTTAACTCATTATATTGCATGATCATTGATTTTGTCAATATGGACACATACAGGGAAATCTAGAACTGGGAAAGTTCTCCCAAAGGTAGTATTACCTAGACATAGGAATATGAGGGTTGGTTGCATATACACTCCTGTGCTTCAGAATTAATTATTAGGGATGCTAGGAATTGTATGAACTCGTAATTAAGGATAAGCTTATTGCACCGAGACATCGGGTTTAAGTGTTTCAGAGAGTGACATTAACATTAATGAAGAAGATGGATTCCTAAATACATGAGAGTGGATAGAATAAGTCGAAAACCCCAACAACATAATCATCTCATATTTTATCAACCATTCACATGTGCATTCTTTAGCCAATTGATCAAACACTTGCATTCATGTTTATTTTCCGCCTTCTAAACCAAATATTTTTGTTCTCAAGTCTTAAATAATCAACAAACCAGATGACTATTTAGGCTGTGAGTCTCTAGGAAAAACGATATTTGGATATACCATTTATATTACTTGATATGATTCGGTACACTTGTCGAAGTCTTAACACTACCCGATCCGCTACCTGTACAGATACCTGCTTAAAAAATACCCGCGGATAGTTTAAAATCCGCGGATACCAGCAAATATTTAAAAAATATATTTTTATAAATTATTAAAATAAAATTTATATAGAATTACAAAAAAGATATATAAAATGTAATATAATATTAATTAAATATAAATTAAATTTTAATTTTAATTAAATTTAACCTTGTAAAATATAAATTAATGTTAATTTTAATTAAATTTAACTTAATAAAATATAAATTAAATTTTTAGTTTTAATTTTTGAAAGTAGTGGATATCTACGGGTACGGATAATATAATACCCGCACCCGACCCGTTTATAAGCGGGTAATAAATATCCTAGGGAGGGTGTCAACTCCCAATTTCGTCCGGGTGACTATATAATATATGTTTTATTTTTTTTATTTTATTTTACTTTATTTTGTCCTATGTGTTTTATGATTTTAATTTTGTTTTTATTTTATTTAGATTTATATTATTTAATTTGTTGTCATTTTTTTTTATATATATTAGTTTTTCTTTAGTTTTTATTTTATTTTATTATTTAGGGTTATTTTATTTTTTATCTCTTTTTTACGTTAGTTTATTTATTTATTTAGTTTTATTTTTATCTACTGTTACTTTAATATTTTATGTTACCTTAATTAATTTTTGTTACTTTAATTTTATGTTAAAAGTTGTAGAAAACAAAACTGAAAAAAATCTAAAAAAAAAATGGAAAGGAGAAAACGACAAAAAAAAAAAAGAAAGAGAGGGGGATTTTGTGGAAAAGAAAGTGGAGGTGTGTTGGACAGAGGGGGAGCACGAAATGGTATTGGCAGGCACAATTGGATTGGCAGACGTGGTGCGAAATGGCAGAGAAGAATGAGGAGGGCTGCTGAGTCGTGACTGGGATGGATATACGGAACATAGACTAGAGTGGAAGAGAAGGGATCGGGGGCCATCATCTTCATCCTCCATTATCTGTCAAGAGACCACACCCATATCTATCCCAACAGATTCATCTTACACTGGGGCTCGCGGCATCATATTCCAGCACCCTTCCACCACCTTGATTCCCATCGAATCATCTCACACACACCATCACCTCTCACATGACTCCCCTCTCCATTTTACTCACTCAACAGAATCACCAGAAAAACCATTTTGCTTCAACTTGATTGGCTAACTTCCACCTATCGGTTCATCCTCACCATCTCAATCACTATCACTGCCAGAGCTTGGTGCCCAATACCACAAAGAAAAGGAAGTAGAGCTTCATTTGAAGAAAAGGAGTTACAGGAAGAGCAAAATTCCAACAAAAGGCGATCCACCTTTGCCTAGCCACCACCTCCTCTGTCACAGATCACCAAGCTTCAAGAGGTAAGTATTGCCTTCCACACCTATCATCATGGGTTTGTGAGCTTGTTTGTTGCATTTAATCTCTTGGTTTTCACTCGTTGAATACATTGCGGTGCTGTGTATGCTTATGTATGATTGTTGCATATGATTGATGTGTGATTTCATCACCCCATCCTTAATCCCTTGTTGCTGCAATGCCCGTCCACCATACCTTCGACCCTTCAACATTACAGCTCCACAAATTTCTCAATCAACACCCAAACAAGCCACAAAGATCACGAACAAAAGTCAATTTACAGCCCCAACAATCCCTTTTAGCTTGTCCGCAATACCCACACCAAGCCTCACCGTTCATAACCCAATCCTTCCTCCACCATCTTCATCTTGCCTCTCTCGGCCCAAGCATTCATCTCCTTCTCACCTATACCCCAACGCCTAGCTCAACAACCACTGCGTCTGACCCACACCATCGTTCTCAACCTGCAAGATCATATAACAAACCCAAAACACCCAACCCCTCAACATCACAACACCATAACCTTTGCAATATGCACCAGAACAAGAAACACACACAGAGCCATATCATCACCAAACCGAGCCATTTTCTCGCAGCCACCAATCCCCTGTTCAGCCCCAATAACCCATTCCATTATCCTCCAATATCACGACCACCTGCAGAATCACCCTTTCCTTCATTTTCTCATTACACTATCTTTTCAAAAATCAATAAAAACACAACAGTAAGAGGAAGAACAAGCAAACCATTATCTTCATTCACCCAATAGAACCTCCACCCTTCACGCATACTACCTCCCCGTCATCACCACATCTTCGTCCACCACCATCCTTTTTGATTCCAATAACCATTGCAACCCCCAACCCTGAGTTTCTACGGCCTGGGCTGTTGAGGAGGAACACTGTGGTGCGATGATGGAGAGGACGGAGGCGTTGTCGCGACGACCATGGAATTCGGCGTTTTGGGTGGCATTTGCGATGAGCAGATGACGCGATTATGGGCTTGGGTGTGTTGCTGTGTTGCGCGAAGGAGATTCGCGTGATGGCTTCCTTGGTGGCGCGACTAGGGTTCGCGTGGTGGAGACACGGTGGTGGTCCGGTGAAGGATTGTTTTTCCTGTGGCGGTGGTTGGATTCGAAGAGGTGGTGGCACGGAGGCGTCGCGTCAGGTGAGTTGGCTAGGACGCCGGCGAAGCTCCTAGTGGATCCTGTCGGAGGGTGGCGGTCGGGTTGGCAAGGGTGATGCGGTTGTGGTCCGGTTAGGCGGAAGTTGGAACGGAATGAGTGTGTGGGTGGTGGAGATGACTGTGTTCAGAGCTTTCTTCTCTTTGTCTCGAGAGGGAAGGAGGGAACCTGAGTCTCATAAGGCTGTGGTCGTAAACGTGCAAATGAAGGGAGATGTTTGAAACCCCTAGAAGGTTTCTAGGTCAGGAGGGAGAGCTATGGGCTTGGGTGTCAGGCCCAACAAAAATTAATAATAATAAAAATGTAAAGAGGAATCTCGTCTGGCACCCCCTTTGTCTTCCTTGCGCACCTCCCATAATTTGTTTTTGATATATGAGTTACGAGTTAGGCCCAACAACACCAAAAAAAAAATATATATTTCTTCTACACCCCTACCCTCTTCTACAGCTCACCCCATACTCTTTGCTGTTGCGCACCCCTCTACTCTCATCTCGCACCCCACTTTCCTTGGGCTCAAGCCCACTCTGCCTAAGAACCTTATCTTTTCCTACGCACCCCTATTTTTCATGTTTGCCATCCTTTTCATTTGAGTTTAGGCCCAATTTGTTCTTAGAGTTGAAATTGGATTTAATTAATGTTTTTTTTATCCCTTTTATTTATTTTTCTTTATTCTTTCTTATCTTAAATATTTATCTCCTTTAAAAAAAAATAAATAATACATAAATACTAAAATTTACAAAAATATGTTTAAAGGGTTCTAGCACATGTGTGATCGCACGCATCGTCCTTGTGCTAGAAAACCCTTTCTTTTCTATAAATCAAAAACAACAAAAATATATTTTAAGGGTTCTAGTACATGTGTGATCACACGCATCGTCCTTGTACTAGAAAACCCCTTCTTTTCTTTTCTATAAATCAAAAACAACAAAAATATATTTTAAGGGTTTTAGTACATGTGTGATCGCACGCATCGTCCTTGTACTAGAAAACCCTTTCTTTTCTTTTAAATAAAAATCAAAAATAACAAAAATATATTTTAAGGGTTCTAGTACATGTGTGATCGCACGCATCGTCCTTGTGTTAGAAGACCTTTTCTTTTTCTTACATAAAAAATTACAAAAAATACCAAAACATTTTTTTCCAAACAACAATTAATCTTTCACCAGAACTACGTGATCCTTGATTCTCCACCAAAAGTGGAGATACGTAGGAGCAAGGCAGTCCTTGTCAGGTTCACTTTCCCAAAAATCCAAATTTTCCAAGTAAATTCTCAAACAAAAATCCAAACTAATTTTCAATCAATTTTCCAAAAAAAATTTCCCACAGCCTTTCAAAGAACTACGTAACCCTGATTTCTCAGTCTAACTGGGAATACGTAGGAGCAAGGTCAATCCTTGTCGGGCACAAAAAACACAAAAAATGTATTTTGTTTTCTTTAGAGTAAAATTTTATTTTTTTAGGGGAAATTAAACATTTTTCAAAACCACATCAAATTCGCGTTTTTAATTAAAGGTACTGCCTTCGGGCAGGCGTGTAGGGTGCTAATACCTTCCCTACACGTAACCGACTCCCGGACCCTGAGTCTGGTTTTGTAGACCTTGCCTTATCTTTTATGGCTTTTTCCATAGTTTTCCAGAATAAACTATGGTGGCGACTCCAAAAATCTCTTTTTCTAATCCTCGTTTTCCTTTTTTGGATCGTCGTCGTCCCGTCGCGATTTTAGTTGCGACAGATGGCGACTCCACTGGGGAATTTTTAGAGAGTCAAGCCATTTAATTAAATACGCGAATCTAATGTGGTTTTTCTTTATGTTTTTCTTCCCCTTTTCTTTATTTATGTTTGATATTTGAATAATTGCATGCAAATAATTGTTGTAAATTTAACCCTAGGGTAGAAAACATGTTATATCTGCCTGGGAATTTTTCTGGCTGGTTTGCAGGTGAGGGTTGGGGGTATGCATTTATTTTCTCCCTTCACACACACACTTTGGGCATCTATTGAGAGGGGCCCTATACCCGGGTCTGAGCGTAACTTAGAATTAAAGGAGTTGTGTAGCGGTGTCACTCTGGGATGTACTTCCTGTCTGGCTATCGTGAGAACTCCAACTAGAGTCTGTTCTCTTCACTTGTGTCTCCTCATCTAGTTGATTACTCGACTGTTGTGGAGATGCTATGAAGGGGGCCATAGCTCTAGTGACCATTGACCTCTAGGTTCAGGAGACCATCCTTGTAAGGTTACATATACTTGACCCCCAATCTGAAGCGCCGAACCTTTATTTAGGGCACAAAGGGAGATGTGTGCGGCCTTATAATCCTCACTTTTACATAATAAAAAAAACACCTTGTTTCTTTATCTTTTTATATGTGTATTTCCCTTTCTTTCTTTCTTTTTCTCATGCATTTTTAATTGTTTCTAGTCAGGAAATTATAAATTTGTGACTAAACCTTCGAGATAAAATGGAAATTAACATGAGATCTAAAGACAAGTGGGGTTCAAGTTCAGGCATTTTGAAGGAAAGGATAGCCATTGAAGCAGAGGAAGGTAGTATGGATGGTTTGAGAGAACTGGTGAAGAAAATGAATACTACCCAAAAGGATACATTCAGGAGGGAGTATGGGAATTTGTTGGGCCTATTAGAGGTGGAAGTTCAAACATCAGCAATTACCACCTTAGCCCAGTACTATGATCCACCACTGAGATGTTTCACATTCAATGATTTTCAACTGGTGCCTACGATAGAAGAATTCGAGCAGATCTTAGATATACCTCTCGAGGGAAAAACTCCATACAACTACCTGGGGCAGTATATCCCTATCTTGCAGCTAGAAAGAATCATAAAAATACACCCTATGCAGTTGGAAAGTGAATTCACAATCAGGGGCAAGGTGAGGGGCCTTCCTCAGGGGTACCTGGAGGTGTATTTGCATCATTTGGCTGACGAGGAAAAGTGGGAAACATTTATGGATGTATTGGCCCTTATCCTCTATGGTGTCATGCTTTTTCCCAACGTCAAGAACTTCGTCGACAGCGCCGCCATAAATGCATTTGTGGGATACAAATATCGCTCTGAGAATCCGGTCACCGCTGTCCTAGCTGAAGTTTATGGGACCCTTAATCATTGTTATGAGATAAAGGGAGGAAGAATGTTATGTTGCCTGCCAGTGTTATATGTGTGGTTTGTCTCTCGGGTGATTGAGAACTCCTTGAATGCCACATGTCCCGTGGATGAACTACTGCAGTGTAAACCAAATACGAACGGGGCAAATGAATGGGCGCAACTCTGTGCAAGCTTAAATGTGGAACAAGTTAAATGGAACGTCCTTTGGATGCAAAGATCGCAAATCATATTTTATTGTGGGAGGTACCCTAATGTACCCCTCATGGGTATCCGGTGTTGCATTAATTACAATCCTGTGCTAGCACAAAGGCAATTTGGGTATCCTCTGAGAGGAGCACCTACTCCTGCATCTCTTGCCACATTGCAGATCTATTATGAGGAAGGAACCTTTGCTAAGGCTCTGCGTCAAATTAGGGATGCTTGGGGCAACGTTGTTCGTGCGAAAATGGACCCCGGGCCATGGACTGTTGATGAGGGAATTCCTTACAACCATTGGATTGCAGAGAGGGTTAAGACAGTGGGGCTGCCTTTCAAGTTAATTTCCTTTAACCCGGATTGTGAAGAGCAACGTCAAAAGGCTGAAGGTTAGGTGGTACAATTGTTGAAGGTCGAATTAGAGCGGATGAAGCTGGAGAATACCAAGTTGAACAGTGATCTTCAAAATCTACAACATGATTATGCGAATCTTAATCAAGTTAGTGTGGAAAACGATGAAGCGTATGAAGCGTTGTTGATGAGGCAAACGCAAAAGCTAGCAGCAGCTAAGCTGAAGCTAACCTTGAAAGACCGAGAATATGGTATAATTGAAACATCAGAGCGTGTTATGAAGCAGATGTGTGATGAGTTTAAAAGGGACAAGGAAAAAGCACTAGAGGACTTACACAAAATGCATGTCAGAGCGGACGACGCCGAACAACAGGCTAAAGCAGTAGTGGAAAAACTGAAGAAAGAACGTTGGCATCGGGCTGAAACAGAGAAGAAACATCAAGAGTTGATAAATCAGCTGAGGGAGTATATTGTTGAACAAGGGCGGGTTACAGAGAACTGGAGGAGAAGTTTCTCACAGCTAGCCTCCCTTGCTAATGAAGCCATTAAAGATATCCCTGAGTTACTAGTTGATGCTGAGTCTGCAATGCCGATCTTTAACCCACCCAAGAAGGTTGAAACTTTCCTCAATTACTGCAAGAAGCTTATGAGAGAAATGAAGAATGTGATGGCTAAGGCTCGTGATAGTTGATCAAGATTTTGTACCTTCAATGTGATGAACTTTAATGTCGTGGACGTTTATGAACTGTCCTATTGACTTTTGTTTCATGTTAATTTCCAGACTATCCATTTGGCAATGTTTTCACATCTTTATAATTTCTGACTATAGTATTTGCATCACTTTGTCTTTTCTCTTTTTCTTTTCGTCTTATGTTCTTTTTCTTAATTTATTTCATCTAATGAAATTCAGTTTAAAAAATAACAATACGGCTAAGTTTCCAAGACACCCTAAAGGACACGAACCAGTGAAAACTCATGGAGAACCAAGGAGAAGTTCAAGAGGGGATGAAAGCCGATATCCAACAGCTGAAGGGACAAATGAGCCAAATCCTAGAGGCTCTGAATGCATTACGAAGCCCTGAAGATTCCCTGGCACCACAACCGCAACCAAGAGCATTAGAGGCCCAAACTTTCCCTCCATCCTCAGAAGCGGACTTGGGGCATGCTGACGCCCAAAAGGCCGAAGGTGACACAGTTGAAGCAGAAGACGAGCTTGGGGCAGCCACTGCCATAATTCATGGGGAGACAACCCAATCAGGCATGGTGGGTGTGATAATGACAAAACAACCCGAGATTAAGCCTTCACCTCATGTCATTATGCCAGCAAAGTTTGAGGACGACGAAAGTGCATTAGAAATGCTTGAGAAAAGGTTGAGGGCCATAGAATTTGAAGGAAGTTTTCAATTTGGAGACGCTAGAAAACTATGTTTGGTTCCCGATGTGGTGATACCTCCAAAGTTCAAGTTGCCAGAATTTGAGAGATATCGGGGAAACACTTGCCCAAGGAGTCACATTACCGTGTACTGCAGAAAAATGGCAGCCTATGCTCATGGTGAAAAGCTTTTGATCCACTTCTTCCAAGAAAGTTTAATTGGCGTGGCTCTAAATTGGTACATGCGTCTGGAGACCACTCACATCCACTCATGGAAAGAGTTGGTCGATGCGTTCCTAAAGCAGTATGAATATAATGAAGATCTAACACCTGACAGAGTACAACTGCAGAACATGGTGAAGAAAAAGTCTGAACCATTCAGAGAATATGCCCGAAGGTGGAGAGAAATTGCTGCTCAAGTAGAACCGCCTTTGAATGACAAGGAGATGATAACCATATTCCTGAATACTCTACAACCACCATTTTATGAGCACATGATAAGCAGTGTCTCCTCTAGTTTTGCTGATATAGTGGTAATTGGAGAAAGGGTCGAGGGTGGCATAAGAGATGGAAAAATTGCACTAGATCTGAATCTGGTGGCGAATTTGAATGAGTATGGTCCTGGACAGGAAGAAAATAGAAAGATGTCGCATTCCTATGGGTCCAATCGAGCCACCGAGCGAGGAGATTACAATGGGAAGGAGAAGGTTGTCAATTTCACTCCTATCCCCATGACCTATACAGAGCTACTGCCAGATCTTCTCCGCAATAACCTCATAGAGATTTGTCCTACCAGGCCTATACGACCTCCTTACCCAAAGAAGTATGATATAAAGGTCAGTTGTGACTATCATGGAGGAGCGTGTGGGCATTCAACAGAGGCATGCAAGGCTCTAAAGCAAAAGGTGCAATCTTTGGTCGATTCAGGATGTGTGAAGTTTGAAGAAAGTCAATCCAGCACTGAGGCAAGGCGTGAGTTCGCCTCTGCAAATGCCGTAGACAAGTGAAGAGGACTCTAGGACTATATAGAAAAACATGGGTTATTGTAAAGAGTGAAACTGATGTTGTTTTGGTCTTGTTTTGATTTGTCATGCTATAAGACTATGCTTACCTATGTCGTGTTTTCATCGATGAATTTTAATGTGAACTTTCATTATGAGGTATCTCCAAGGATTACTGGAAATCATGTCCTAATAGGGTGTCGTGGATAAAACAAAAGCCGCAAATAACAAAATGAAAAAATGGAGGCAATCTTGAGTCGTTTGTTTTTCTTGCAAATCGTCAAACTCTTATTTTTCAAAAATAGCAAAAAAAAAAAACAACAAAAAAGATGAATAATCAAAAGGGAAATTGGGATGTCAAATTTTTCTGAGGTCAAATGTCTAATAAAAATAACAATTTGACGTTTCCTTTTTAGACGTTTGTGCACATATTGCTTGAAAACCTTCACCCTTCACTTTCCCAAAATAAAGGATATTCCCTAACAAACAATGTCATTGCCCTCAGTAACAAAAACCTTTACACTGGGCAGATTGGCCCGGCCAAAAGTTTTCTCGTTTGCGTGGGTAGGGTGATCCCCGAATCCATTGAGACAAAAAAAAAAGAATTTTCAAAAAAAAAATAAATAAGTCCACTAGATTGAAAACCCGAAAGGGCGGTCTAGAAATGAGGAAAAAGAAAGAAAAAACGACTCTTGTTGAGGTCATTTAATCGCAAAATTAACCTTTTGAAAATAAAGCAATCAGAATTTGAAATGATGTGTGGCCTTCTTTCTTCATCCAAAAGGTCAAAACAATACGCCATTGCTACCCTGTTTGAGCCAAAAATAATTTCTTTTTCAAAATTATCCCCAAGCAAGGGTTGTCATCAGGTAGGAGTCAACTCAGTGTCTAAATAAAAAGCGCTCAATGATCAGATGAAGAGAATTCATCAAGAAGAGTGAAAAGAAAAACAAAAAGAACAAAAAAAAAAAATCAAAAAATCACAAAGTGATGTTGAGCAAAAAGAATGAAAACCAAAGTTCAAGGAAAACAACAAAGTGCGCAAAAAGTCAAATCGTTGATGCAACGCCTAGATGATGACCCTTGTTTCAAATATAATAACCGAAAAAAAATCCATTTGGGCCTTTATACCCTTTTCTTCTAATACCTTTTAGCCCATAGCCACGTTACAAGCCTAATAAAGTCCACGCAGATTGAAAAATGATTGCTCAAATTTTCACAAAGCTTAATTTTGCGATAAGGTAAGTGACTTTCAATGTGTCGAAAAAGAAACTGAAAATAAATGAATGAAAAAAAAGAAACAAAAAGAAAGTATTGTCTCAAGAAGAGGGGATCTCCCGGCCAATTAGCCAAAAGCACGCGAAGAAAATCAAACCAATTGGGGTCATCCTTCTAGCCGATCCTTTTCATGCCCACTACCTCTTCCAAACAGAACTTTATGCCAAAAAAAAAACTGGGGCAGCTTGGTGAATCTCACCATGCGTCTTCGCCCTGAAATCCATCAGCCCATAATCTCGAGACTGGGGCAGCTTTGCAAATACCATTTGAAATGGTCATCCTATTTTCCATAAATCCAAACTCTAGACCTCTTTTCCCAAACCCTAAACCGGGGCAATGTTTTTGGTGTATCGTGTTTGTCTTAACACTCACATATTACATCTCCTTTGATGATTATAGTGCCCCCGTGCCTGTCCCAGCTTTCCAAAAAAAATCTAAACAACTCTCATTCTCTCCAAATCCATCCTTTTGCCAATAAATTCAAGCACATGTGGATTGATGTCTCGGAAGAAAAGTCAAAATGTAATAATCTCAAAGTTTAGACCTCAGATGTTTGACATTCCTCAGTTTTCACAAAAAAGATCAGTTTGATTGCAAGTAAGACAGTCAACTCAAGCGAAAGGAAATGCAAAACAAAACAAATGTTTTCATCAATGCAAAAAGAAAATCTTTCGGATCGAAGCCCTCTTCATTCATATGAATGATTATCGAATCTTCCTTCTTCAAAAAAAAGAATAGCATCAAGATTTTGGCACGTTGTATTGAGGGTTTCAACACCCTGATCTCTTTTCAACAATCAAATTCTTGTCAAAATTACAAAAACATTTCAAAAAGTTACAAATTCAAAAATTTCAAAAAGCCCTGTCTCAGCTGGCAGTTCCAAAATTTCAAAAGCCCAGTCTCATCTGGAAATTTCAAACATTTCAAAAGCCCAGTTTCATCTGGCAGTTTCAAAATCCCATAAGCCCAGTTTCTACACTGGCCTACCAAGCCCAATTCACACATTGGCCCATAAGCCCAATTTCCACATTGGCCCATAAGCCCAGTTTCGTCTGGCCCATAAGCCCAGTTTCTACACTGGCCCACCAAGCCCAATTCACACATTGGCCCATAAGCCCAATTTCCACACTGGCCCATAAGCCCAGTTTCTACACTGGCCCACCAAGCCCAGTTTCTACACTGGCCCACCAAGCCCAATTCACACATTGGCCCATAAGCCCAATTTCCACATTGGCCCATAAGCCCAGTTTCGTCTGGCCCATAAGTCCAGTTTCTACACTGGCCCACCAAGCCCAATTCACACATTGGCCCATAAGCCCAATTTCCACATTGGCCCATAAGCCCAGTTTCGTCTGGCCCATAAGCCCAATTCACACATTGGCCCATAAGCCCAGTTCATACACTGGCCCATAAGCCCAGTTTCTACACTGGTCCATAAGCCCAGTTTCTACACTGGCCCAGAAGCTGAGTTTCTACACTGGCCCAGAAGCCCAGTTTCTACACTGGCCGAGAAGCCCAGTTTCTACACTGGCACCCAAAACCCAGTTTCCATTCTGGCCCCCGAGTTTTTATTCTTTCTCTTTCTCCTTTGAAACCCAGACGAAATTAGTGTTTCTATCTTTACTTAGCTTTTACTCTGATAATACGAAAATACCAAATTTTCATATTATCCAGTAATATCTAAGTAAAGAGGGGCAGCTGTTAACTCCCAATTTCGTCCGGGTGACTATATAATATATGTTTTATTTTTTTTATTTTATTTTACTTTATTTTGTCCTATGTGTTTTATGATTTTAATTTTGTTTTTATTTTATTTAGATTTATATTATTTAATTTGTTGTCATTTTTTTTATATATATTAGTTTTTCTTTAGTTTTTATTTTATTTTATTATTTAGGGTTATTTTATTTTTTATCTCTTTTTTACGTTAGTTTATTTATTTATTTAGTTTTATTTTTATCTACTGTTACTTTAATATTTTATGTTACCTTAATTAATTTTTGTTACTTTAATTTTATGTTAAAAGTTGTAGAAAACAAAACTAAAAAAAATCTAAAAAAAAATGGAAAGGAGAAAACGACAAAAAAAAAAGAAAGAGAGGGGGATTTTGTGGAAAAGAAAGTGGAGGTGTGTTGGACAGAGGGGGAGCACGAATCGGTATTGGCAGGCACAATTGGATTGGCAGACGTGGTGCGATTTGGCAGAGGAGAATGAGGAGGGCTGCTGAGTCGTGACTGGGATGGATATACGGAACATAGACTAGAGTGGAAGAGAAGGGATCGGGGGCCATCATCTTCATCCTCCATTATCTGTCAAGAGACCACACCCATATCTATCCCAACAGATTCATCTTACACTGGGGCTCGCGGCATCATATTCCAACACCCTTCCACCACCTTGATTCCCATCGAATCATCTCACACACACCATCACCTCTCACATGACTCCCCTCTCCATTTTACTCACTCAACAGAATCACCAGAAAAACCATTTTGCTTCAACTTGATTGGCTAACTTCCACCTATCGGTTCATCCTCACCATCTCAATCACTATCACTGCAAGAGCTTGGTGCCCAATACCACAAAGAAAAGGAAGTAGAGCTTCATTTGAAGAAAAGGAGTTACAGGAAGAGCAAAATTCAACCAAAAGGCGATCCACCTTTGCCTAGCCACCACCTCCTCTGTCACAGATCACCAAGCTTCAAGAGGTAAGTATTGCCTTCCACACCTATCATCATGGGTCTGTGAGCTTGTTTGTTGCATTTAATCTCTTGGTTTTCACTCGTTGGATACATTGCGGTGTTGTGTATGCTTATGTATGATTGTTGTATATGATTGATGTGTGATTTCATCATCCAATCTTCAACCATCCTTAATCCTTGTCGCTGCAATGCCCGTCCACCATACCTTCGACCCTTCAACATTACAGCTCCACAAATTTCTCAATCAACACCCAAACAAGCCACAAAGATCACGAACAAAAGTCAATTTACAGCCCCAACAATCCCTTTTAGCTTGACCGCAATACCCACACCAAGCCTCACCGTTCATAACCCAATCCTTCCTCCACCATCTTCATCTTGCCTCTCTCGGCCCAAGCATTCATCTCCTTCTCACCTATACCCCAACGCCTAGCTCAACAACCACTGCGTCTGACCCACACCATCGTTCTCAACCTGCAAGATCATATAACAAACCCAAAACACCCAACCCCTCAACATCACAACACCATAACCTTTGCAATATGCACCAGAACAAGAAACACACACAGAGCCATATCATCACCAAACCGAGCCATTTTCTCGCAGCCACCAATCCCCTGTTCAGCCCCAATAACCCATTCCATTATCCTCCAATATCACGACCACCTGCAGAATCACCCTTTCCTTCATCTTCTCATTACATTATCTTTTCAAAAATCAATAAAAACACAACAGTAAGAGGAAGAACAAGCAAACCATTATCTTCATTCACCCAATAGAACCTCCACCCTTCAAGCATACTACCTCCCCGTCATCACCACATCTTCGTCCACCACCATCCTTTTTGATTCCAATAACCATTGCAACCCCCAACCCTGAGTTTCTACGGCCTGGGCTGTTGAGGAGGAACACTGTGGCGCGACGATGGAGAGGACGGAGGCGTTGTCGCGACGACCATGGAATTCGGCGTTTTGGGTGGCATGTGCGATGAGCAGATGACGCGATTATGGGCTTGGGTGTGTTGCTATGTTGCGCGAAGGAGATTCGCGTGATGGCTTCCTTGGTGGCGCGACTAGGGTTCGCGTGGTGGAGACACGGTGGTGGTCCGGCGAAGGATTGTTGTTCCTGTGGCGGTGGTTGGATTCGAAGAGGTGGTGGCACGGAGGCGTCGCGTCAGGTGAGTTGGCTAGGACACCGGCAAAGCTCCTGGTGGATCCTGTCGGAGGGTGGCGGTCGGGTTGGCAAGGGTGATGCGGTTGTGGTCCGGTTAGGCGGAAGTTGGAACGGAATGAGTGTGTGGGTGGTGGAGATGACTGTGTTCAGAGCTTTCTTCTCTTTGTCTCGAGAGGGAAGGAGGGAACCTGAGTGTCATGAGGCTGTGGTCGTAAACGTGCAAATGAAGGGAGATGTTTGAAACCCCTAGAAGGTTTCTAGGTCAGGAGGGAGAGCTGTGGGCTTGGGTGTCAGGCCCAACAAAAATTAATAATAATAAAAATGTAAAGAGGAATCTCGTCTGGCACCCCCTTTGTCTTCCTTGCGCACCTCCCATAATTTGTTTTTGATATATGAGTTACGAGTTAGGCCCAACAACACCAAAAAAAAAATATATATATATTTCTTCTACACCCCTACCCTCTTCTACAGCTCACCCCATACTCTTTGCTGTTGCGCACCCCCCTACTTTCATCTCGCACCCCACTTTCCTTGGGCTCAAGCCCACTCTGCCTAAGAACCTTATCTTTTCCTGCGCACCCCTATTTTTCATGTTTGCCATCCTTTTCATTTGGGTTTAGGCCCAATTTGTTCTTAGAGTTGAAATTGGATTTAATTAATGTTTTTTTTATCCCTTTTATTTATTTTTCTTTATTCTTTCTTATCTTAAATATTTATCTCCTTTAAAAAAAAATTAATAATACATAAATACTAAAATTTACAAAAATATGTTTAAAGGGTTCTAGCACATGTGTGATCGCACGCATCGTCCTTGTGCTAGAAAACCCTTTCTTTTCTATAAATCAAAAACAACAAAAATATATTTTAAGGGTTCTAGTACATGTGTGATCGCACGCATCGTCCTTGTACTAGAAAACCCCTTCTTTTCTTTTCTATAAATCAAAAACAACAAAAATATATTTTAAGGGTTCTAGTACATGTGTGATCGCACGCATCGTCCTTGTACTAGAAAACCCTTTCTTTTCTTTTAAATAAAAATCAAAAATAACAAAAATATATTTTAAGGGTTCTAGTACATGTGTGATCGCACGCATCGTCCTTGTGTTAGAAGACCTTTTCTTTTTCTTACATAAAAAATTACAAAAAATACCAAAACATTTTTTTCCAAACAACAATTAATCTTTCACCAGAACTACGTGATCCTTGATTCTCCACCAAAAGTGGAGATACATAGGAGCAAGGCAATCCTTGTCAGGTTCACTTTCCCAAAAATCCAAATTTTCCAAGTAAATTCTCAAACAAAAATCCAAACTAATTTTCAATCAATTTTCCAAAACAAATTTCCCACAGCCTTTCAAAGAACTACGTAACCCTGATTTCTCAGTCTAACTGAGAATACGTAGGAGCAAGGTCAATCCTTGTCGGGCACAAAAAACACAAAAAATGTATTTTGTTTTCTTTAGAGTAAAATTTTATTTTTTTAGGGGAAATTAAACATTTTTCAAAACCACATCAAATTCGCGTTTTTAATTAAAGGTACTGCCTTCGGGCAGGCGTGTAGGGTGCTAATACCTTCCCTACACGTAACCGACTCCCGGACCCTTAGTATGGTTTTGTAGACCTTGCCTTATCTTTTATGGTTTTTTCCATAGTTTTCCAGAATAAACTATGGTGGCGACTCCAAAAATCTCTTTTTCTAATCCTCGTTTTCCTTTTTTGGATCGTCGTCGTCCCGTCGCGATTTTAGTTGCGACAGAGGGTAATGTTAGGAAGAAAAATAATGTTAAGGTGTCTACTGGTGCTAATGCTGAAATGGATGGCCACAAGGAAGATATAATGCACAAGGAGACAAATTCAGAGTTAGATACTAAAACTGGACAGCTGGCAACAAATTAAGAAACTAGGGAACCAAGAAGGAGCAGTAGAAGGAGAATACCAAATAGGAGGGTAAGGGACTTTTTCTAGAAGGAAAAATTTGTAGTACAATTCTCCTTCTTTAGATTCTCTCTTCTATCTCTAGTAACAAATTCTCTAATCGTTACTGTCTGTCCTCAGGTACTTTGGCCCTGGAATGAATTAGTGACTTTCGCTATCATCTTTGCTATGGGGATCTTTTAGAATTGATAAGGGAACGTGTGGAATGTTTCCAATAGTAGCATTAAATCTTATTAAGTCCATTTACGGTTGTATTGACTTTCTTCATTTGAAATATACAATTAGTGCAGTTTCATTGCAGAGTGTTTCTTGAAATTTATTTACATCATAACAATTTCAAACCCCAATAGAAAACTACATTTGGCTCTATTTTCTCACTATCAACATATTATGCAGGGTTAGGGTCACAAAATCCTTGAGTAACCTCCAGTTGCAGCAAACAGAGCTATATGAGGAAATGACAATAAATTTCATTCCTGATTAATTATGAGTGAGGTTCCCAAAAAAAGAAACATTAAAATTAACAGCAGTAGAGGATATTTTTACAAAATAAATATTTATGCCAAGCCCATAAAAGTGACCATAATATACTTATGGTTTAAATGGAAAGCATCATGTCCTGTAAAAGTAAAATAGTTACAAAGAAATAGTTAAGCATCTCCATTGTTATTATAATGAATGGTATGGATCATAGTCACTTCTAAAGTAAAAGTGAATGTAATTATATCCGAAACCAAATTTACCATTTGAGCTACTTACATGCAGCAGAAGACCTTGAAAGCGTGACTTTACCCAGTCAACCACTAGTACAAAAACAGCGTATTACGTCGGTTATTTTTGACTTTTAACGATGAATTCTAGTTCGACGTCATAGTGGGTGATGTAAATTTAATGTCGAATATCACTGGGTGACGTTACTCGAAGTACTTGACGTCGAATATATAGAGATATGACGTAAAGTTAACGTCGATTTTGTACATCGACGTTAAGATACGTCGACTAGTAAGGAGATTGGCGTCCAATATTTTAATAAATAATTATTAAAATTAAGATTTGTCGTCTAATTATGGGGGCACTAACGTAATGTTGACGTCGCGTGGAAGACATCTGACGTAATGTTCAGGTCGAAGTGCAAAGTTGACGTCAATTTTTGAATAATATTTGAGTAAATATTTATATTTAAAGGAATATCTGACGTCGCTTATAAGGGGAAGGTCGTAAGTTTTACGTCGAACTAGTTGATAGGAGACGTTACTTTCGCTAAGCCGCATAGATTCTCGCCTAGTGTTGCATTGTTAACGTTATCTACTGCATTATATGAACGTCAATCAGTGCATTGTTTGACATTAAGATACATATTTGAACGTCGAACAATGTATAATTTGACGTTACCTTCAGTGTTTTTTGTTTTAATTTTGGTCATTTTAGCTCATTTAACCAAACCTGAAATACCAAAACCAATTTTCCAATTCATAAATGCACAGAACTAATTAATTTAAACCATGTTATCATATATTCATCAATTCCAATTAAATAGTAAAAGTAAAAGACGCTAATGCTATCATCAAAACTTAAAAGAACCTAGCTTTCATTCATCTATTCATAGTATTCATCTATTCACAATAATCTATTCACAGTATACATCTATTCACAGTTTAAAAGTTGCACAAGTAAAACTAAAAGCTAAGCAAATGCTACTATCATCAAAGGAAAAACCTAAAGCTATAGCTATTTAAAATCTTTATTCAAATATATATCTCACATCCTTTGGATAATCAAGATAATTGTCCAATTGCTTATTGTAGTGGAGGGGGGTCGGTCGGGCCGGTCGGACCTAGTGCAGTGGAGGGAGTTCGGTCGGGCCGACTGGCAAAGTTTTGGGGAATGAGGACAACTGAGGGCCGAACGGTGTGGGGCAGGTAGAAGTGAGGTTGTAGGAGCATTGATGGGCCTTGATGGAGATGTAACGGAAGGTATAGCAAATCAATGAAATTAATGGTCAATTACGAATGTGCAGCCTATAAATAAGAATAGAAGGACAGGTAAAGCAATCTTGAATCTAATAAAAATTGGCCTAGCTAATTGATCTATTATCTGACTTGGGCGTCGGAGTGTTCTCTTTGCAAGACCTCCCGGTTGATTCCCAAAGGACATCGACAAGACAAACAGGTCGGACGGTCGGAAGCTGGTCCAAGGGGTCGGTTCGGTCTCGGGCTCTAACACCGAAACATTTGGCGCCCACCGTGGGGCCCGAAATTGTGGTCTACCCAGAAATGAACACAATGGCTGAGCAGTTACAGTTGCAGGTTCTACAAGAGATGCAGAGGCAGATGCAAGAGATGAGGGAGGAGATAGCGGCTCTACGAGCGGAGCGAGAGAACGGGGTAGGTGGACCCTCGGTACAATCAGTGAATGTGCAGACAGTCCAACCGGGGGATGGGGAGGCAAGTCGGCGGCCATCGGTGGAGGAGGTGGGGGAAGCCGATGGAGGGGGAATTGTAGGGAGGGGTCGAGGAGGAGGGATTGACCGGGGGGAGGGGCCAGCAGGAAGAGGGATTGGTCGGGGGGATGGAGAAACGTTCGGGGAAGGGGAAGGGGAAGGGGGAGGAAAATATAGGGCGTGACCAGGAAAACCCGGAGGGGCATAGGGAGCTTGTGGGACAGAATCAACAATTCGAAGAAGTTCTGGAGGGTGAGGACCAGTTTGATCAGGCTAAAGGGTTGCACCCATTTACTAATAATGTTATGGGGGCAGTAATGCCGAAGAATAAGGTTTTCCCATGGGTTGAGAAGTATGTGGGTACGTCGGATCCGGTGAAACACCTACGATCGTTCGTGGATGCTATGGCAGTCTATTCATCCGACGAGCTGGTTTGGTGCAGGGTGTTCTCCTTATCCTTAAAGGATGAAGCTTTGGATTGGTTTCATTCACTGCCACCACGAAGCATTGATGAATTTGTTACTTTGAGGCAATTGTTTAGCCAGCAGTATGCTTCAAACCGTTCGCGAGGGTTGACTTATACAACCCTTGTCAGGATGAAGCAAGGGCGTGAAGAGTCATTGAAAGGGTTCATGGAACGCTTCAACCGAACTGCTCGGCAAGTGAGGAATGTAGACCAACGGCTGATAGTAAGTGCGCTCACGACGACGCTGAGACCAGGACCTTTTGTGGATTATCTGTACGAGGAGGAAGCCCAGTCTATGGGTGAACTGCAACATAAGTTGGTCGGGTTTATACGAATAGAAGAGGGGAGGTCGTATTGCAGTGACCAGGGGGAAGAGGGGGTGGCGAGAGAGAAATCAGGGTGGGACAGAAGAGGAGAGAAACGGCCGGTAGGAGGGGAACATAGGATGACAGTTAAACGAGGGGCAGAAGTGCAAAGAGCGCAACAATACTTCCATCACACTCCATTGAGTGCCCCAAGGGTGAGAGTCCTGGAGGAAGCCTTAAGGGCTAATCTGCTTACGGTGGCACGGTCCCCGACCCCACGGGGAGCGGATGAAAGTAAACATTGCCGATATCATCAGAACATGGGGCATTCTACGGAGGATTGTGTCGCGTTGAGAGATAAGTTGGA
Organism: Vigna mungo; assembly: GCA_036885675.1. Lineage (NCBI taxonomy): Eukaryota > Viridiplantae > Streptophyta > Magnoliopsida > Fabales > Fabaceae > Vigna > Vigna mungo. Next base: position 23,300,740 of record CP144699.1, read on the forward strand.
GAGCCTGGTACAGGCGGGGCACCTGCGGGAGTTTGTTCGAAGGGAGAAACCTAACCCGAAGGAGACCACGGAAAGACACGGAGGTCGACCACCGATCGAGCAGAGGGTTCAGCCGACTGCTGAACGAACGGAGGGCGGCGGAAGTGGAGAAAGGCCTCTCAGAGGGGTGATACATACAATATCGGGCAGTTTTGCTGGACGAGGGGCGTCCTCAGCCGCCCGAAAGCGGCATTTGAGAAATTTGCATAGTGTGAATAAGGTGGGGATTGCTAGAAGAACCATGCCTACCATAACGTTTTCAGACGAGGATTTCCATGCACCGGATCCGGACCAAGACGACCCCATGGTCATAACTGCTATGATCGCTCGGTACAGCATGGGAAAGGTGTTGATTGACCAGGGAAGTTCGGCCAACATCCTATACTGGAAAACTTTTCAGCAGATGGACATACCGGACGAGTCAATAATGCCTTTTAATGAACAAATCTTGGGGTTCGCAGGAGAACGGGTAGATACAAGGGGATATGTGGACTTAAAGGTGTTCTTAGGGGCAGAGGTGGGAGCAAAGGAGTTGAGGGTGCGTTTCTTGTTGGTAGAGGCAGAAACTTCATACAACGTGTTGTTGGGACGGCCTTGTCTTAATGCGTTCGGAGCAATAGTGTCCACCCCTCACTTGACGATGAAGTATCCCGCAGACGATGGCACGATCTGGACGGTTAGGGCCGATCAGAGGGTGGCAAGAGAGTGTTACGCGGTGGGACTGAAGGTGCAACCCCCGAGGCATAGGGTATGTGAAACCCACCCGACAGTGTCGGCTGCAGAGTTGGACCCAAGAGAAGACACCACCGGCCAGGTGGAACCAATGGGGGAGATCCAGCCATGTCTCCTAGGAGGCGAAGACCGGGTGACAATGGTCGACAAGGATCTTCAGGATGGCGAAAGGCAAAGGTTGGAGGGTATGCTGGTGGAGAATAAGGATTTGTTCGCCTGGACTGCATCGGACATGCCAGGTATCCATCCTGACGTTATTTCGCATAGGTTGTCTGTATTTCGAGATGCTCGACCGGTATCTCAGAAAAAGAGGAGGCTAGGTGTGGAGAAGAGAAGGGCGGTAGGTGAAGAGGTGGGGAAGTTGATCGAGGCCGGGTTCATAAGAGAAGTCAAGTACACTACTTGGCTGGCCAACGTAGTCATGGTAAAAAAGTCCAGTGGTAAGTGGAGGATGTGCATTGACTTCACGGATCTAAACAAAGCCTGCCCGAAGGATACGTACCCCCTACCGAACATTGATGCGTTGGTAGACGGGGTATCCGGGTATGAGGTAATGAGTTTCCTGGACGCCTATTCAGGGTATAATCAGATACCTATGTACCGTCCGGACAGCGACAAAACCGCTTTCATTACCGAGCAAGGAACTTTTTGCTACGAGGTCATGCCTTTCGGTTTGAAGAACGCAGGGGCTACATACCAAAGACTAATGGACAAGGTCTTCCAAGGGCAAATAGGAAGATGCATGGAGGTATATGTCGATGATATGGTGGTGAAGAGTCGGTCGGTTGAGGAACATATGGCGGATTTAAAGGAGGTTATGGGGCAGCTTCGAAAGTTTGACATGCGTCTCAATCCCTCTAAGTGTACCTTTGGGGTAAGGGCGGGGAAATTTCTGGGTTTCATGTTGGCCGCGCGGGGAATTGAGGCAAACCCCGACAAGTGTAAGGCGGTGTTGGAAATGAGAAGCCCCCAAACGGTGAAGGAGGTTCAGAGGCTGGTAGGACGGCTAACGTCGTTGTCACGGTTCATCCCCCATCTGGCCGGACGGGCAAAACCGATTGTCAAGGCCATGAAGAAGACCGCACAGGAATGTTGGGATGAAGAGAGTGAGGAGGCCTTCAAACAGATAAAGGGGGTTCTTACCCAGCCTCCAGTGATGGGTCGGCCGGAACATGGGCATGAATTGCATATCTACTTGGCAGTTTCGGAGGGGGCCATTAGCGCAGCCCTGATACAGGAGGTTCCTCAGTTCAAACTGGTGTATTTCGTTAGTAGAAGCTTGAAGGAGGCAGAGTTAAGGTACCAACAGTTGGAGAAGGTGGCCCTGTCGCTAATTTACGCCGCTCGGCGGTTACGGCCATACTTCCAAGGGTTTCAAGTCATGGTACGAACAGACTACCCGATAGCTAAGATCTTACGAAAACCAGATTTGGCAGGACGGATGATAGGGTGGTCGGTAGAACTGTCAGAGTTTGGGTTGAGGTACGAACCGAGGGGGTCGGTACGGGGTCAACATCTGGCGGATTTTGCGGTTGATCTACCCCCTGAAGATGGGGAATTCTGTTGGAAACTTTCGGTTGATGGGTCGTCTAGCCGAAGGGGAGGAGGAGCGGGGTTGGTCTTAGAGGGACCGAACGGGATACTGATTGAGCAGTCGTTGGAGTTCCAATTCAAGGTTAGCAACAACCAAGCCAAATATGAGGCTTTGTTGGCCGGGATGGAGTTGGCAAGGGACCTAGCAGTAGGTCGGTTGGAGTGTCAAACGGATTCCCAACTAGTCGAGGGGCAGATAAATGGGAGCTTCCAGGTGAAGGACGATCTCCTGTTGCAATATTTTCACAAGGCCAAGCAATTGGCCACAAGCTTCAAAAAGTCCACATTGCGACATGTTCCCCGATCGGAAAACAGCCGTGCCGATACGCTGTCGAAACTGGCCGGCGGAGCCACGAAAGGGGGGTTGTCTTCGGTGATCAAGCAATTGGTAACCAAGCCGACGATGGAATGTTGCGCCGTTAGTACCAGGGGAATACAAAGTACCTGGAAGGACGAGATAATACAATTGATTCGGAGGCAGGATGACGGGGGGGCCTTAAGTACCGAGGAGGCCAAGAAGATCGCTCGGTATTGCTTGATAGGTGATGAGCTGTACCGGAGGGGTTACGTCACTCTGCTATTGAAGTGTTTGTTGGAGAACGAAGCGGAGTACGTAATGAGGGAGTTACATGAAGGGGTGTGCGGGAGACATACAGGGGGACGAACTCTACGAGCAAGAGTGCTAAGAGCAGGGTTCTTCTGGCCAACGTTAGAGAAGGATTGCATGACATTCGTCCAGAAATGTGGAGCCTGCCAAAAGCCTGGGAACGTTTTCCATGGTCCAGCGGTGGAGTTACAAGGAATAATGTCCTCTTGGCCGTTCGCCCAGTGGGGAATGGACATTGTCGGACCACTGCCAACCGGGCGGTCTTAGATGAGGTTTTTGCTGGTGGCAGTGGATTACTTTACAAAATGGGTAGAGGCTGAACCTTTGTCAAAAATCTCTGCCGCCTAAGTTCAGAAATTTGTATGGAAGATCATTTGCCGATTCGGGTTACCCAAAACACTCATTAAGGACAACGGTCGGCAGTTTATAGATAAGAAACTGGAAGCTTTTTATCGGGAGTGGGGCATAGCTCATGTCACTAGTTCGGTCGAGCACCCCCAAACGAACGGGCAGGCGGAGGCAACGAATAAAATAATCATACAAGAGTTGAAGAGGAGGTTAGGCGAGGCAAAAGGTGCTTGGGTTGATGAGTTACCATCGGTCCTGTGGGGGTATCGATGTTCTCCCCACGGGGCAACAGGAGAGTCCCCATTTAACCTGACCTACGGGACGGACGCGATGATGCCGGTCGAGGTGGGCGAGGAGACACTGAGAAGGCAGGTGAATGACCCAGTTGCGAATGAAGAAGGTCTAAGGGGAAACCTGGACGTGTTGCAAGAGAGAAGGGAAACTGCAGCAGCCCGGGTGGAGGCACTAAAGAGGTTGGTCGCGCGGAGGTACAACACTAGGGTGCGGCCAAGACATTTGGTCGAGGGTGATCTCGTTTGGAGGAAGGTTGGGGAAGCCCGGAGGGAGAAGGCTCATGGAAAAGGGAAACTGCAGCACTCCGAGTGGAGGCACTAAAGAGGTTGGTCGCGCGGAGGTACAACACTAGGGTGTGGCCAAGACATTTGGTCGAGGGTGATCTCGTTTGAAGGAAGGTCGGGGAAGCCTGGAGGGAGAAGGCTCATGGAAAACTGGCAGCCAACTGGGAGGGGCCATTCAGAATAAGGGAAGGTTTGAATAACGAGGCTTACCGACTGGAGCATCTGGACGGGAAGCCAATTCCAAATACATGGAATATATCTCATTTAAAGTTGTACTTTAGTTAAAATCCTTTTTCTTTTTGAACTGCAATAAAGCTTGTACTAAGTTGTGCTTTAGTTAAAATCTTTTTTTCTTTTTGAACTGTAATAAAGCTTGTACTTATGAAGCCATACGAAGCATTTCATTGTTACTTAATTCTAATTTTCTCGTTCGGTGGAGAAAGAAGGAAGGAGGAGGAACGTTCCGGCGTTCTTCCCGTCCGGTGGTGAAAGGAAGGGGAACGCTCCGGCATGCCAACGAAGTCAGGAAAATGACTTCCTCCAACTTAGAAGAATGAGGGAAGGTCAGGAAAATGACTTCTCGTTCGGTGGAGAAAGAAGGAAGGAGGAGGAACGTTCTGGCGTTCTTCCCGTCCGGTGGTGAAAGGAAGGGGAACGCTCTGGCGTGCCAACGAAGTCAGGAAAATGACTTCCTCTAACTTAGAGGAATGAGGGAAGGTCAGGAAAATGACTTCCCGTTCGGTGGAGAAAGAAGGAAGGAGGAGGAACGTTCCGGCGTTCTTCCCGTCTGGTGGTGAAAGGAAGGGGAACGCTCCGGCGTGCCAACAAAGTCAGGAAAATGACTTCCTCTAACTTAGAAGAATGAGGAAAGGTCAGGAAAATGACTTCCCGTTCGGTGGAGAAAGAAGGAAGGAGGAGGAACGTTCCGACGTTCTTCCCGTCCAGTGGTGAAAGGAAGGGGAACGCTCCGGCGTGCCAACGAAGTCAGGAAAATGACTTCCTCTAACTTAGAAGAATGAGGGAAGGTCAGGAAAGTGACTTCCCGTTCGGTGGAGAAAGAAAGAAGGGGGAGGAACGTTCCGGCATTCTTCCCGTTCGATGGTGATAGCATCTTCCCTGGACTGGGAAGAACTGGGGGGATCATGAAACTAATTCCCCGTTCGGTGCAACTTAAACCTTGAAGACAAAATTAGGAAAACGCTTCCTTATTCTGGCGTATTGGCCATCAAACATAAATACGAGGACGTTCGAGAATAAATGAATAAGTCGCTCGGCATAGCACAAATTGCAGACATATGATAATCGTAAATTGCAGACATGTGATAATTGCGAAGTAAAGACAAAAGTACGCAACAATTTCAGTACAAACGATGTGCAAGTACTAATCACAAAGCGGCAAAAGAAAAACAAGAAGCTAGCAACTAATCCTGGGTGGCTTTGTCAGATGGGGGAGAAAGTTGGGAAGCTTGGAGAGCATCGGTTGGGACCGCCTGATCGGGTGCGCTAACGGGTTCGGCAGGAAGCTGGGAGGAAATATCAACAAGTTGCCCGTCCACCAAAATCTTCCTAATGTCGAAACCTTCATGTTCTAAGGGCGACTGGAAGAAGTAGTGGCATTGAGCGATTCCCTGCTCGAACCCGCGCTAGCGCTCTTCACAAAATTCATCCTCCAGAGCAATGAAATCGGCCAGCGATTTATTCCGGTCGGCAATAGCGGCATCCCTCTCAGAGGTTAGCTGTTTGAGATGGTCGGAGGATTGCTGAAGGCTGAGAGTCAAGGCATCCACCGATTCTTGGAGGCGCTTCGCTTCCACTAATTTATTGGCCTTCTCAAGACGCTCGGTGAGTGAGGAAACCTCCTTTTTCGCTTTGGTCAGTTGGTTGTTGGAGATTTCGAGTTCGGACACTAAGAGGGGCTTCGTGGTTCCAGCAGCATAGTTCATACAGATGCTAGCTCGGGAGAGAAATTCATAGGCCATGTCGGAGGCTTCAGAAGGAGTCAGTTTCTTGAAGGGTTCTCTCTCTTCGGGAGAAAGGTTGAACTCTAGGCGATCGGACACATGGATATTGGGATCAAGGAGACTAGTGAGAAGACGGCTGGAGAGTTTTTTCTTTTTGGGTGGTGAGGGTGTCTTTTCTTGGGAAGGACGCTTTGTGCTTTTGGCCTTCGATACAGAGGAGATCACGACCGGCTTGGACTCATCGGTCTTCGAAACGTTGAGGGGGGCGGGTGAAGCAGAACTGGAGGGGGCAGCGGTTGAGGAGGAGGGAACAATAACATGTCCGCTGCATTGGTTCTTGCGGGCCAGGGCTCGGGCAAAAGCTTGGTGTTTCTCCATGCCACCAAAGAAATCTGCAAGGAAAGCGCAAATTTAGCAAGTTAATAATGACCGGTCGATAATTCCAAAATGTGGAAAAAAACATACCGAACACTCTAGTTCGCAGAGTGTTAGAATCAGATCCGATGAGTTCGATGAGTTTGCGAGAGGAGGTCTTGTGGGGCAGCTGATTGATTTGGCGTATCACCTCCAACTCGTCGTCAGTCATTTCGGACTTCTTCCAGGAAATGACTTGTTTGGGATGCTCGGTCCAATAGAGGGGGAATTTAGGCCGGCCCTCGGAAAAGTACTTGGACCGACCGGGTTCGCGTATGGCGACCTTAAAGAAGTTTGATTTGAAATCCTTGTAAGAAGAGTTGAAGGGGGTGAATAGTTGCTTATCCTTTACAGGGATCAGAGAGATCCAACTTTTGTTGGGATGGGGTAGAGCCCGGAAGAAGAAGAGGAAGGATGCTGGAGTTGGGGTTAACAGTAAACCGGTACATAGAACGGAAAAGGCTTGCATACATGCCCAACCGTTCGGATGGAGCTGAGCGGGGCAAATATTCAGCTCGCGAAGCACGCCGCACTGAAAGTCAGAGAAGGGAAGCCTCACCCCCAGGTCACGAAAAAGGGTTAGGTAGGCATAAAAGAAGTCCGAGGCGTACCCTTCCCGACCGTGGCACACCCGCTCATTAGAACGACATACAACCAAGGATATGTCGGCCACATCTCGACGGAGATTGGACATGAGATCCACCGATTCAAGCAAACAAATGATGGAGGAGGTAGAAATGAAGTAGGAAGGATGACCCTGGGCTTCGTGGGGAGCCCAGTCGTAACCTGAGATGGCGGGAGGAGGAGCCACGCCGATCCACTCCAAGGAGTTGTCAACGTTGAATTCGACATCATCGGCGGGAGCCTCCTCCCGGGCTGGGCGACCGGACGAGGTAGACGACGAAGAGGGAAAAGAGGTCGACGCAACCGCATCATCAGCGTACCCCCGACCTTCATCTTCGAACTTATCGGAAGACCACGAACGACGAAGACATTTACCTGAGCAACTGAAGGAAGGAAACAGAAGAACGGGAAGAGAGCAGAGTGAGAACGGGAGTCGGAGAGTAGAGGGAGGAGAGTGCGAGAATGAGGGAGGGGCCCTCCACCTTTATAGCCGAAAAAGAGGGCTTCAAGAAAGCATCTCAGTCGTCCATCGATGGCAGATCCAACGGAGGAAAACTGGTGACTCTTCGGTGAACAGATGTGATTGATGGAGGAGAGGATCATGGCCGTTGTTGAAGGCAAGATCGAATGGCTATAATAGCGAGACGTTTCATTGCCCAGAACCATTTTGAGAGTTCAAACCCCTTCGCTAGTCGAAGACACTCGGGGCTTGGGGGGCTTGTGTAGTGGAGGGGGGTCGGTCGGGCCAGTCGGACCTAGTGCAGTGGAGGGAGTTCGGTCGGGCCGACTGGCAAAGTTTTGGGGAATGAGGACAACTGAGGGCCGAACGGTGTGGGGCAGGTAGAAGTGAGGTTGTAGGAGCATTGATGGGCCTTGATGGAGATGTAATGGAAGGTATAGCAAATCAATGAAATTAATGGTCAGTTACGAATGTGCAGCCTATAAATAAGAATAGCAGGACAGGTAAAGCAATCTTGAATCTAATAAAAATTGGCCTAGCTAATTGATCTATTATCTGACTTGGGCGTCAGAGTGTTCTCTTTGCAGGACCTCCCGGTTGATTCCCAAAGGACATCGACAAGACGAACAGGTCGGACGGTCGGAAGCTGGTATTCTCTTTTACTAAGAAAAGAAATTAATGGTGTGCACCTGACCTCTATATTAGGAACTAGATGGAGAATGTATTTATTTGCTCGTACCTTAGACAAACTTTTCCAGCTGGTATCATCAATATTCCTAATGAAAAATGGATTTAATATATCAACATTCTACAAAATAAACGACATTGTTTGTTTACCATAAAAATGGTTAATGCATAACGCAAAGAGGCAATGACATTAATTTGACGGAATATTGAGCATAATGATTTGAAAAGCTCTTCACACATGCAAAAATCCTAAAATTTGTCAATGTATTTTTGTTAGCAAAATGATGAACCTGAAGTTTTGATCATGTCCAAATCAAGTCAAGAGAAATGAAGATTCATGAAGATCATTTGAAGACTTGTAATAATTGTAGTTAAGTGCCTAAGACTTAGATTTTCATTGGTTTTGATTCGATGTACCTTCATACTTTATATTTACTTTCCAAGTATTAATCGATTAAAACGTTGCAGGTGCTGAAAACTCAATTGGTATAGAAATAATCGATTAATACCTATTTTAATCGATTAGCTAATTGATTAATCCTAAGAATAATCAATTAAAATTAGCCGTTGGAGTTTTTTGGTTTTTGAAAACTAGCCATTGTACTCATTTTAATCGATTAACATTAATATTAATCGATTAAAAGCGTTAAATGGCCAGTTACGAATAATGGAAGAGTATTTGCTTGAGTCTATAAATAGGCTCTCCTTATACAATGGCATATAGTAGGCAAACATCCTTAGGTGTTAACTTGATGATATTATACCTTCCAGGCAAGAGGATATGTCCAATAATGAAAGCAATAACTTTTTCTTCTTTGTCAAGCCATTTAAACAAAAATCCTTTTTCTTTTCTGTATCTCCCACGATATCTCATGAAACTCTTGAACATCCCAGTTTTACGTATCTTCTTGTATAGTGGATAGTCAAATTTATGAGACAGTACTCCAACTTCTTTCAGTCCAGTGATTTTTAGCCACATGTCATTATCGATGATAATGTCTATACCTTTTACTCGAGAATGAATATTTCCATCAACTTCTTTAACATTGTGATAGAAAAATTCCACTAATTCATGATAGCAATCGCCTTCCATTTTAATGAACTTTTCAAGGCCTTGAAATTTGAGATCTCCAGGAAACATAAATTCTTCTTGTTCAAATAGAGCTAGTTCAGCCGTTTTATGTTTGACCACTTCCTTGAGTGTTCTCAACATAAGAAATCTTTCTCTAGTATTAACATCATTGATCCAGCCAGAGGAATTTGCTTCTCTTTCAGAGGATGGAATGATCTTTTGAGTCAGAATAAGGGTTTTGTTGTATCCACTCTTTGTAACACATACATATATATAGAAAACCAACCACACAAAAACCAGACAAAAACCAACCATCAATTCAAGCATAATGCAGTAGATTAATACAGATTTACCAGTTGTAGATTCTCAAGACAATGATTTTAATCCAGATTGATCCATCCTTGAGATCACACTGCATTTGCTTTGTATCCTGCAAAACAGATTAAGATTTGGTTGTTGGTACCCATTGTTAAGCCCCTGGCAAGTGTACCAGATCGTTATCAAGTAATATATAAATGGTAAGTCCGAGTATCGTCTCCCAAAGGACTCTTAGGCCATATCTTTCATGTAAATTAATGTTATAAGACTTGAAAAGAATTAAACTTGTGGTTGAATGCAAAGAACAAAAATAAACATACAAATATAGATGATTCAATTGGCAAGGAAAAAATATGGATGAATGGAGTTGTTGGGGTTTAATATTTCATCTTATCCACTCTCTTATATCTACTCTTCTTATTAAATTCGCTTTGTTATCTAATTTTCATGCAAACTTTCTTAGTCTACCCTAAACCTGATCCCTCGGTGAAAAGAGCCTATTACTAGTTACCGGCTTACTATCCCTAGTCTCCCCTAGTAATTAGCAATGCATTATATCACAGAAGCAAAATACAATTCATCGTCTTACCCTTATCCCTAGGCGGTATTGCTTAATCAAGGAATTTCCTATCAGTTCATGACTTCCCCGTAAGCCCCGTATCGACAAAGGCAAATATCTTTATATCAAATGAGTTAAACAATAAAAGCATTAAGCATAGATAAGAAACCCAACAATTGATAATAAAAACATATGAAACATATGAATAAAACAAAAACTTCAATTTAAGAGAGTTTCAAAAGATTACATTGTTCCCCAACAACAAAGGGTTTAGTTCACATGGACATGGTGAAACTAAATGGAATTAAATGAAAGAATGAAAGAATAAATCCTATATTGGATAAATTGGAGCCTAAGCATCCAAGAAACCGTCTCCAAGGAGTGTAGAAGAGCTCTGGACTTCTCCGCTTGCCAAAAGAATACTCTGAAGGTCGCACTAGGGCTATTTATAACGCATAAAAGTAACAGAATTTAAGCCCAAGTCCAGCAGACAACTGCTCAGCGTCAAATTTAACCGCTCAACGGTTTCCCTCTAATCGCGCCACCACTCAACAGTCAATATCACCGCTCAACGGTTTGCCTCTAATCGCCTAGACGCTCAGCGACACCGCTTGGGCGAGAGACAGTGGCTGCTCCCTCGAATATGGCGCTCAACGCTAGGATTTTGACGCTGAGCGGTGCATTAATTCTTCTTTTCTTCCTTTTTCTCATTCTTCCTTGAGTCTAAGTCCTTCCTACTTCACTTCCATCTTCAATTCTCATCAAAACCCTGCAAAACAATGCAAAACAAGCATAATATCTCTAAAAATAACTTTTGACTCTCATATGACTCAACTAAGTATTTTTACTTAATTCTAAGCTCATTCTAAGCCATAAAGGGTGTGTTTTGATATCAAATTTAAGCATGAAAATAACGGTTTTTAGACCGTTATCACCCATTTAAATTTGGGTCCATGATTGTCAATCCTTGTTACTTGTTCCTTTGGTTTCCAAACATATAATCCTTTAGGAACATCAGCCTTTCTGTAATAACAATTTCTAACAGTATGACCAACACAATTACAATAGAAATATGCATTCTTAGTAGGTTTTCTAAAATCAATAAATGTCTTAGTATTGGTTCTGCTAGATTGAGCTTTGTAGCCTATTCCTTGTCTGTGACTAGCTCTGCCAGAAGATTTTAGTACAACATCTAAATTTTCTTTTCCTTGAGGAAACTTAGCTAGTGTGCTAGTTAAGTAATCTATCTTTTCAACATAAGTAGGACAATTTTCACAAATGTTATCTACTATAACAGTTTCAATCTTAACATTCTTAGCAGATAACAAAGCTTCATTTAACTCTTTTTCTAATCTTTCATTCTCAGCAACAAGGTTATTAATTTTATACTCATAATCTCTTCTTTCATACTTTAGTCGATTAACCTTGTATTGCAGTCGCATTGCTTCGGCATGCAGTTCTTTGAATGCATCTTGAAGCGGATAATATTTGATTTCCACTGGTTCATTTGAGATATCTGCATCACTATCATAGTCGTCCCATGTTACTCCAGTCATATAGAACAAATTTGATTCCTCATCTTGATCAGCATCTTCATCACTTGAGCTTTCAGAATTTGTATTCTCCCAAGCAATGTATGCTACTTTTCTTTCCTTTCTACTTCGGCTGTAATTCAGGACAATCAGGCTTGATGTGTCCTTCCTTTCCACATTCATAACACTGGACAACATTTGTATTGTAGCTTTTCTTCTTGCCTTCACCTGTAAGGTTAGTCAGTTGACTATCATTATTTAACAGTCACTACATTTCCTTACCATCAAGGTCATCAATTCTTTCTCGTCTATGTTTGTTTTTGAGTTGTTCTTGCTTGTAGATTTCAGAGCAATGAACTTCTTTTCTTCAATTTCCTCTTCATCCTTTAATCTACCAAGTTCCAATTCATGTTCGCGTAACTTGTCAAACAAGGTAGCCATGTTCATCGTTGTGAAATCTTTGGATTCAGAGATTGCTGTGACTTTTGGTTGCCAATTTCTGTTCAGACTTTTCAGAATTTTGATATTGATCTCTTCTTTGTTAAATACCTTCTCGAGAGCCATGAGATGATTTACAATGTGAGTGAATCGTTTCTGCACATCATAGATGTTTTCACCAGCTTTCATTCTGAACAATTCTTACTCTTGCATAAGTGAATTATTTCTTGCTCTCTTCACTTCATTTGTGCCTTCATGAGTTACCTCTAAGACATCCCACATTTCTTTTGCAGATTTGCATTGAGATATATTGAAAAATTCATCAACAGTTAGTGCAGAGGCAATAATATTTCTAGCTTTAATATCATACTGAGCCTTTCTATTTTCATCAGCAGTTCACTCAATAAAAGGTTTCAAAACAGTTTTATCATCAACAGTTTTTGTAGGCATAAAAGGTCCATTTAATGTGGCATCCAAAATTCCTTTGTCTTGCGATTCAAGAAAGATTTGCATTCTAATTTTCCAAAATGGATATTTTTCACCAACAAACAGAGGTGGTCTGTTTGTTGAAGCACCTGCACCAAAAGTTTGAAAACAGGAAGTCATCCCCAAGTGTATAGTCGAATAAGAGAAAAACAGAGTCGACTAGTTTTTCAAATATCTTATGAAAACCAGTTGGCTTCTTTCTTCACAAGAGGGGAGGTGAATTGGTGTTGTTTCAAAAACAAGTTCTTTTCGCAATGTTGAAAATAAAGTATAAACCTTTTTAAACTTTCTTGAAATGCAAGCAATCAGAATATGTATGCAGCGGAAAATACATAGTTGACTGCGTAAAAATTAGAGTCGACTGGAATGTAAAAGATAAGGTATAGAGAAAATCAAACAAAGGTTTTTATACTGGTTCGGCCAACAATGCCTACATCCAGTGTCCTTCCACCCGGAAGCAAATGCACTATAATGGTTGCGGTTTTTACAACAAGGAATTTATAAAAGACCTCCACGTCAAAAATATAAATCTCCTCTCTAATCCAAAACCAAAATATAGCTACAGAACAAAACCAGAATTGCAGCCAGAATCCCCTTTTCTGCAATCTGCAACACCACTTTGAACAATCATCAAAAAGAATTATCCCCCTGTATCACAACAGGTACAATTCTAGAAGGCTTCATAGGATGCCAAGCCTTGAATACAATTCAGCAGTCTTCACAGGATGTCAAGCCTTTAACCCGATCACACAGAAGCACCTTTCTTGTGCAAATAATGATCAACAAATGTAAACGCAGAAAGTATCCTCTTTCAATCTCGTTCAAGAAAGATCACCACCGTCTTGGAGAATTCTTGGAGCTAAGAGAAATCTGAAATAGAAATGAAATTGTAAGTTTATCAAAAGTCTTCTAAACAGACTTGTGTTTAGTCTATTTATAGATTTTTGTTATATAGTCAAATTCTCAGTTGAATACGCTACTAATTCAGTCGACTGTATTATGACAGTTATAACAGTTCAGTCAACTTAGTAGCTCAAGGTCAACAAATAACAGAACACATTTAATACAGTTGACCAACTCATCAATGCTCAACTAACCTTTAAAAATATAGCCGTTAGAGTGTAAGAGCATAACAAAATTCCAAATCAGACACCAGATACAGTCGAATGTGTAAAACACATAGTCAACATTTACCATGTAAAACATTTTGAAATTCTTTTCTTCTAAAAAATACACAGAGCACTGATTCTCAAAATCTGCACAAAGATTTTAGCATAGTCGAATCCATTCACAATGTAGTCAACTGTACTAGAACTTTGTCACACAGTTAAAAGTTCATAAGAGTGCTTGTAGTTTTCATCTTGAAAACATGTGTTGTAAAACATATGAAATGATGCATAGCACATAGCACATAAAGCATGTAAACACGTTCCAGATATATATCAATCAATCAATATAGGAACATGTAATACAATACATAAACATGTTCAACAGATATTACAATTAATCAGCATAAGAACATGTAATGACAACAAACAACATGTGCATGTTATTAAGCAATGTGTTGTCATCATCAAAAACCAGATTGATATAGAAATTATGTTGTCAACAATCTCAACACTCTTGTCTGTGGTGCTGGTATATTGCTACTACGGTGACAGAGTAATAGCTGGTTCATCCTTGGTGCGTCTGAGGAGGTGTGTGGAAGAGGATCATCCTTCGTGAAGTATTCAGAGGAGGTGTCTCATCCTTTGTGAAGATTCAAAGGAGGTGCAGGTTCATCTCTTGTGGTATCAAGAGAGGTGGTTTCTAAACTCTTACAAATTGTTTCTTTGTGATTGTAATTTGTAATTGTTTTTTTATTAGTGAACTATTTATCTTGGTTTGAGATAAGCGACTGGACGTAGGATTGGTATGATCCGAACCAGTATAAAAATCATCTGTGCAAATTTCTCTCAACCTTACTCTTGTTATTTATCTTTATTATTTGTTTAGTAAGTTAAATTGAGTAGAAATTAAAAGTCACACCTTTCTATTAAAAACCCTCTTGGTTTATTATTCCACCCTCACCATTCCACTGCAACCGTTCTGACAATTTTAACATTTTGAGAACTACATCATGTTTCCTCACACTGACCTTAGGAACATATTGATAGAAGAACCCTCAATCTTCAAGACTTGAGCTGCTCCCTTATTCAGAAGTGGCAGCAGAATGAAGAAATGATTGGTGAAAATAGTGCACTCAAGGTGTTTGTGAAAATGTGTCGTGGTGTTTCGATGTGTGTGGTGAATTTCTAACTCAGATGGCCTTTCAACAGGCAAGGGAGCTAGAGGAAAAGCAAGCTAAAGCAGCTCTAAGTTTTGAACTCGAAGAAGTAGTGGCTGAATGCAATTCAACAGTATAGCCCTATATCAATTCAAGTTAAGTTTTACAATGGATCGAGCTCTCTTTTATAGATGAAGAGAAGCTTGGAAACGTTCAAGGGAAGCTGCATATTTACAACGTGCATGAGCTAAGGGAAGTGTGCAGGAGATGCTTCAAGGCTTGGCCACATGTTCCATGTGTGAATCATAAAAAACATGCTCAAAGAGATGAGCTTGATCTGCTGCCACTAAGTGGTAACAAAATGTGCGCTGAGCGCCAGCAGCAGAAGCACTCTTCTTTGCTTCCCTTTGTTCTCCTTTGCTTGGCTAGCCTTTCAAGGTATATAGGCATGGTTTCCCACCTTTATTGGTGACCTACAAAATAAGGTAAATATATTTAGTTAAAGAGAACATGCTAAGACTTAGAAAGAAAAGATCAAGTCCTTATTCGACTTACCTTTCTTAGTCTTAGTGTTAAGTTGATACTTCTTTGGATAAGAACTCCCTAAAGGGGTTGTCATCATTCCCTCCCTCTTTAAAAACGATTTGTCCTCAAAATCGGGAAGAAAGAAAGAAGCACAACTTTGGTTGTTAGTTGCCACCTGGGTCAAAAATATATCTACAAAAAATAGCAAAAATTAGTATGATGAATGAGAGATATGCAAAGAGAAGAAGATAAAATGAAGGTCGTTTGACAAAAATTTTATGAGAAGAAGTCTGGGCCTTTAATATATTTTTGGTTTCACTTTGTCTGGAACATTCCCCATGATGAAATGAAGAAACAATGTAATGTTTTTTATAACATGCATACCTTTGTGTCCTTCTTCTTTTCTTGATAAGGTTGTTTTTCCAACTTATTTTCTTCTTTTGTTTCCTTTTCAATTTTTATTTTTATTTTGATTTCATCAAGGATCATCTTTCGTGAAGTATTCGGAAGAGGTTTTTCATCCTTCGTGAAGTATTCGGAGGAGGTGTCGCATCCTTTGTGAAGATTCAAAGGAGGTGCAGGTTCATCTCTTGTGGTATCAAGAGAGGTGGTTTCTAAACTCTTACATATTGTTTCCTTGTGATTGCAATTTGTAATTATTTTTTTATTAGTGATCTATTTATCTTGGTTTGAGATAAGCGACTGGACGTAGGATTGGTAAGATCCGAACCAGTATAAAAATCATCTGTGCAAATTTCTCTCAACCTTACTCTTGTTATTTATCTTTATTATTTGTTTAGTAAGTTAAATTGAGTAGAAATTAAAAGCCACACCTTTCTATTAAAAACCCTCTTGGTTTGTTATTCCACCCTCACCATTCCGCTGCAACCGTTCTAATAATTTTAACATTTTTAGAACTACATCATGTTTCCTCACACTAACCTTAGGAACATATTGATAGAAGAACCCTCAATCTTCAGGACTTGAGCGGCTCCTTGATTCAGAAGTGGCAGCAGAATGAAGAAATGATTGGTGAAAATAGTGCACTCAAGGTGTTTGTGAAAATGTGTCGTGGTGTTTCGATGTGTGTGGTGAATTTCTAACTCAGATGGCCTTTCAACAGCGAAGGGAGCTAGAGGAAAAGAAAGCTAAAGCAGCTCTAAGTTTTGAACTCGAAGAAGTAGTGGCTGAATGCAATTCAACAACATAGCCCTATATCAATTCAAGTTAAGTTTTACAATGGATCAAGCTCTCTTTTATAGATGAAGAGAAGCTTGGAAACGTTCAAGGGAAGCTGCATATTTACAACGTGCATGAGCTAAGGGAAGTGTGCAGGAGATGCTTCAAGGCTTGGCCACATGTTCCATGTGTGAATCATAAAAAACATGCTCAAAGAGATGAGCTTGATCTGCTGCCACTAAGTGGTAACAAAATGTGTAAGCGCCAGCAGCAGATGCACTCTTCTTTGCTTCCCTTTGTTCTCCTTTGCTTGGCTAGCCTTTCAAGGTATATAGGCATGGTTTCCCACCTTTATTGGTGACCTACAAAACAAGGTAAATATATTTAGTTAAAGAGAACATGCTAAGACTTAGAAAGAAAAGATCAAGTCCTTATTCGACTTCCCTTTCTTAGTCTTAGTGTTATGTTGGTACTTCTTTGGATGGGAAGTCCCTAAAGGGGTTCTCATCATTCCCTCTCTCTTTAAAAACGATTTGTCCTTAAATTAGGAAGAAAGAAAGAAGCACAAGTTTGGTTGTTAGTTGCCACCTCGGTCAAAAATATATCTACAAAAAATAGTAAAAATTATTATGATGAATGAGAGATGTGCAAAGAGAAGAAGATAAAATGAAGGCCGTTTGACAAAAATTTTATGAGAAGAAGTCTGGGCCTTTAATATATATTTCATTTCACTATGTTTGGAACATTCCCCATGATGAAATGAAGAAACAAAGTAATGTTTTTTATAACATGCATACCTTTGTGTCCTTCTTCTTTTCTTGATAAGGTTGTTTTTCCAACCTATTTTCTTCTTTTCTTTCTTTTTCAAGTTTTATTTTTATTTTTATTTTTATTTCATCCTCTTTCACTTGTTCAGGTGTAAGAGGAATCGTTGTGATTTTATTTCCTTTGTGGAGGAAAGTTATTTTATTGGTATAGCCATCATGAGTGGAGTTATGATCATATTGTCGTGACCTACCAAGTAATACATGCCCAGCATCCATTGGAACAACATCACATAAAAGATTTTCTTCATAGTGTATTTTGGTATGGTTACTTATGTGTTGACTACTATTTATTCATCCTCTTTTATCCACTGAAGCTTATAAGGCTTGGAATGAGGAATAGTAGGTAAGGCCAACTTATTCACCACTTTAGAACTACGAAAATTGCAAGAAGAACCATTATCCACAATTAATGAACAAGTGTTTTCAAAAAATTTGCATCTTGTGCGGAATAGGCTCTCCCTTTGGGATTGTTCTAGTTATTTGGTTTGACTTCCAAGAAGTCGTCTAACCAATAATAACTCACCTTCACAAGGTAAGGCTTCTTGATCAAATATGGAAGTATCTGATTCACTTGAAGAATCCTCATTTTCACTCTTATGGTCTAAGAGATAAGTAGACCTTTTTGTGAGTACATTCAGAAGAATAATGTCCTCGTTCTTCACATTTAAAACATTTGGTTTCTCTACCCCATTTTTCTTTTGAAAATTCTTTGTGAGAGGTATTTCTTTCTCGCTCTCCCTCTCTTTCTCTTTTTCTTTTCCTCTCACTCTTTCTTTCTCTTTTTCTCTTTCTTTTTCTTTTTCTCGAGGTTCTGAATATCTATCTGGACTACCCTCCCTCTTAGGATCTTTCCAATACATGGAGGTGGTAGGGGAATTCCTTTTAGTGGAAGCTTTTCTTCTATTTTGCTCTTATACTCTCATACATAGTAGTACAAAATCATTGAGATCTAAATAAGGTAAAAGCTCTACCTTATCTCTGATCTCATAGTTGTGGCCGCTTTGGAACCTACCTATGGTGAATCTCTCTTCCTCTTTGAGTAATTCCAATTTTTGTCGATATTCCTCGACACTCATGTTTCTCTGTTACAGTCGATGGAGCTTGTCCATGATCTCCCTTGCGTAGTATGCTGGAACATGTCTTCGATCAAAGGTGGCCTTCAACTCATTCCAATATTGTATGGTATAGTCGCCATGCATCTTTTGATCTCGAATTATTGAGGTCCACCAATATAGGGCTACACCTTGAAAGGTCAAGGTGGCTAGGGTCATGATAACGGTCTAAAAACCGTTATTTTTATACATTAATTTGATATCAAAACACAACCTTTATGACCTAGAAATGGCTTGAAATCATGCATTTTGTCTAAGTTAGTGAACAAGAAAGTCAAAAGTGGTTTTAGAGATATTATGCTTGGTTTTACATTGTTTTGACAGGATTTTACGAGAATTGAGTGATGGAGATGAAGAATGGAGGACTTGGAACAGGAAAAGGGCAAGAAAAGATGAAAAATAGGTGTCGCAACCACCGCCCAGCGCTAACCCAACGCTGGGCGTCCAAGACGTAGACCGCTGAGAGTCCAGCAAGCGCTGAGCGTCCAGCGTTGCCACTGTTGAGCGTTAGCTAGCGCTGAGCGCCTAAATGAATGGGCCTGGGCTGAATTTCTATTACTTTTTTGGCTTATAAATAAACCCAGTGTGATTTCAGAACGAATCTTTTGGCAATCAAAGACGACCAGAGCTCTTCTACACTCCTTGGAGGCGGTTTCTTGGATGCTTACGCTCCAATTTATCAAATCTAGGGTTTATTCTTTCATCTTTTCCATTAATTCCATCTAGTTTCACCATGTCTATGGTGAACTAAACCCTTTGTTATAGGGGAACAATGTAATCTTTTGAAACTCTCTTATATTGAAATTCTCGTTTTATTCATATGCTTATATTATCAATAGTTTGAGTTTTCTTATCTGATTATAATGCCTGCATCGTTTAACTCATTCGGTGTATTGATCCTTTATTTTGTCGATATGGGAACGTACGGGGAAGTCTCGAACTGATAGGAATTCTCTTGGTTAAGCAATACTACCTAGGAATAGGAGTAGGACGACCAATTGCTTTAAACTTCTATTTTTCATGCATTATTGATTACTTAGAGAGACTAGGAATGGTAAACTAGTAATTGATAATAGACTCTCTTCGCTGAGGAATCAGGTTTTGAGTAGATTAGATAGTTGCATGATATTGATAATAATGCGAATTTAACAAGAAGAGTAGATATAGGAGAGTGGATAAAGATGAAATTGTAAACCCCTACAACTCCATTAATTCATAGTCTTTTCTTTACCAACTGATTCAAATTTGCATTTGCATGCTTAAATTCAGTTTTTGCATCAACACTAAAATTTATTCTTCTTTCAAGTCTTATAAAATCAAAGCACACGAACGTTTAGGCCAGTGAGTCCTTTGGGAGAACGATACTCAATCTTACCGTTTATATTACTTGATAATGATATGGTACACTTGTCAGGGACTTAACAAGTTTTTGGCGTCGTTGCCGAGGAGTCGTGGTTTAACTTTATTAGTAGTGTGATTTTGATTCAATTTGACTTTGTATATATTTTGTTTTTTTTTTTTTTATTTTATTTTATTTTTCTATAAAAGTGCTTTTAGATTTTTTGTTTCTTGTGCATGCAGGATACAATTCAAACCAAGAGCAAGAAAAATCAACCTTTACTCGAAGGATTAGGCGACAGGAGAGGGAAGAAAGCAAGAAAGCCATCACGTGAATTATTCCCCTCTCCTAAGAGGCTTTTGCCATCACGTGAATTAAGCCAACAAGGATGACTCTTCAATTGGCAGATAGATCTCTTAAATATCCATATGGAGTGGCTGAAGATGTAATAGTAAAGGTGGATAAATTTTTGTTCCCAGTGGATTTTGTTATAATGGAAATGGAGGAGAATGGAGATGCACCTTTGATTCTTGGAAGACCTTTTATGAAGACAGCCAGGATCGTGATCGATGTAGAAAATGGCAAACTTAAAGTCAGAGTACAAGATGAAGAGGTGAATTTTGATGTTTTTCAAGCAATGTCACATCCTAAAGATGATAAATAATGTTTTCAAGTAGACATTGCAGAAGAACTCTGTATGATGCAAAGGACTCGAATGCGTGATGCATCTTTACTGGAAAGAACTCTTATTAATGACTGCGAAGATTTGCATGAAGAAGAGGATAAAGTGATTGATGAATGTATTCAGGATTTAGAGGCAACAAAGGAAATTCCAGCAGAAAAGGCTAGCTTTGAAAATATTGAGCCCAGAGAAAAAGTTAGAGAAAGCAATATTGACTTGAAAGAGCTGCCACCTCATTTGAAGTATGTGTTTTTGGAAGATAATGGAGGAAAGCCAGTTATTATTAGTACTTCATTGTCTCCAAAAGAGGAAGAGAAGCTGGTGGAAGTTTTGAAAGCAAATAAAGTTGTTATAGGGTGGTCAATTTCAGATCTAAAGGGTATAAGTCCTATATATTGTATGCATAGAATCCTTATGAAGGACGATTACAGGCCAGTAGCTCAGCCACAAAGGAGACTCAATCCTATTATGAAAGAAGTCGTGAGGAAAGAAGTATTGAAGCTATTAGAAGCAGGTATCATTTATCCAATTTCTGATAGTAAATGGGTAAGTCCAGTACAAGTGGTTCCGAAAAAAGGAGGGATGACAGTGATTTATAATGAGAAAAATGAGCTTATCCCTACAAGGACAGTTATTGGGTGGTGAATGTGTATTGATTACAGGAAGCTAAATACAACTACCAGGAAAGATCATTTTCCTTTACCTTTTATGGACCAGATGCTAGAACGATTGGCTGGACAAGCTTAGTATTGTTTCCTAGATGGCTATTCGAGATATAATCAAATTGTGGTGGATCTCGAGGATCAAGAAAAGACAGCCTGTACATGTCCTTTTGGTATATTCGCTTATAAAAAAATGTCATTTGGACTATGTAACGCCTCATCTACATTTCAAAGGTGTATGCAGGTAATCTTTGCTAATTTCATGGTAAAAAGCATAGAAGTCTTCATGAATGACTTTTCAGTGTTTGGAAATTCCTTTCAAAAGTGTTTGGTCAACCTGGATGTTGTTCTTAAAAGATGTGTTCAAACAAATTTGGTTCTGAATTGGGAGAAATGCCATTTCATGGTGACAGAGGGAATTGTTTTGGGAAACAAGATTTCAGCCAGGGGGATTGAAGTGGACAAAGCAAAAGTGGAGGTTATTGAAAAACTTCACCACCTGCAAATGTAAAAGGAATTCAGAGTTTCTTAGGCCATGCTGGGTTTTAGAGGAGATTTTCAAAGATTGCTAAGCCATTGAGTAATCTGCTTATCAAGGACACATCATTCATGATGAGTAAGGAATACATACAAGCTTTTAATGTTCTAAAGAAAAGCTTGATTTCTGCCCCAGTGATTGTAGCTCCAGACTATAGTAAACATTTTGAGCTAATGTGTGATGCTAGTGACTATGCCATAGGTGTTGTGTTGGGTCAAAGAAGAGAAAAGGTATTTCATGCAATTTATTATGCTAACAAGGTTTTGAATGAAGCTCAAATGAATTATGCCACTACGGAAAAAGAATTCTTGGCTATAGTTTATGTGTTGTAGAAGTTTAGATCTTATCTTATTGGATCTAAAGTGATTATTTATACGAATCATGCAGCTACAAAATACTTATTAACAAAGCCAGATTCAAAGCCATAGTTAATAAGGTGGGTGTTGTTGTTACAGGAGTTTGATGTTGAGATTCGTGATAAAAAAAAGTGAAAATTTGATTGTTGATCACTTATCTCGATTAGTCAGCAATGAAGTAACAAGCAACGAGAAGGAAATCTGGGAGTCTTTTTCAGATGAAACTCTTTTGTACATTCAGCAAAGGCCATGGTTTACTGATATGGCAAATTTTAAAGCTGCAGGTGTTGTCCCAGAAGAATTGAATTGGCAACAAAAGAAGAAGTTTTTACACAATGCTAAGCAGTTCATATGGGATATTCGTATTTATTCAAGATCGGAGCAGATAATCTTTTGAGAATATGTGTGACGAAAGAAGAAGCAGAAGGAATTCTTTGGCATTGCCATAACTCTCCCTATGGAGGTCATTATAATGGGGAACGAACTACAGCAAAAATTCTTCAGTCATGCTTTTACTAGCCTACTCTGTTTAAAGATGCTCATAATCATGCCAGGAATTATGACAAGTGCCAACTGACAGGAGCTATTTCAAGACGGTATGAGATGCCGCTACAAGGCATTTTGGAAGTTGAAGTTTTTGATTGTTGGGGTATTGATTTTGTCGGGCCTTTTCCACCATCTTTTAATAATGAGTATATATTAGTGGCAGTCGACTATGTGAGTAAATGGGTTGAAGCTTGTTAGGTCACTGGCAAGTGTACCAGATCGTTATCAAGTAATATAAACGAGTAAGTCCTAGTATCGTTTCCCTAAGGACTCTTAGGCCTTAACTTTCGTGTAACCTAATTTCGTAAGACTTGAGAAAAGAATAAAGTTTTGGTTTTTAGATGCAAAAACAGAATTAAACATGCAAATGCAGTGAATCAATGGTTAAGGAAAAACTATGGAGGAATGGTGTTGTTGGGGTTTACAATTTCATCTTATCCATTCTCAAATATCTACTCTTCTTTTTTACTTCGCTTGTTTATCTAATTGTCATGCAAACTTTCTTAGTCTACCCTTAACCCAATCCCTTAGTGAAAAGAGCCTATTACTAATTACAGGCTTGTTATCCCTAGCCTCCCCTAGTAACTAATAATGCATAATGAGCGGAAGCAAAATACAATTGATCGTCCTACCCCTATCCCTAGGCGGTATTAACATAATCAAGGAATTCCCCCCAGTTCATGACATTACTGTATGTTCCCATATTAATAAAGACAAACAACATCTACCGAATGAGTTAAACGATAAAAGCATTAAGCATAGGTAAGGAACCCAACAATTGATAAACCAACCATATGACAAGCATATAAAATAAATAAGAATTTGGATAAATGAGAGTTTCAAAAGATTACATTGTTTCCCAACAACAAAGGGTTTAGGTTCACCATAATCATGGTGAATCTAGATGAAATACAATGAAAGAATTGAAGAATTAACCCTAGATTGAGTAACTTGGAGCCTAAGCATCCAAAGAACGGCCTCCAAAGGTTGTATAACTGTTGTGGACGTTTCCCTCTGCCAAAGATTCACATTCTGATCAGCGGTTTGCCTCCAAGTCGCGCCACCACTCAACGGCCAATTTCACCGCTGAGCAGTTTGCCTTTAATCGCTCTGGGCGCTCAGTGTCACCGCCTGGGCGTTAGGCAGTGATTCTCCTCGCATGAGGACGCTTAGCGCTGGAATTTAGCGCTGAGCGGTCCATAGACTCCACTTTTCTTCCTTTTTCATCTTCTTTTCTTGAGTCTATGACCTTCCTACCCCACTTCCATCCTTAATATTCATCAAAACCCTGCAAAACAAGCATAATATCTCTAAAAACAGCTTTTGACTCTCATGTGACTTAACTTAAGTGTTTTACTTGATTCTAAGCTCATTCTAAGCTACAAAGGGTGTTTTTTTATATCAAATTTATGCATGAAAATAACGGTTTTTAGACCGTTATCAAAGCTCTAGCATGCCCTAAAAATGATGCCAACACTATGATCAAATTTGTAAAAAAGCAAATCTTTTCACGTTTTGGAACTCCCAGGGTTCTCATTAGTGATGGGGCTCTCATTTTTGTAATGCTCAGCTTGCGAAGGTACTTAAACATTATGGGGTGAGACATAAAGTGGCAGCACCCTATCATGCACAAACGAATGGTCAAGCTGAAGTTTCTAACAGGAAGATTTAAAGAATACTAGAAAAGACAGTTGCTTTTTCAAGGAGAGATTGGTCGCATAAACTAGATGATGCTCTTTGGGCGTATAAGATGGCTATGAAGACTTCCATGGGATTTTCACCTTTTCAGTTGGTGTATGGTAAAGCATGCCACTTACCAATAGAGATAGAGCATAAAGCTTTGTGGGCGTTGAAATTTTTAAATTTTGATCCTCATGAGACCCAAAGCAAACGAAGAAGTCAACTGTTGGAGCTTGAAGAAATGTGGTTACATGCATATGACTCATCTAGGAGTTATAAGGAAAAGGTAAAATTTTATCATGATAGGAAGTTGATAAAGAGATCTTTCAACCTTGGGCAGCGTGTGTTGTTATTTAATTTAAGGCTGAAGCTTTTTCCTGGAAAGTTGAAATCTAAATGGTCAGGACCTTTTGTAATAAAGCATGTATATTGATAACGGGTTAAAACACTGTTATTTTCTATGTGATTTTGATACTAAAAGCACCCTTTTTCACTTAGAAACCCTCTTGGACTCATGTGTTTTAAATAAATTGTGTGAATAAGAGAGTTGAGGTTGATTTCAATAATTTTCTAACAAATTCCCCTTGTTTTGACGGAGATTGAAGCAATATTGGAAGACAAACTGAAAAGCCAGGAAGATAGAGCTCAAAAGGGGTCAAAAAGGCATCAAGAAGAGGGAAAACCCGAAGCCCGGGCAACACGAACGAAAAACAGCGCATCCAACATCACCGTTGGTCGCCCTGGCGACGGACGCTCGAAGCTTGGGCGTTCAAAACTGGTGCCCAAGCCCAACATGAACCTCAATTCACGCTTGGGTGAGCTCCCTACGACTCTTGAGCATGATTTCATGTGGATCGGGCCCTGATTCTGCTCTGATTTGATTCTTTTGGACCGGGCCGCACTTTGGGACGCATCTAACACTATTTAAAGGACCCTCGGGCTCTAGGTTTTGCATCCTTGGCAGAAGAGAGCATAACAATACACTCCTAGCCAATTCTTAGTCTTCCATTCTTCTTCTTTTCTTCCATTGTTCATAGGTTCTCCCATGTCTATGGGGAACTAATTTCTATTTGTTGTTGGGGAATGATGTAACCTTGTAAACTCTCATTTATTTGAATTGATTCTTAATTCTATATGCTTTTTAATTAATTGTTAGAGTAATTCATCTGTTTTATTCTTGCTTATACAATAGCATTATCTGTGAGTTGCATGAGTGCCGAGAGGTTCCTTTCAATTCAGGTCCTTGTTGAATTACTCTTGATCTTCACATCTTTTTACCAGGAATGCTAGGAATTGTATGAACTGGTAATTAGGGACAGACTTATTTACCAAGGGATCGGGTTTAAGTGATTTAGTGAGGGACGTTGGCATTAATGACTAAAGAAGAATTCTTATATACATGAGAGGGAAGTTGGTGAAATCTAACTTCAACAACCTACTCATCTCATATAAATCAACCTCCATTCATCTCTGTGCTCTTTTGCCACTGATCAATTTTATTTTGTTTTATTTTATTATCTTTGCAATATAATCCATGATCTCTTTTTATTTTTAAGTCTTAATTAATCCTGCTTTCACACAACTGTTCAACGCCGAGAGTCCTCTAGGATACGATACTTGGTTTTACCATTTTATATTACTTGTGCAACTCGGTACACTTGCCGATTTGCCCCAACATATATCCTAATGGAGCAGTTGAATTGGTGAATCCAGTTGCTAGTGATCCGCAGAAAAGTTGGGTGGTGAATGCTCAAAGACTCAAACATTACTTGGGAGGAGAAGTGGAACAATTTTCCACAGTGATGAATTTGGTGGATCCGTGAGGTTTGGGTCAGGCTCGTGACGTTAAACAAGCGCTTACTAGGAGGCAACCCAGGGTTTATTTTTCTTTTTCTTTTGTAATGTGAACTTGTAGTGTAGGTTTGCTTCAGTTGAGTAGTGTAGGTTTGTGTGAACTTGTCTGAACATCTTATCTGATGGTTTGGACTTGTTTTAATGCATGATGAGTATGCTTGATGTGGATGATGATTGAGATTCTTACATGCTTCTATACATATGAATTGTTCACAAGTTATGTGAACAAATGCATGATGAGTTATGATTGTGGTTATGATGTTAAGCAGGATGTATGACTGAATGAGTGTGTAAGCATAGTTGAGTGAGGTTTTGAGCTTCAGAGTACTTGTTGATATATTTGTTATCCAATTGAAAGCATGAATGATATTGCCTGAATCTGTATGATTGATTGAATTGCATGCTTATGTCATATGATCAAGGCCATTTTTGAAGGCCCTTACTTAGCCAAATTTTCGCCCAAAGTGAAGAGAACCGTGTGTTCTACCCTTTTTGAACCTTAGCCTGAGACACTTTGAAAACCTTGTTGATAAAAATTTTTACCTTGAGTTATGTTGAGAAATATTTGATGGTATTGATAAAGGTTCAACTTTGGGGTTGTTGGGGAAATTGAAAGGCAAAAGAGAAAGCATTGAGCAAAATGTGTTGAATGATAAAAGCATGAGAAAAATAGAAAAGAAAAGAAAAGAAAAGAAAAGCATAACTCAATGCAGAACGATAAATAAACTGTGTGCTTGAACTATGAATATTGAATAACTCTCTTAACTCAAGGATTTTGTGATCTGTAAAACCAATGTTTCTTGTTAGCCCAACCACGTTATAAGCCTTGAAAAAGTCCTTGTGATGACATGTGTATGTGAGAATGTTGGTTGTATTAAATGAAAGTCAATTTTGTTGCATGTGACAAGAGGATAGTAGAGAGAAGAGTGACCTCCCAAAACACTTGAGTGATCGAGTGAAACACTTTGCTTGGAAAAGGATTGATTTATTTCATGATTACATCTGTGCTTAGTGGAATGGTCATTCATAATAATAGCATCTGTTGCAGAATATGTGATTATGTGAGCAATCTGTGAACCTGAATGAATTGAAGCATGTCTGCATCTTAATTGAATTTCATTGAAAAGATGCATTGAGTTATTACTTGTCATGAAAAGATATGTTTTGAAAAGTGTTGAACCATTTTGATGATAGGTGGAAGGTCACGTTTTGTTTTGTTTTCTTAAGGACAAGCAAAGTTCTAAGTTTGCGGTTGTGATAACGGTCTAAAAACCGTTATTTTTATACATTAATTTGATATCAAAACACAACCTTTATGACTTAGAATTGGCTTGAAATCATGCATTTTGTCTAAGTTAGTGAACAAGAGAGTCAAAAGTGGTTTTAGAGATATTATGTTTGGTTTTACATTGTTTTGACAGGATTTTACAAGAATTGGGTGATGGAGATGAAGAAGGAAGGACTTGGAACAGGAAAAGGGCAAGAAAAGATGAAAAATAGGTGTTGCGACCACCGCCCAGCGCTAACCCACCACTGGGCGTCCGAGACGCAAACCGTTGAGCGTCCAGCAAGCGCTGAGCATCCAGCGTTGCCACCGCTGAGCGTTAGCTAGCGCTGAGTGCCTAAAAGAATGGGCCTGGGCCGAATTTCTGTTACTTTTTTGGCTTATAAATAGACCCAGTGCAATTTTAGAAGGAATCTTTTGGCAATCAGAGACACCCAGAGCTCTTCTATTGAAACTCTCTTATATTGAAATTCTCGTTTTATTCATATGCTTATATTATCAATAGTTTGAGTTTTCTTATCTGATTATAATGCCTGCATCGTTTAACTCATTCGGTGTATTGATCCTTTATTTTATCGATATGGGAACGTACGGGGAAGTCTCGAACTGATAGGAATTCTCTTGGTTAAGCAATACTACCTAGGAATAGGAGTAGGACGACCAATTGCTTTAAACTTCTGTTTTTCATGCATTATTGATTACTTAGGGAGACTAGGAATGGTAAACTAGTAATTGATAATAGGCTCTCTTCGTCGAGGAATCGGGTTTTAAGTAGATTAGATAACTACATGACATTGATAATAACGTGAATTTAACAAGAAGAGTAGATATAGGAGAGTGGATAAAGATGAAATTGTAAACCCCAACAACTCCATTAATTCATAGTCTTCTTTTTGCCAACTGATTCAAATTTGCATTTGCATGTTTAAATTCTGTTTTTGCATCAACACTAAAATTTATTCTTCTTTAGGAAACAAATCCCTAGATGGGCGTCTAACTCTCCTTCTTCCCCTTGTTTCACTTAAGCCTTCAAGAAGAGGTTGCGTATTTTTCTTGCTCCTCGTATGTGGAGTCTCCTGCTGCATGCACAAGAAACACAAACCCTAGTAGCACTTTTATATAAAATGAAAAACACAAAAACAAAAACAAAATATATACAATCAAGTCAAAGTTAATCAGTTTACACTACTAGATAAGTTAAACCACGAGTCCCCGGCAACAGCGCCAAAAACTTGTTAAGTCCCTGGCATGTGTACCAGATCGTTATCAAGTAATATAAACGGGTAAGTCCGAGTATCGTTTCCCAAAGGACTCTTAGGCCTTAACTTTCATATAAACTGATTGCATAAAACTAGAGAAGAAATTAATTTTAGGGTTTCGAATGCATATAACAAAAGTAAACATGCAAGATGCAGTGATTCAATTGGCTAAAAGAAACTATGAATGAATGGAGTTGTTGAGTTCACAATTTTATCTTATCCACCCTCTTATATATACTTTTCTTATGTCATTCGCTTATTTATCAAATTGCAATGCAAACTTTCTTGGTCTACCCTTAACCCAATGCCTTGGTGAAAAGAGCCTATTACTAATTACTGGCTTGCTATCCCTAGCCTCCCCTAGTAATTAATAACGCATGATAAACGGAAGCAAAGTACAATTGATCGTCTTACCCCCATCCCTAGGCAGTATTAGCATAATCAAGGAATTCCCCCCAGTTCATGACATTATTGTACGTTCCCGTATCAATAAAGACAAACAACATTTACCGAATGAGTTAAACGATAAAAGCATTAAGCAAAGGTAAGGAACCCAACAATTGATAAAGATAAGCATATGCAAGCATATAAAGAAGATAAGAATTTTGATATAAGAGAGTTTCAAAAGTTACGTTATTCCCCAACAACCTAAGGTTTAGTTCACCATGGACATGGTGAGTCTAGATGAAATACAATGGAAGAATGGAAGAAATAACCCTAAACTTGGTAGATTGGAGACTATGCATCCAAGGAACCTCCTCCAAGGTGTGTGGAACAGCTCTGGACGTTTCTCTCTGCCAAAAGAATATGTTTTGATTCGCACTAGAGCTATATATAAGCCAAAAAGATAACAGAAAGATTACAGAATCTAAGCTAATAAAAACAGACAACCGCCCAGGCACCTAAGTAAATCGCTCAGCGGTTTCCCCTTTAGTCGCGCCACCGCTCAGCGGTCAACTTTACTGCTGAGCGATTTCCCTCAAATCGCAGTGGCCGCTCAGTGGTCCATTCTGGTGCTCAGCAATCCCTTTGACTCTTCTTTTCATCCTTTTTCTTCATATTTGACGAGTCTAAGTCCACCTTGATTCACTTCCATCTTTAATTTACCTTAAAACCCTACAAAACAGTGTAGAAACAAACATAATATCTTTAAAACCAACTTTTGACTCTCTCATGACTCAACTAAGTGTTGTACTTGATTTTAAGCTCATTCTAAGCCATAAAGGGTGTGTTTTGATATCAAATTCAAACATGAAAATAACGGTTTTTAGACCGTTACCAAGGTATAGGGTGGATGAGCAGTACCTACATGATGGCTTAAACAAGGAGGAAAGAATTATTGCTTATGTCTTGGCTTGGCTACTGCTGCCCGGAAGATTGAACGAGGACAAAATGTCAACAGAAGATGTATTTTTGTTGAATGTTATCAAGACTAGAATCCCAATCAACTGGGTTGCGGTTCTAAAAGACGACATGATCACTGCAGGAGATCATTATGCACAGAAATTGCCATATGGTGTATTTATCAGCAAGGTGCTGGAACTCCAAGGAGTAGATGTATCTAAAGAAGAAAGAATTGTGTGCAAAAGGTTAGAAGAAATTGGTATACGAAGTGTATCATCTATTGGGCTGAAAAAGACTGAGAATGGATAGTTCTTCACTGATGAGCAAACTGTCAGAAGTCCTCCTACTCGTGGTGAAGATCATACTGAAGATTCTGGCGATGAAGATTGAATGAAATCTTCTTTATAATAATAGGGACTACTTTTCTAAGTGTTTTTTTTTAGTTTTGTAATCATGGGTATTAAGCCATCGCTGGTTTCTCTATTTCCTTCAGTTTTTTTTAGAAGTGCAATGAAGATTTATTTTAGTAAATGATCTGTGAATTGAGAATGTTGATTGCATTGTATGTGGACTGCCTCTCAATCTAGTTGAGAAGAGAAGATTATGTAGTTCTTATATTGATCAAAAACTGATCACTGGTTAAAATTGCAAAGGAAAGAAATATAAGTTATGGGAATGTCGTTAAATCTAATAAAAAAATTTCATTTCCGGTGTACACTATGTTAAAATAACATTAATTTGACATGACTTTTCTTAATATAATAATATTTATTATGATTTTAATTATTCTGATGTAGAAACTTAATTCTCATTAATTATTATTATTATTATTTTCTTTCTGAAATTATAATAATTTTTTAAAGAAATTAAGTTTCATTCTCTTTAAATTTGACCCACAAATCATTATTATATTTTACGATAAATTTACACTAATATTTATAAAATATTTTTTTTAAAAGTATGTAAATCATATCTTAAAATATAATGGTAACGGGAGGTTATTGGAGGTTTAAAGGAAAGAAGGAAACAAAGGGGGGGAAGCTGAAGAAGAAAACGTCTAATCACATGTGTTTTATCAAACTCTCATTAATACGTCGAAGCCCAGTAGAATTCGACGTATAGTTTTTAAGTTGAGGAGTTAAAGACTCTACATTGTGAAAGATGTTACAAGAAGAAAAGAGAAGGTTGCCCGGCTTACAAGAAACGCAAACCCATCTGGATCGATAAGTGATGAAGACACCCGAGGAACGTTTTTATACTAGAGACGATTATGATATTGATCAAAAACTGATCACTGGTGTAAAAGTGCAAATTTCAGTACACTGCTAACTTGAATCGATTAAGGAAGACGTTAAAAAGAAAATATTTCATGTCTGATTTTAAACGTCAAAGCCCTACCAAAGACGACGTTCTATTAAGCACACCATTAATGCTCCCAACATACTTCAATTCCCTTCACGTCCCTGCCCCGCAGTCTCTGACGTTTTATGGCACGAGTGAAACGAAAAGAGATCGAAAAGTACGATAGTTTCTGATATTGGAGACTAATTAAGAGAAAACGTCAAATTCCGAGACAATACAACGTTCTATTTAATGCTCTCATCTTCAGAAGAAAAAAAAGTAAAACCAGAGGAAGGAGAAAAACTTTAGGCGTCATATACTAAGTCTACGACGTAAACTTTGCAAATTATATAAAAAAAAGGCACCTGTTTTTTACCGGAAACGTCGAATTATTTTGGTCTGCGACGTGGTTTTTAAATATAACGTCAAATTTGTCTTGTTTTCGACGTGGAATATGAATGTAAAAACATAACACGGTCTCACTATTTGTTCGCGCTACCATTTCTGCTTGAACTTTCTTCTTCGTGGATGACTACGATAAAGAAAGAAGTTTATTTTTAATCTTTGTTGTCCTTGTAATGTCATTTGGTTCCCATTACTAAGTTTTGACCGATCTTCTTCCTTTATCTTCAAGCTGTGATTCGTACGTGGTGAGGGAACTTCATCTTTCTCAAGTGACACCATTTCAAGTATGTTTTTCTTATCTTCGATATCTCATACGTATGATGTATGTGCTCGTGTTTGTGTTGTGTTTTTCGATTCTGGACATATGTTATATGTATAATAGTTTATTTTTTCCTTCAACGTATGATGTTTGTGTTCGTTAATTGTCAGCGAACTTCTTCATCTTCTCCAGTGTCACCATTTCGTTGTCTGTTCTAACTATAATTTACTAACTTTGTAAACAGGTCTGGATCAGGTCAGACGGGAGAAGGTGTTAGATCTGTGACTCGGATGCCTGGTGTCACATCCCGTCGGGTTAATGACAAACCATTGCCGGTGGAGTTTGATCCTAAAACATTTGTGCCTATAGGGGAACATGCAACAAAGTTGAAGAGTTACTTGGGCATGCTGGCAAGATTTCATGTCCCTATTCTCTCTAACCGTTGGGGTGATGTGTTAGAGGTTGAGAAAGATCTACTATGGCAGGATAGTTTGGTATGTGCTTTAAGCTGTTTTACTTCCATCATTAACTTATTTTCGTTGAACATACTTTAACATTAATTTTCTTTTTTAACAGAGAAGTTGGGTTATTCCTAATGATGAGAGGATAAGGAAGAAGGTTTTATCCTAAATTGTAACCCGGTGGAGGGACTTCAAGACGTCAATGACACGTAAATTCATCTTTGGCTCTAAACAGAACGACACTCCCTGTTCAAGGTATAAAATATCTGATGAGCAGTGAGTGCAGTTTAAAGAATCTAGACGTACTCTTGAATGGTAGGTATGTTTTATAATATTTTGCTCTAGTCACACAAGACACGATGTTAATTTCTGATTTATGCTTAATAATTTTCATTTTTTCATAGGTGAAAAGGATAGCCGCCTAGGAAAGGTAGAGGCTTAATGATACACCACACATACTTTCTCGTGGTGGTTATGCGTTGTTAGAGAAAAAGATGAGAAAACGTCTAGCTGAGGAGTTAAGTCTCGAGTCACCTGATCTAGCACCTCCACCAGCTAGACATGAATTGTGGAAGGCTGCACGGACAAAGTCCAATGGCCAGTTTACATCCTAGTCTGCTCAGGAGATATCCAATAGAATTGTAAGTGGAAACTTTTAACTAATTACCATAGTTCATAAAAATTTATGAAACTTTGCCTATTATGATATGCAGGATGACTTGATTGAGCAATAGACTCAAGGCACATTTATGGCATAAGGTAGAGAAGACCTCCTAGTAGCAGCCACAGGTCGGCTAGACCGTCTAGGTAGTGTGCGTGCTGTTGGAGGAGCTACTGGATTGAGGGACTACTTTGGCCCTAAACCAAGAAGCACAGAAGCCGTTACTCCAGAAGTTGTTAGTAGCGTCACAAAAAAGGTGCAAGTCGAATTAAAGGAGCGAATGGGAGAACGCTTAAGAACGCTCGAACGAGAACTTACGATGATCAGACTACAACAACAACAACAACAGTCACAGTAGGAGGACACCCCTACATATGATCCTACCCTACCTCCCATGAGCACCAAAGACTCATGCTCTAATGCAGATCGTACTGATTACAATCTTCAGTATGAGTTTTTGGTTGATGAGGATCCTCCGTGCGCAGTGGCCATCGGCATATAACATGCAGGAGGCCAGACCATTCATGGTGTTCCTTTATTGCCCACTGATGCGCGGGTAAGGATTGATGATTTTAGAGACCACCAAGCTCGAGTGCTAGTGCCGACAGATGAAATCCAATTCGTGGGGAAGGCCTTAAGCACATTTATAGCTTGGCCTAAGACCTTGGTCATTCCATATTTTGGCCCACCAGCGGTATTGTATTCTTATTTTTATTATCTTAAATCTTCAAGTTATAATTAAATGATTCCTAACTTCTGTAAATGTGACTTGCAGGTCTACCGACCAGAGAAACAAGCAATGGCTCAACCTGAGGCTCGTGTGGAAGCAAAAGACGATGATCCTGAATCCATATTGCTCTCAACATTACCTCAGTTGAAAAAAGCATCGGTAGCGCTGCAGTGGGACTTAAGAACGTTTGGCGTCGAGTTTCATATTCCATTGTATATCGAATACTAGGATGCATATGAGCTGATTGGTAGAGATAGAATGTTGAACATTTCATGCATACAACTGTGGTGCATGTAAGTTTTTTATTTCTTATTTTCCTATTTGTATATTATTAGTATTTTGACATTTTAATAAATATACTTAACTTTATTCTTATAGGTACATGGACACCGTCGTAGTAGAATCAGGTCAGGGGTCAATTTATGGCTTTCTTGAACCTCAGACCATCCAACCATCTGGAAACACATTAGATTCCAGAAAGAAGTATATGCAAACATGAACGACCGAGTCTAACATATATATATATATATATATATATATATATATCTATATATATATATATATATATATATATATATATAGATATATATATAGATATATATAGATATATATATATATATATATATATCTATATATATATCTATATATATATCTATATATATATAGATATATATATATATATATATATATGCTGCCATGCATTGAAGCGTATGTTTTCCCAATATTATCAACTTTTATCAAATTTTAATCAATAAACTCATTGGTTGTTGGTACATGATAGGGGCCACTGCCAACTCGCGGTGATCATTCCAAAAAAAGCACAAGTTGTATGGTTTTTTCTCTTTATAGGAAGATGAAAGCAGATTTGAAGTCCTTGATACAAACGTAAGTATTACATTCATTCTTATGAATTCATTATGATATTAATAATATTAACATATGTTTCTAATGTTTCAAATTTGTTTAGAGTTCTGACTAGGACCAGAGGACAACAAATTGATATTATATGTCCTAAGGTTGGAATTTGTTGATCTTTAACCTTTAATTTTCATAGTCAATTTTAAACCATTACATTTGACTAAGTTCTTTCACATGTTTAGTGTAATAAGAAGAATGATTCATGGGCATGTGCCTACTACGTCATCTCATGAATCAAGGCAATCTTCCGAGCAGGAATCAGAGGACAGTGGACTGAGGTAGAAATTTACATTTGAAAATCTTAAAAATATCAATAAACTTTTGACATTAAAATGAATATAATTGTAAAGTTTCCTTCCTTGATTTTGCAGCAATTCAACAATACCTCTCCATTGTCCAATCCAGTATTAAAGTCCATAAGAGAGGAATGGGCAAGATATTAGAATAAACATTTTAACTAGCTATAGTTTTAGGTTTTTTCCTTTAATGATAGTACCATTTGCTTACTTGTGCATCTTTTTTAACTGTGAATAAATTATTCAGAATAGATGAATACTGTGAATAAATGAATGGAAAAGTGGGTTCTTTTAAGTTTTGATGATAGCATTAGCGTCTTTTACTTTTACTATTAAATTGGAATTGATGATGGCATGGTTTAAATTAATTAATTCTGTGCATTTAGGAATTGGAAAACTGGTTTCTGTATTTCAGGTTTGGTTAAATGAGCTAAAACGAACGAAATTTAATAAAAAAACACTAAAGGTAACGTCAATTTATACACTGTTCGAAGTTAATATATGTATCTTAACATCCATCACGACGACGAGTGACGTTGATATAATGCATTGGATAACGATAATAATAAAACGTTGAGCGAGGATCTCTACGGCTCAGCGATATTAACGTCGACTCTAAACATGCTTGACGTCAACCTTACATCAATCACCTGATAACAGACGTCAAATGTTCCTTTAAATATAAATATATATTAAAAAATTAACATCAAATTTGCTCTTCGACGTGAATATTACGTCATCATTCTTCAAGGCCGAAGTCAATATTACGTTATTTTTCCCGACGATATGACGAAAAATCTTTCTTTAAAAATAAATATTTATTCAAATATTTGGACGTCAAGTTCTATTCTATAGGACGAACTTTAACGTCGACGTGCATAAATGACGTTAACTTTACGTCAATTACCTTTCTGTTCGACGTAAACGAGTTTGATTAACGTCACTCGGTAATATTCGACGTTAATTTACGTCACCAGCTATAACGTCGGTAGCGGTTGCGTCGTTAAAGGCCAAAAAGAAATGACGTAATAGCCCGTTTTTGCACTAGTGATATCTTTTAAAAATCATACACATAATTAAAAGGATTCAAAAACACCCAAGAACACAAACCCACTCACCCAGCTAACAACCTTCACTCGCCCAACTAACAGCTTCTACTCGCCGTGCGAGAGACAAAACAACAAGCCTCTTAAGCTAAGCGAGTTGACTCGCTCAGCCTCTGCAACTCTTTGCCAAAAACCCCAAATACTCACCCAACGAGCTCCAAAACAACAAGCTTCCCAAGTTAAGCGAGTTGGCTCGCTCAACCTCTAGATCCTAGTGCCAGAACTCCCTTAAACTCACCTAGCTAGCCCATTCTACTCGTCCAGCATGTAAAACGTCCTGAGATCGTTGACAACTAAATATTTATATCACTCTAGTTTTTTATGATGACAACACATTTTTAATAACACATGTATTGTTGATGTGTTACATGTTCTATTGCTTATTGATTGATATCTTGTTGAACATGTTTTGTGTTTATCGTGATATGTGAATGCACATTTACTGAGCTTGTATATGTTACATCATATCTGGTTGCATTAAACATGTTTTGAAAGAAGAAAACCACGTGCACTTTTATGAACCTACATTGTGTGGCATAACTACAAGCTGTAAGTCGACTTCATTATGGGGGAAGTCGAGTTAAGCTCGTGAATATGCACAGATTTTCAGAAACAGTGCTATGTGAGATTTTGCATTAAAAAGAATTTCAAAGTGAACTATTGTGTCGATGTCGACTGTGTGCGCCACGCATTTGACTGTATTAGTTGCTTGATTTAGAATTTTGTTATGCTCGTGAACAGTAACGACTATATTTTTAAAAGTTAGTTGAGCATTGAATGTTGGTCAACTGTATTGAATGAGAAATTAATTGGTTTGACTAGACTGCTATTATTTTGTCTTAACTGTTATAACTGTTATAATACAGTCGACTTTATTAGTAGCATAATCGACTATAGGAGCGTCAGATTCATAGAAATCTATAAATAGACAAGACTTGAGTTGTTTCAAAGAACTTTTGGAAATATAACATTTTCATATTATATTTTAGATTGTTTCTTTGAAGATTAGAGCTCCAAGAACTCATCAAGAAGACGGTTGTGATCTTTCTTTGAAGAGTTTCTAAAGGAGAATCGTATTGCGCATACTGCTTGATCAGAATCTGCATAATTGAGGTGTTTCTGGGTTGATCAAGATTCTTGTTGGCATCCGTGGTGATTGTTGTGTTACTTGTTGGGACTACAGGGGTTAGACTCGTGGAGTCTGGTACACTTTGAGGATTGTTCAAAGTGGGTTGTAGATTGCGGGAGAGGGGATATCTTGCTACAAGTCTTGTTGTGTGGTTTGCCTATATTTTGGTTAGAGGGTAAGAGAGGTGTTTTATGTTTTTGACGTGGAGGTCTCTATAAAAGCCTTGTTTGAAAAACCTTGACCATTATAGTGCATTTGCTTCCTGGTACTGGAAGGACACTGGATGTAGGCATTGAGGCCATTATATCCCTACTCTTTTACATTCAATCGACTTTACAATTCACGTAGTCTACTTTGATTTTCCACTACACTTAATTTTCTATTACTTTCGATTCAAGAAAGTTTGTAAAGTTTTGTACTTTGTATCAAAGATTGCGAAAAGACTCTGATTTTGAAAACACATCAATTCAGCGCCCCCCCCCCCCCCTCTTGGTGTTAAAACGAAGCTTACCTGTTTCCCAACAAAAAGTAATTGAATTTTAAATTAGAGTTTGGGAGTCGCCACCAAAGTTTATTCTGATAAACTATGAAAAAAACATAAAATAAAACATGGTCTGCAAAACAGGATTTTGAGTCCGAGAGTCGGTTACGCAAAGAGAAGGCATCAACACCCTACAGTAGTGCCTTTAATCAACTGTACAAAACTAATGTGGTTTTCAAGATGTCTAATTTTTCAAAATTAACAATACATGATAACACAGAGGAAACAATATTTTTGTATTTTAGGGTGCTTGACAAGGATTGACCTTGTTTTTACATATTCTCATGTGAGAAATCGGGGGTACATACTTCTTTTGAAACTCTTCATTGAAATTCTTCATTAGAAATGATTTTTGGAAATGATTTGATGTTTAGGGAAATGAACCTAAAAGGCACTAGCCTTACTCCTATGTATCTCCACTCATGGTGGAGAATCAAGGATCACGTTGTTTTGGCTTAGACGGGTATGAGAATTTTTATATTTGTAACTTTTTCGATATTTTGTATTTTTTGGTATTTTCAATATGATTGAGAAATTGATGGTATTAATACTAAGTTGATGCCTACGATCGCACGAGTACTTATACCGTTATTTATTTATGTGAGGATAATGAACACTCGATTGATACGGACGATCACATGAGTACTCATACCGTTATTTATTTATGTTGAGAGTAATGAGCACTAGGTTGATGCGGAGGATCGCACGAATACTCATACAATTATTTAAATTTTTTATATTTTTTTACTTTATAATTTTTACTTTTTATCTTTCATTTTGTAATTTTTATTATATGAGAACAAAATTATAAAAAAAAGTAATTATATTTAATATAAAATAAGAATAATATTTACCTAAGTATTTAAAAAAAATGACAGTGTTATTTACATAAAATCACAATGGTATTTACGTAAGGGCTTAAAATAATAGTCTTATTTAGCTAAGTATTTAAAACTAAAAATAATGGCATTATTTACATAAACGTTTAAAATAAAAAATTCAAAATAATAATCTTATTCATATAAATATTTTTAAGGAAAAATATAAAAGATAAAAAATAAATTAAAACTAAATTAAAAAATTTCTAAATAGTAAAAGATTATAAAATATTTTTTATAATTTTATGATTTATCTTTTTACAAAACAAACAATTTTTTTAGGGCTTTGTAATTTTTTTTTATTTATTTAAAACTTTTCATTTATTTTTTTTTATTTTACTAAAATATATTTAATACAAGCAAGCCCAAAGGAAGGAAATGGCCCAAATAAAAAAGAGAGAAAGTAAAGGGTGTCGACAGTCAGGTCTAATTCGGAATATGAAAGTATAGATTTCATGGGTGCCAAAACGAAATGGCCCCAAGGCCTCAACCCCCTTTTTTAGGGATTTCAGAAATAAAAATGGGCTCAAGGCCTAAACCCTTCTTCAAGATTTTCTTCAGCAAAAATTTGGGGCAGTTGTTCCCTACACCTCTACGGATTGCTTCCAACACCTCCCTGTTCCTATTTTGTCCTCTAGTAAAATTTAATTTTAAGGTTAATATTGTTCAACTTTTACCCTAAACGGATGTGAGTATCTGTGAGCAAATGTCAACATCCGTGAAAGGTATAACGGATGTTGACATTCGTAACAGTGCGTTTCGAGCGGTTTCGTCGGAAGGACTGCAACTTGTCGATGGACGATGAGAACTCTAGCGTCTGCGGTTTCGCGCCAATGACGGTGGACACAAAGGCACCGGAAGCAGCTGTAGCGTTTTCAACTCGTCCTCGGCGGAGAACGAGTCCTTAACTAAGTTCGAGAGCCATTCCAGCATATCATCGTATTGTCACAAAATCACGAGAAGGAAAAATTCAATTTCAAAAACAACAAACGAATTTAATTTAAACTCGAATCATCACAATTATTTTTTTATTCTGTCATCCAATGGTCAAGCTCGGAGAATTACTCACCGGAACGCAGAGTTCTACGGGGAATTGAGGATCATCGGCGTAGCCGAGGGACAATGGTTGCGGTGAAGCGGTTGTCGCTGCCCGAAATTAAGGAGTTGTAACGGTCAACAGTAGTGACGGTGGAGGAGTCAGTGGAGTTCCCGGCTACATTGTCGAAGAAACTCTCCGACATAATTGCGTCAGCTTGGAAGAAGTCGAGGAAGTCATCAATGGCGAAAGACTCACCGATTTTTTGGTCAGCGTGGCGCTTATCCTACTAAGAGAATTGGTCAGCTCCTCCGACCACAAAATAGCCTCCGACGAAGTATTTCGACGCTTCCATATAGGTAGTGTTTTAGTGGGAGAAAGTGAGTGAAGCAGAAGTGGGGTGGGGGTGCTCAAGTGAAATTTAGGGTTTCTAATTTAATAAGGTAAAAGTAAAAAGAAAAAGTAAAAAAGGTAAAAGGGTTACTTTTGTAATAAAAAAAATTGAAAAGAGTTGGGGAGGTGGAGGGTGAAAATGGAGAGGAGGAGGGAACAACCCCCAAAATTTGGCGACGAACTGTTGGGTTAGACCCTCATTTCTTGAGAGTTATTCCCTCCACCACTCCAAGTGCTTTTTACACTTTCTTACTATTTTTTTTATTCTAAAACTATCCTACGTTAATTTAACTTTTACTTTTTACTTTATTTATCTTTTTTAAAATTTTAAATCTTCCTACACCCCTACACCTCCACGTTCTAACACCTACACAAATGGCAAAAGGGAGTTCTTCTCCGCCCAAATTTACTCTGAATCTGTTGAAACAGCAAGCCAGCATTATTTACATGATTAACAGAAGGATGCAGAAACAAATTATATTGATCCAAACTTCTCACAGACACACCTTCAATGAAAAGTCGGTTAAATCTAACAGTAGTAACTTGGCCTCAAAATGCACCTATGCTCTTTTTGATTATTGATCTCCCAAAATATAGTGTAGCAGAAGAGAGATGATAAATATACACCCCTAATGAACAAAAAATGTAGGAAAAAAAGTGTGATTTTGTTCTTTAATACTTAGCCTAAAAGAGAAGAAAGGGAAGGAGAGAAAAAAAAAGGAAAAGAAGAAGAAAGTTGAATATAACCTCAGACAAGAGCACTTTTACACCCACTACACATCTTCAAAAATCTTACGCGTGACAAACCTAAGTGGGGTGCATTATCATGATCATCCCACTATCCCAACCTTACATTGCTTCCTTCATTTTTTCTTCTTCTTTTTCATAATATTCCAAACACCAATGATTGGTCATTCATCTCTACCCTCTTCTACTTTTGCATCACTTACCACCCACTTCTCCACATCCATCATCTCCACAACCAATCTCATTTTTCCACCTCACCTCCCCCCTAAAATTTTCAACTAACTTTAACTTCTTACCTATTATGTTTCTCTCCACTGCCACTTTCTTTTACTTTCTCCGCCTTTAGACACTTTCATGAACGTTTGAACGTTTGAAAACCACGGTGCCGGCGGCAGGGAACTGGTTCAATTCAAAACTCCGACATTTCATGCCCAGAGGCTCCACCGCACTCGCTATCTGCGTCCACATGCCATTGCTAAAGCCATTGCACGTCGTCCATATGAACATTGTCCCAGGACGAAAAATCTTCACCACCTTCCTCAACAGGTGTGCCATGTTGTGGTTGATGGGCCCAACACACTTGAAGCTAATGTAGCCGAAACCGTGCTCCGAAGTGACGTGGATGGTGGAGTACCAATCCCCGTCCATGCCATTCGTGGAATACCCACACAGGTCGAACGCGAAGTCGTAGATAAGCTCGTTCCGGTTGATTTCGTTTATCCTAGTGATCGCTTTAGACATTCATCAAGATCAAGAGCAATTATAAGGGCATGGAAAGGATTAGTGTCTAACAAACAGTTTGTCAGTAACAAATTCATTAGATGAAATTTCTTAATGAATTATAGATTATGCCACATACAAGATTTTATAAAGTTGATAGCATCTCATGTGTTATTTCATACTATATATATTCACATATTTATTAAAATATATATATGCATGCTCAAACATTTTAGTTCTTATCCATTACTACATAAACTATGTTGATCGTGCATATTCAGAGGAAAGGAAGCGAAGTTGCATACCATGTATGTTTGTGTGAATGATAAAGCATATTAAAAACTAAAAGAGGAAGCAAAATAACCAGTGGTTGGTCTGATGTCAACATCCGTGGAACCTCTATTCCTAAACAGATGTTAACATCTGTGGACAGATATCGACTTCCGTTTGTCCTTCAATGGATGTCGATATTTGTCCATGGATGTTGACATCCGTTTAAAACTTCAACGCTCACATCTATTTAAATATTACTTAAGGGTAGAAGAGAAATAATGAGTTGTAGGGAGAAGTGTGCGATGGTGGAGGGAGTAACACTCTCATTTATTTTCTCTTCAAAAACAACACAACCCTAAGGGCTTCTTTACACCAGCAAAAGGTAGAGCAACTGCCTCCTTAAACCAAAATCGCGACGAGCTGTAGCAAGGATACCTTTCTTCCTTCCATGGAAATTGTAATGGTGCTTCCACCACTGGCTGGCCCTAATCTCTTCTTCCTTCGCTGGCGCTGCCTGAGAGAAGGTATTATCATCCCCATTTCGGAGAACCAAACGACCATCGTAGGGGCCGATGCTGTTGCAACCTTGCCCTCGCCAAAGTTGTCGCTAGCTAGGGAGGAAACTGGCACCACCGTCTTCTTGTAGCCGCGTTTTTCTGGTTCGCGTTTCGGTTGCGCGAGGTTGCAAATGGAAGGCGGTAGTGTTTTCGGATTTCTTGTTGAACGGTTTGTTCCTCGAAGGCGCTCACAGTGGTTGAGTTCAGTGTGGTGGAGAAGAAAACATGTCCGTTGATGGAGTACGTTGGTTACTGATGGAAGCGCCTGAGGAGAAGAATGACGCGAGCTCCTCGAAGCTTCTTCCGAGAGTAGAACGCAGCGGAAAAATGATTGGATAGCTCTAAATAAGAGCTGGTTCGAAGGATATCCAAGAAATCGAGAGAGG
Source organism: Vigna mungo (assembly GCA_036885675.1). Lineage (NCBI taxonomy): Eukaryota > Viridiplantae > Streptophyta > Magnoliopsida > Fabales > Fabaceae > Vigna > Vigna mungo. The sequence goes on from CP144699.1 coordinate 23,343,479, forward strand.
AAAGACTAGAACCCTTGGATTTAGGATTTGTTCGGTGAGAAACCCTAGGAGGATGAAAAACTCAATTCTGGAAACGAAAGAACCCTAGAAATGAGGGCAAACTTGAATAAGACCGATTAAACAGTTCAAAAGGCTTAGATGATCGGTGGAAAGTGAAGATCGAATGGATTAAAGGTGTTTAATCGGTAGAAAATGGAACAATCGGTGAAAGTGTTGAGAAATGAAGAATAAATCGGTTAAATGAAAGGGAAGATGAACAAATGTGTAAATCTATTATGAGATTGATACTTACGAAGGAGAGGTGACGAATCTATGAGGAGAACTGATTGGCGACGGTGAGAGTGATGAGTCGATATTTTATCGACTTCACTTAGTTTATTGTGCTAGAATTAATGAGGGAATTGTGCTTAATTTTCCAGTATTTTCCCGTTTTTCCTAAACATGCTTAATTTGACCAGAAATTCTAATTTTAATTAATTTGAATTTTTTTGAGCTAATTATTTGCATTATTAATTGCAGGGAAAATATTGGAGACATAATTTGGGACATTTGGAGGACACCAAATAAATTCAAGACTCTCCATTTAGACATTTTAAATTTTAGTTATATTGTAATTTTATTGTTTAAACTTTTTGGACAAGCTTGTGCACATTGGGTCATTTTGACAAAAATATGAGGGCCCAAAATAAATTCAAGACTCTCCATTTAGACATTTTTTATTTGTTTTTTTTTTTAAGAAGTGTGGTGCTTATTTGAATCATTCGCGGCCTGCAGACTTTAAATTAAAGTAGTTCATTTTCATCATTTCATTTAGGAGCATTGCTCACGGTCACAGCAGTTTTGCTTTTAACACATTTAATTGCTTGAAAAAAAATGATGAAACATGATGATTGATTTAATTTGTGATGCCACGGCTGCAAGTTTAATTTATTTTCCTTTGCTTTTATTTTAAACAAATAGGAAGTGGATGTGGTGGCACGGTTGCATCAATTTAATTTGAGAGTGAAAAGAAGAGAGAGGCATGGAGGTTTTATGTTTTTTTTTTATTTCTTTTGCATTATTAGAATATTTTACATGAATTGTTTTCTTTTATCTTTTTAATTAAGTGTTGCAATTTTAATAATTTTAGTTGTGCTTAAATATTTATATCTTGCATTGTTCAGTTTAATATTGTTATGCACTTTAATGTTTTAAATTAAATTCGGTCGTGTTTAATTTTTATTTTTAATTTCGTCATTGCATTCTCAAATCCTTTCACAAACCCCCCCACTACGTGTTAGACCTAATTCTCGAACCACATTTGGTCCTTGAGAGATGACCTAGGATTCAGTTCCTAGCACTATAATGCATTTCTAAATTGCAATCAAATTTGTGTGGGGTGCGACACCCATCAAATTTTGGCGCCGTTGCCGGGGACCAACGGTTCGGTTTTAGGTCTTTGTTGTGTTAGTATGTGTTGTCTTGTCTTGTGTTGTGAGTGTGATGTTCCGTTTTGTGTGTGGTGTTAAGTGTGTTGCATTTAGGTAGCTTTAGTTACATATTTTCATTGCATTCTTCTTTCCCCTTCTTTCTCATGTCTACCTATTTTGGCTATGTGAGAAATTCTAATTCTGCTTGTGTCTATGATTCTCCTCCTGCTTGTTACTCTGATATTGCTTCTCATATATACTCTGCTGATTTCTATGTTGAGAACAGAACGGTTCCTCCTCCATCTCATGAGAGTGCTCCTAGGGAGTCGTTTCCAATTGATAAGGAGGATATTCGTTGTGTTTTCAACACTGGACTGATAGATTTGCTGCCTAGGTTTCATGGTTTTGCAGGTGAATGCCCACATAGACATTTGGAGGAGTTCTACACCATCTGCTCTTCAATGAAACCTCCAGATGTCCCAGATGAGGATATGTTCGTTAGGGCATTTGAGTACTCATTACATGGAGCGGCAAGGGATTGGTGTTGTTGTCTTATTCCAGGATCCGTCACCAGTTGGGAAGATCTTGAGCATCAGTTTCTTGATAAATTCTCCCCTATGCGGTATGGTTATAGCGACGATCCTGGGTGGACGAATCCTAACTTGGGATGGTATGGTACTTCAGAGCATCAATATCAGGAACCATCATTCCAGACTCCTTTTATGCCTTCTCCACCTGTTAAGGAACCACAACAACCGCAGTTTCATGAGCCTGCCCAAGCAACTCCTCATCCTTCCACTACTTCTGAGTCTACATTGAAGGAGTTACTAAGGCATATAGCCATGCAGAACATTCAGTTCCAGCAAGAGACCAGAGCTTCTATTCAGAGTTTGACTGATCATATGGGGCAGATGGCCACTCAGCTCACTGAGGAACAGTCTTATGTTTCAGAGGAATCACCATTTCAGGCTGTTCAGCTTCCAGATGATGTTGATGCCATCCACATAGGAGATGAGGAGCAGAGTCATGAGTTTACTACTGTGTCATCTACTTCCCCACCCACCTATGTCCCCACTCCTACACCTGAGGAGACTGATGAAGAATTGGAAGACCAGGCAGATATGAGCAACACTTTTGAGATAGGTAGACCAACTTCACCTTTCACCACTCTACCAATCTTCAGGGAAGTGGAGGTAAACATACCTATGATTGATTCTGTTGTTGATGATTATGCTATTGATAGGTATGTTGATGATTATGTTGTTGATGAGCCCATTTTAAATTCTCCCTCCTTGCATGATGAGAACCAGCTTTTGCTATCACATCTAAATGTTTGTTCTCCATGCATTGAACATGAATCTGAGCATGCTATTGATATTGTTTCTACATTTGAGATTGATTCATGTTCTGAGGGTATATCTGAGGTTCAGCCTCTTACACTGGGATTGGGTGTTATGCCCCTGCATGTTATATCTTTGGAACCACATTGCACTAACCATGTTGCAGGAGGTACATATGGATTTGATGAACACACACCCATGTTGGAAGACAAAGGTGTCAGTATACACGACAGTTTGAAGATTAATAAGCACCAGCTGAACCTGCTCATCAACAATCACTGCTTCTTGGATCCAGCTGTGGAGGACATCTCCCTGCTTGATCAAATTTGGAGGATGAAGCAATTCCTCCTCAAGACTTCTTTGCTGAATCCTGTGGTGGAAGAGATCTCCCTGAAAGTCCAAAATTGGCAACTGCCACCATGATCAGGGGAGTTTCCTTTTTCCTTCTCCTCCCTTTCCCACTTTTATTGCACTTGTCCATGATCTGCTAATTGTTCTGATTTCTGATATGATGTTTGTGACACATTGAGGACACTGTGTAGTTTAAGTGTGGTCTATTGGGGGAGACTCGGATTTTTCTTTGTTAGTTTATGTTTTCAGCGTTAAATTTTTTGTTTTCTAGGTAGCTTTTGTTGTGTCTTGTGTACAGTTTTGCATGTTTTTCTTGAATTCTGGACTGTGATTTGGTTGTCAGCTTTCTTTCACTGCATTGATACTCTGATTGCTTGAAATCCTTGCTTTTCATTGCTTGGAAGATGATCATGATGTTTGAGAGTTGATTTGATTGTGACAGAAATACCCTGTGTGAGATTTGAGCCACTTGATGATCTTTCTTGTGTGTGATATGTCTCTTGATTGCTTGCACATATGCCTTGGCTTGACTCTTGTTGATAGTTCTTGATTGATATGCATGTTTGAAAGTGATAAAGGCAGTTTTGTTGTTGAGCCTCTCTAGCCAAATGAGCCTACCTTGTTGTGATCCTTTGATAACCCCTTTGAGCCTATATTTTCCCCATTTCTTTGTTTTGAAGCTCATACACTTGCCCTAACTGAAAAACCATGATTACCTTAACCTTAGGGAATTTTGGAGCTTTGGAATGGTTCTGGGAATAAGTGTGGTCTCTTGCGGGATTCAGATGAATTGACTATTTGGTTCCTCTTCTTGCTTTTGTTTTTGAGAATATGTTGTATATATCTTGTCTTTTAGAGTTGTGTTCTGAAAAGAGAGAAAAGAAAAGAGACAAGATGAAAAAAAAAAGAAAAAAAATACAGAAAAATGAGAAAAAAATAATAAAAATTGTGAATAAAGGAGTCAGGAAGAGGATGGAATTAGAGGTTTGGGTGTGATTTGATTGTGTTTCACTTGTTCCCCATTGCTCCTCTATTCCTTTTGGTTTGTAGCTTCTCATCCATATTTATCCTCCTTTTTCCTTGACCCCGTTACATCCATAAAAGACCTTTTGATTTGAACATGCATATATGTTTTGAGTGTCGATATTAGAGGCTTGCCAAGACTGTTTGTTGCTTGCTTTCTTGAGTGCATTGAATTGAAATTGTTTACCATAGAAACTTGAGAGAAACACTGATAGTGTGCATCTGTGAGGTTCTGTCATTTTTGTTTCACCTCTTGAACTGATTGATCGTTTTGCCATGCTTTGAATTGCTTGGATGATTTCTCTGAGTATCTGTTTTCTTTGATTCTGTGTGGATACTGTCTACTTCCATTCATTGTCCGGATTTTTTTGAGGATTGTGTGATTTTGTTTCTTTCCTTGTGAGTCTGTTTTGTGTGTGCTGAGTCTGTGTCACTTCCCTGATGTCCTCTGAGTTGTTCCCTGATTTGCGTCTTGATTTTGCCCAGGAGTGCAAAAGACTAAGTGTGGTCTATTTTGATGAGTCGATATTTTATCGACTTCACTTAGTTTATTGTGCTAGAATTAATGAGGGAATTGTGCTTAATTTTCCAGTATTTTCCCGTTTTTCCTAAACATGCTTAATTTGACCAGAAATTCTAATTTTAATTAATTTGAATTTTTTTGAGCTAATTATTTGCATTATTAATTGCAGGGAAAATATTGGAGACATAATTTGGGACATTTGGAGGACACCAAATAAATTCAAGACTCTCCATTTAGACATTTTAAATTTTAGTTATATTGTAATTTTATTGTTTAAACTTTTTGGACAAGCTTGTGCACATTGGGTCATTTTGACAAAAATATGAGGGCCCAAAATTGTAGGACACTTGGCATAGGGTTCCCTTTTATTTTAGGGTGGACCCCACCCTTATGAGGGGGGACACATGGCCCCTTAGAATAGCACCAGCCGACACTTGGGGGGAGACAGCATATTCTTCTCGGTTTTCTCATTGTTTTTCACACACAAAGGGCTGGAACGTTTTTGGGTGATAGCATTTCTTTTTCTTCTTGGAATCATAGATTATGGTTGAATCAGCCACCACACTTTCCTTGGCCTTGTTTTTGAATATTTTTATGAATGAAAATGGGTGCAGTAGCTGCAACCCTTACGGTTTTGCTTTGGAGGCATTTGTTTAATTTCTAGTTAAATATTACAATTCATTTCCTTGGCTTGAGAGGTGCTGGAAAGTTGCAGAGATCATTCTCGGCATTGGAAGCTGTAGGAGACACACTTTTATTTTCTATTTGCTGCAACGTCAATTTGGAGGGGGCTGCAACACTTTTTGGATCCTCACTCTCAGAAATTCATTTGCTGGAGCAGCCGCCACCTAGGAAAGCATACTTTCATCTTCTTTTCCATTTAGCAAAAATCACACGCACATTTCCGATTTTTTTTAGGTCTCTACCGAAGTTATTTTTTTTTATTTGTTTTTTTTTTGGAAGAAGTGTGGTGCTTATTTGAATCAGTCGCGGCCTGTAGACTTTAAATTAAAGTAGTTCATTTTCATCATTTCATTTAGGAGCATTGCTCACGGTCACAGCAGTTTTGCTTTTAACACATTTCATTGCTTTCAAAAAAATGATGAAACATGATGATTGATTTAATTTGTGATGCCACGGCTGCAAGTTTAATTTATTTTCCTTTTCTTTTATTTTAAACAAATAGGAAGTGGATGTGGTGGCACGGTTACATCAATTTAATTTGAGAGTGAAAAGAAGAGAGAGGCATGGAGGTTTTATGTTTTTTTTTTATTTCTTTTGCATTATTAGAATATTTTACATGAATTGTTTTCTTTTATCTTTTTAATTAAGTGTTGAAATTTTAATAATTTTAGTTGTGCTTAAATATTTATATCTTGCATTGTTCAGTTTAATATTGTTATGCACTTTAATGTTTTAAATTAAATTCGGTCGTGTTTAATTTTTATTTTTAATTTCGTCATTGCATTCTCAAATCCTTTCACAAACCCCCCCCCCCCCACTACGTGTTAGACCTAATTCTCGAACCACATTTGGTCCTTGAGAGACGACCTAGGAGTCAGTTCCTAGCACTATAATGCATTTCTAAATTGCAATCAAATTTGTGTGGGGTGCGACACCCATCAAATTTTGGCGCCGTTGCCGGGGACCAACGGTTCGGTTTTAGGTCTTTCTTGGTTAGTATGTGTTGTCTTGTCTTGTGTTGTGAGTGTGATGTTCCGTTTTGTGTGTGGTGTTAAGTGTGTTGCATTTAGGTAGCTTTAGTTACATATTTTCATTGCATTCTTCTTTCCCCTTCTTTCTCATGTCTACCTATTTTGGCTATGTGAGAAATTCTAATTCTGCTTGTGTCTATGATTCTCCTCCTGCTTGTTACTCTGATATTGCTTCTCATATATACTCTGCTGATTTCTATGTTGAGAACAGAACGGTTCCTCCTCCATCTCATGAGAGTGCTCCTAGGGAGTCGTTTCCAATTGATAAGGAGGATATTCGTTGTGTTTTCAACACTGGACTGATAGATTTGCTGCCTAGGTTTCATGGTTTTGCAGGTGAATGCCCACATAGACATTTGGAGGAGTTCTACACCATCTGCTCTTCAATGAAACCTCCAGATGTCCCAGATGAGGATATGTTCGTTAGGGCATTTGAGTACTCATTACATGGAGCGGCAAGGGATTGGTGTTGTTGTCTTATTCCAGGATCCGTCACCAGTTGGGAAGATCTTGAGCATCAGTTTCTTGATAAATTCTCCCCTATGCGGTATGGTTATAGCGACGATCCTGGGTGGACGAATCCTAACTTGGGATGGTATGGTACTTCAGAGCATCAATATCAGGAACCATCATTCCAGACTCCTTTTATGCTTTCTCCACCTGTTAAGGAACCACATCAACCGCAGTTTCATGAGCCTGCCCAAGCAACTCCTCATCCTTCCACTACTTCTGAGTCTACATTGAAGGAGTTACTAAGGCATATAGCCATGCAGAACATTCAGTTCCAGCAAGAGACCAGAGCTTCTATTCAGAGTTTGACTGATCATATGGGGCAGATGGCCACTCAGCTCACTGAGGAACAGTCTTATGTTTCAGAGGAATCACCATTTCAGGCTGTTCAGCTTCCAGATGATGTTGATGCCATCCACATAGGAGATGAGGAGCAGAGTCATGAGTTTACTATTGTGTCATCTACTTCCCCACCCACCTATGTCCCCACTCCTACACCTGAGGAGACTGATGAAGAATTGGAAGACCAGGCAGATATGAGCAACACTTTTGAGATAGGTAGACCAACTTCACCTTCCACCACTCTACCAATCTTCAGGGAAGTGGAGGTAAACATACCTATGATTGATTCTGTTGTTGATGATTATGCTATTGATAGGTATGTTGATGATTATGTTGTTGATGAGCCCATTTTAAATTCTCCCTCCTTGCATGATGAGAACCAGCTTTTGCTATCACATCTAAATGTTTGTTCTCCATGCATTGAACATGAATCTGAGCATGCTATTGATATTGTTTCTACATTTGAGATTGATTCATGTTCTGAGGGTATATCTGAGGTTCAGCCTCTTACACTGGGATTGGGTGTTATGCCCCTGCATGTTATATCTTTGGAACCACATTGCACTAACCATGTTGCAGGAGGTACATATGGATTTGATGAACACACACCCATGTTGGAAGACAAAGGTGTCAGTATACACGACAGTTTGAAGATTAATAAGCACCAGCTGAACCTGCTCATCAACAATCACTGCTTCTTGGATCCAGCTGTGGAGGACATCTCCCTGCTTGATCAAATTTGGAGGATGAAGCAATTCCTCCTCAAGACTTCTTTGCTGAATCCTGTGGTGGAAGAGATCTCCCTGAAAGTCCAAAATTGGCAACTGCCACCATGATCAGGGGAGTTTCCTTTTTCCTTCTCCTCCCTTTCCCACTTTTATTGCACTTGTCCATGATCTGCTAATTGTTCTGATTTCTGATATGATGTTTGTGACACATTGAGGACACTGTGTAGTTTAAGTGTGGTCTATTGGGGGAGACTCGGATTTTTCTTTGTTAGTTTATGTTTTCAGCGTTAAATTTTTTGTTTTCTAGGTAGCTTTTGTTGTGTCTTGTGTACAGTTTTGCATGTTTTTCTTGAATTCTGGACTGTGATTTGGTTGTCAGCTTTCTTTCACTGCATTGATACTCTGATTGCTTGAAATCCTTGCTTTTCATTGCTTGGAAGATGATCATGATGTTTGAGAGTTGATTTGATTGTGACAGAAATACCCTGTGTGAGATTTGAGCCACTTGATGATCTTTCTTGTGTGTGATATGTCTCTTGATTGCTTGCACATATGCCTTGGCTTGACTCTTGTTGATAGTTCTTGATTGATATGCATGTTTGAAAGTGATAAAGGCAGTTTTGTTGTTGAGCCTCTCTAGCCAAATGAGCCTACCTTGTTGTGATCCTTTGATAACCCCTTTGAGCCTATATTTTCCCCATTTCTTTGTTTTGAAGCTCATACACTTGCCCTAACTGAAAAACCATGATTACCTTAACCTTAGGGAATTTTGGAGCTTTGGAATGGTTCTGGGAATAAGTGTGGTCTCTTGCGGGATTCAGATGAATTGACTATTTGGTTCCTCTTCTTGCTTTTGTTTTTGAGAATATGTTGTATATATCTTGTCTTTTAGAGTTGTGTTCTGAAAAGAGAGAAAAGAAAAGAGACAAGATGAAAAAAGAAAGAAAAAAAATACAGAAAAATGAGAAAAAAATAAAAAAAATTGTGAATAAAGGAGTCAGGAAGAGGATGGAATTAGAGGTTTGGGTGTGATTTGATTGTGTTTCACTTGTTCCCCATTGCTCCTCTATTCCTTTTGGTTTGTAGCTTCTCATCCATATTTATCCTCCTTTTTCCTTGACCCCGTTACATCCATAAAAGACCTTTTGATTTGAACATGCATATATGTTTTGAGTGTCGATATTACAGGCTTGCCAAGACTGTTTGTTGCTTGCTTTCTTGAGTGCATTGAATTGAAATTGTTTACCATAGACACTTGAGAGAAACACTGATAGTGTGCATCTGTGAGGTTCTGTCATTTTTGTTTCACCTCTTGAACTGATTGATCATTTTGCCATGCTTTGAATTGCTTGGATGATTTCTCTGAGTATCTGTTTTCTTTGAGTCTGTGTCACTTCCTTGATGTCCTCTGAGTTGTTCCCTGATTTGCGTCTTGATTTTGCCCAGGAGTGCAAAAGACTAAGTGTGGTCTATTTTGATGAGTCGATATTTTATCTACTTCACTTAGTTTATTGTGCTAGAATTAATGAGGGAATTGTGCTTAATTTTCCAGTATTTTCCCGTTTTTCCTAAACATGCTTAATTTGACTAGAAATTCTAATTTTAATTACTTTGAATTTTTTTTGAGCTAATTATTTGCATTATTAATTGCAGGGAAAATATTGGAGACATAATTTGGGACATTTGGAGGACACCAAATAAATTCAAGACTCTCCATTTAGACATTTTAAATTTTAGTTATATTGTAATTTTATTGTTTAAACTTTTTGGACAAGCTTGTGCACATTGGGTCATTTTGACAAAAATATGAGGGCCCAAAATTGTAGGACACTTGGCCTAGGGTTCCCTTTTATTTTAGGGTGGACCCCACCCTTATGAGGGGGGACACATGGCCCCTTAGAATAGCACCAGCCGACACTTGGGGGGAGACAGCATATTCTTCTCGGTTTTCTCATTGTTTTTCACACACCAAGGGCTGGAACGTTTTTGGGTGATAGCATTTTTTTTTCTTCTTGGAATCATGGATTATGGTTGAATCAACCACCACAGTTTCCTTGGCCTTGTTTTTGAATATTTTTATGAATGAAAATGGGTGCAGTAGCTGCAACCCTTACGGTTTTGCTTTGGAGGCATTTGTTTAATTTCTAGTTAAATATTACAATTCATTTCCTTGGCTTGAGAGGTGCTGGAACGTTGCAGAGATCATTCTCGGCATTGGAAGCTGCAGGAGACACACTTTTATTTTCTATTTGCTGCAACGTCAATTTGGAGGGGGCTGCAACACTTTTTGGATCCTCACTCTCAGAAATTCATTTGCTGGAGCAGCCGCCACCTAGGAAAGCATACTTTCATCTTCTTTTTCATTTAGTAAAAATCACACGCACATTTCAGATTTTTTTTAGGTCTCTACCAAAGTTATTTTTTTTATTTGTTTTTTTTTTGGAAGAAGTGTGGTGCTTATTTGAATCATTCGCGGCCTGCAGACTTTAAATTAAAGTAGTTCATTTTCATCATTTCATTTAGGAGCATTGCTCACGGTCACAGCAGTTTTGCTTTTAACACATTTAATTGCTTTAAAAAAAATGATGAAACATGATGATTGATTTAATTTGTGATGCCACGGCTGCAAGTTTAATTTATTTTCCTTTGCTTTTATTTTAAACAAATAGGAAGTGGATGTGGTGGCACGGTTACATCAATTTAATTTGAGAGTGAAAAGAAGAGAGAGGCATGGAGGTTTTATGTTTTTTTTTTATTTCTTTTACATTATTAGAATATTTTACATGAATTGTTTTCTTTTATCTTTTTAATTAAGTGTTGCAATTTTAATAATTTTAGTTGTGCTTAAATATTTATATCTTGCATTGTTCAGTTTAATATTGTTATGCACTTTAATGTTTTAAATTAAATTCGGTCGTGTTTAATTTTTATTTTTAATTTCGTCATTGCATTCTCAAATCCTTTCACAAAACCCACTACGTGTTAGACCTAATTCTCGAACCACATTTGGTCCTTGAGAGACGACCTAGGAGTCAGTTCCTATCACTATAATGCATTTCTAAATTGCAATCAAATTTGTGTGGGGTGCGACACCCATCAAATTTAAAGGTGTTTAATCGGTAGAAAATGGAACAATCGGTGAAAGTGTTGAGAAATGAAGAATCGAACGGTTAAATGAAAGGGAAGATGAACAAATGTGTAAATCTATTATGAGATTGATACTTACGAAGGAGAGGTCACGAATCTATGAGGAGAACTGATTGGCGACGGTGAGAGCTCTTTGGAGCGAGGAAGGAAATGCTTCTCTTGCTCGAGAGAGAAAGTGAACTACGGATCTGATGCGCGAAATGAAAATGAGACGCTAATGATGTGGCAGCGGAGGGCTGACGCATGTGCGATGTGGCTAATGAAGTGGCTGAAGGAGGATGTGGCAACGAGGTGGAGGAGAGAGAATGGAGAACAATGGAATTTAGAGAGTGAAATGGAAGAAGTGTGCTTGGAAGGTGGCTAGAGGTAGATCATTTTAGACTTTCTAGCTTGGACTTTCAAGAGAGAATTGTGTCTGAATTTTCTCTACAGAAATCACAATTCATTATTCTCAAAAGTAATTCATACAAGGGTGGAGATGGGTATTTATAGTAACCCATGCTCCCAGGAAGGTAGAATGCATGTACAATAAAACGAAAAAGAAATACAAAAGGACAATGAGGTAATTTCATGAGGCAGTATGCCATCATTCCCTCCCTCTTTAGAAAAGATTTGTCCTCAAATCTTGGCACTTGCCTTATGTAAACGCTCCACTTAGGGTTGGGACCATGGCCATCTTGCAGTGGCCTTATTCTTTTATTCCTTGAGATCTACTATTCTTCCTCCTAGATCAAACACAAATCTGCAATACACATGAAATATATCACCTGTTAATATCGATCCAAGAAAGGAATTTCATAAAATAATAACTTTGGAATAAAGACTTTTTATATTTTGTTTTATAGTCTTAGAAAAATCTAGAAGTCCATATTCACAAGTTATTTTACTTTTATCTTGAGTTATTTTTTTCCTCAAAGGTAACATTAACTCAACATATTTGTACACAAGACTTGGACAGAACTGAATTTTTAAGATTGAAAGATGGAATTCAAGTAAACAAACGAAATTCACCGATTAAAATGAAGAACAAATGCTATGGAACAGTGAAAGCACACGAACATCCACGAAAACAAAGCAAACAGAAATTAGAAATTAATCAAACAGTACACGTATATGAACAACACATGACGGAAGTAGAGAAAATGAAGAAAAGAGCAATTTAGCTCTTCGAAACAATGCGTGGACGACTGACTCTGATACCTAATGATGGAAGCTGTTGGAAAACAGGTAGGCTCGTTTTTACACAAAGAGGGGGGGTGAATTTGTGTTTTATAAAAAACAAATTCTTTTAGCAATCTTGAAATCAAAGTATGAAACTTTTCAAACAATGCCTACATCTAGTGTCCTTCCAACCCAGGAAGGAAATGCACTATAATGGTTGTGGTTTATACAACAAGGAATTTATAGAAGACCTCCACGTCAAAAATATAAATCTCCTCTCTAACCCTTAACCAAAATATAGGCAACAGAAATAGCAAGACTTGCAGCAAGATGTCCCCTTTTTTGCAATGTGTCAACCACCACTTTGAACAATCCTCAAAGTGAACTATCTCCTGTAATCAATAGGTCCAATACAGCAGTCTTCACGGATGCCAAGCCAGAAAATATGCAGCAGTCTTCAAGGATTCCAAGCCTCAACGTGATCAACCCATAAGCACCTTCTCTGTGCAGAATATGATCAATCAATGTGTGCTCAGTCAGTCTCCCTTTGAATCTCTTTCAAGAAAGATCACCACCGTCTTCTTGGAGAATTCTTGGAGCTCTCAAAACAGAGAATTCAATCTGAAACAGAAATGAAATTGTTAGATCATCAAAAGTCTCTGAATAGATTCATGTTCAGCCTATTTATAGATTTCTATTAATCAGATAGTCTCTCAGTCGAATATGCTACTAATTCAGTCGACTGGATTATGACAGTTGTAACAGATCAGTCAAACTGGTAGCATACAGTCAACTAAAAACAAAACACATTTAATACAGTTGACAAAGTCATCAATGCTCAACCAACTTTTGAAAATATAGCCGTTAGAGTGCAAGAGTATAACAGAATTTCAAAGCAGACAACAAACACAGTCGAATGTGTGGCGCACATAGTCGACTTCAATATGCAAAACATTTTGAAATTCTTTTCTTATCAAAATTTCACAAAGCACTGATTCTCAAAAATCTATCCAAAGATTTTAGCATACTCGAATCTATTAATAATGGAGTCGACTGCACTATAGCTTTGTCACACAGTGATAAGTTCATGAAAGTGCTCGTGGTTTTCAGCTTTAAAACATGTGCAGTAAAACATATGTAATGATGCATTGCACATAGCACATAAAGCACATAAACATGTTCCACAAATATATCAATCAATCAACATAAGAACATGTAATTCAGCAACAACATATGTGTGTTATTAAGTAATGTGTTGTCATCATAAAAAACTAGAGTGATATAAAAATTGTGTTGTCAACCATCTCAACAGAAGTGACCTCCACCTTCAAGCATGGAGTGGCTCCTCGACTCAGAAGTTGCAGCAGAATGGAGATTGGTATGAAGGTGTTCTATGCACGCAAGGTGTTTGTGACAATGGCCACCGTGTTTGGATGAGTGTAGAGGTAGAATGGATTCCACTCATTTATTCTACTTCCCTTTTTTTAGTTTTAGTTGTAGTTTATACTTATTTGGATGGGAAGTCCCTAAAGGAGTTGTCATCAGTTGTGCTACAGTTGATTCGGGTGGCTGAATTAGGATTTTGTGGATGAAAGAAATTGGGAAATAGGGGAAACGGTTGATAATTGGGATGAAAAGGGAGAAGCTGAAAGAGGATATCAGCTGGAAAGGAATTACAACAGCTCCAAGTACAATGGGAGGAAGGAGCACATTCTTTCACCACGTGGGAGCAAACTACAGAATTTTATAAGGCATATCCGGAGTTCAACCTTGAGGACAACATTGTTTTTAATGGGGGGTTAGGAATGGCAACGGGTCGGGTCGGGCACGGATAGTGCCTACCCGCAACCCAACCTGACAAAAAAAAAACCATTCGCTACCTGATAATAGTTGAAATTCCGTTATTTTTATACTTAATTTTGATATTAAAAACACCATTTATGACTTAGAAACTAGCTTCAAATCATGCTTTTGCTTAAGTTGAGAGAATAAGAGAGTTGAAGGAGGTATTATTAGTTTTATGCTTGGTTTTCCTTGTTGTGATAGGAATTAAGAAGAATTGGATGAAGAAGTTGAAGTAGCAAGGAGTTGGAGTCAGGAGAAGCTCGAAAAGTAACATTTAGAAGAACCGCAGGTAGCGCTGAGCGTCATTCTGGGGCGTTGAGCACCAATTTCTACTGTCACACGCCTGGGCGCCATGCTAAGCGCCAAAGTCTCCTGTCTCACACTTGGGCGCCACCGCTGAGTGTCATTGGAAGTGTCGCACCTACCGTTGAGTGCCATTTTTAGCGCCGAGCGCTGACGACGTGGGCCTGGGCCAGTTTTATGTTATTTTTATAAACTATATAAGGGTTTAGATGACCTAGAGGGTCTATCTTTTGACAGAAAGAGGCGCATAAACACTCTTTTCAGCCCCTGGAGGAGGATTTTGGATGCGGAAGCTTCGATCTTCAAGTTTTAGGGTTTTATCTTTCATTCTTTTCCATATTTCATCTAGTTTCACCATGTGTATGGTGAACTAAACTTCAATTGTTGTTCGGGAAACGATGTAATCCTTTGAATCTCTCACGTATTGAATTGATTTATATTTTATATGCTTTACTTCATTAATTGTTAAGGTTTTTCCTCTATACTCAATGCTAGCTTTGTTTAACTCATTATATTGCATGATCATTGATTTTGTCAATATGGACACATACGGGGAAATCTAGACCTGGGAAAATTCTCCCAAAGGTAGTGGTACCTAGACATAGGAATATGAGGGTTGGTTGCATATACACTCCTGTGCTTCAGAATTAATTATTAGGGATGCTAGGAATTGTATGAACTCGTAATTAAGGATAAGCTTATTGCACCGAGACATCGGGTTTAAGTGTTTCAGAGAGTGGCATTAACATTAATGAAGAAGATGGAGTCCTAAATACATGAGAGTGGATAGAATAAGTCGAAAACCCCAACAACATAATCATCTCATATTTTATCAACCATTCACATGTGCATTCTTTAGCCAATTGATCAAACACTTGCATTCATGTTTATTTTCTGCATTCTAAACAAAATATTTTTGTTCTCAAGTCTTAAATAATCAACAAATCACATGACTATTTAGGCTGTGAGTCTCTAGGGAAAACGATATTTGGATTTACCATTTATATTACTTGATATGATTCGGTACACTTGTCGAAGTCTTAACACTACCCGATCCGCCACCTGTACAGATGCCCGCTTAAAAAATACCCGCGGATATTTTAAAATCCGCGGATACCAGCAAATATTTAAAAAATATATTTTTATAAATTATTAAAATTAAATTTATGTAGAATTACAAAAAATATATATATAATGTAATATAATATAAATTAAATTTTAATTTTAATTAAATTTAACCTTGTAAAATATAAATTAATGTTAATTTTAATTAAATTTAACTTAATAAAATATAAATTAAATTTTTAGTTTTAATTTTTGCAAGTAGCGGATATCTACGGGTACGGATAATATAATACCCGCACCCGACCCGTTTATAAGCGGGTAATAAATATCCTAGGGAGGGTAATATTAGGAAGAAAAATAATGTTAAGGTGTCTACTGGTGCTAATGCTGAAATGGATGGCCACAAGGAAGATATAATGCACAAGGAGACAAATTCAGAGTTAGATACTAAAACTGGACAGCTGGCAACAAATTATGAAACCAGGGAACCAAGAAGGAGCAGTAGAAGGAGAATACCAAATAGGAGGGTAAGGGACTTTTTCTAGAAGGAAAAATCTGTAGTACAATTCTCCTTCTTTAGATTCTCTCTTCTATCTCCAGTAACAAATTCTCTAATCGTTACTGTCTCTCCTCAGGTACTTTGGCCCTGGAATGAATTAGTGACTTTGGCTATCATCTCTACTATGGGGATCTTTTAGAATTGATAAGGAAACGTGTGGAATGTTTCCAATAGTAGCATTAAATCTTATTAAGTCCATTTACGGTTGTATTGACTTTCTTCATTTGAAATATACAATCAGTGCAGTTTCATTGCAGAGTGTTTCTTGAAATTTATTTACAACATAACAATTTCAAACCCCAATAGAAAACTACATTTGGCTCTATTTTCTCACTATCAACATATTATGCAGGGTTAGGGTCACAAAATCCTTGAGTAACCTCCAGTTGCAGCAAACAGAGCTATATGAGGAAATGACAATAAATTTCATTCCTGATTAATTATGAGTGAGGTTCCCAAAAGAAACATTAAAATTAACAGCAGTAGAGGATATTTTTACAAAATAAATATTTATGCCAAGCCCATAAAAGTGACAATAATATACTTATGGTTTAAATGGAAAGCATCATGTCCCGTAAAAGTAAAATAGTTACAAAGAAATAGTTAAGCATCTCCATTGTTATTATAATGAATGGTATGGATCATAGTCACTTCTAAAGTAAAAGTGAATGTAATTATATCCGAAACCAAATTTACCATTTGAGCTACTTACATGCAGAAGAACACCTTGAAAGCGTGACTTTACCCAGCCAACCACTAGTACAAAAACAGCGTATTACGTCGGTTATTTTTGACATTTAACGATGAATTCTAGTTCGACGTCATAGCGGGTGATGTAAATTTAATGTCGAATATCACTGGGTGACGTTACTCGAAGTACTTGACGTCGAATATATAGAGATATGACGTAAAGTTAACGTCAATTTTGTACATCGACGTTAAGATACGTCGACTAGTAAGGAGATTGACGTCCAATATTTTAATAAATAATTATTAAAATTAAGATTTGTCGTCTAATTCTGGGGGCACTAACGTAATGTTGACGTCACGTGGAAGACATCTGGCGTAATGTTCAGGTCGAAGTGCAAAGTTGACATCAGTTTTTGAATAATATTTGAATAAATATTTATATTTAAAGGAATATCTGACGTTGCTTATAAGGGGAAGGTCGTAAGTTTTACGTCGAACTAGTTGATAGGAGACGTTACTTTAGCCGCATAGGTTCTCGCCCAGTGTTGCATTGTTAACGTTATCTACTGCATTATATGAACGTCAATCAGTGCATTGTTTGACATTAAGATACATATTTGAACGTCGAACATTGTATAATTTGACGTTACCTTCAGTGTTTTTTGTTTTAATTTTGGTTCATTTTAGCTCATTTAACCAAACCTGAAATACCAAAACCGATTTTCCAAATCATAAATGCACAGAACTAATTAATTTAAACCATGTTATCATATATTCATCAATTCCAATTAAATAGTAAAAGTAAAAGACGCTAATGTTATCATCAAAACTTAAAAGA
The DNA here is from genome assembly GCA_036885675.1 of Vigna mungo. Classification (NCBI taxonomy): domain Eukaryota; kingdom Viridiplantae; phylum Streptophyta; class Magnoliopsida; order Fabales; family Fabaceae; genus Vigna; species Vigna mungo. The sequence continues at coordinate 23,361,028 of CP144699.1, forward strand.
ACCTAGCTTTCCATTCATCTATTCACAATAATCTATTCACAGTATACATCTATTCACAGTTTAAAAGTTGCACAAGTAAAACTAAAAGCTAAGCAAATGCTACTATCATCAAAGGAAAAACCTAAAGCTATAGCTATTTAAAATGTTTATTCAAATATATATCTCACATCCTTTGGATCATCAAGATAATTGTCCAATTGCTTATGAATCTAGCTATTCTCTTTTACTAAGAAAAGAAATTAATGGTGTGCACCTGACCTCTATATTAGGAACTAGATGGAGAATGTATTTATTTGCTTGTACCTTAGACAAACTTTTCCAGCTGGTATCATCAATATTCCTCATGAAAAATGGATTTAATATATCAACATTCTACAAAATAAACGACATTGTTTGTTTACCATAAAAATGGTTCATGCATAACGCAAAGAGGCAATGACATTAATTTGACGGAATATTGAGCATAATGATTTGAAAAGCTCTTCACACATGCAAAAATCCTAAAATTTGTCAATGTATTTTTGTTAGAAAAATGATGAACCTGAAGTTTTGATCATGTCCAAATCAAGTCAAGAGAAATGAAGATTCATGAAGATCATTTGAAGACTTGTTTTTGTTATAAAAAGCTTTTGTAATAATTGTAGTTAAGTGCCTAGGACTTAGATTTTCATTGGTTTTGATTCCATGTACCTTCATACTTTATATTTACTTTCCAAGTAGTAATCGATTAAAACGTTGCAGGTGCTAAAAACTCAACTGGTATAGAAATAATCGATTAATACCTATTTTAATCAATTAGCTAATCGACTAATCCTTAGAATAATCAATTAAAATTAGCCGTTGGAGTTTTTTGGTTTTTGAAAACTAGCCATTGTACTCATTTTAATCGATTAACATTAATATTAATCGATTAAAAGCGTTAAATGGCCAGTTACGAATAATGGAAGAGTATTTGCTTGAGTCTATAAATAGGCTCTCCTTATACAATGGCATATAGTAGGCAAACATCCTTAGGTGTTAACTTGATGATATTATACCTTCCAGGCAAGAGGATATGTCCAATAATGAAAGCAATAACTTTTTCTTCTTTGTCAAGCCATTTAAACAAAAATCCTTTTTCTTTTCTGTATCTCCCACGATATCTCATGAAACTCTTGAACATCTCAGTTTTACGTATCTTCTTCTATAGTGGATAGTCAAATTTATGAGACAGTACTCCAACTTCTTTCAGTCCAGCGATTTTTAGCCACATGTCATTATCGATGATAATGTCTATACCTTTTACTCGAGAATGAATATTTCCATCAACTTCTTTAACATTGTGATAGAAAAATTCCATTAATTCATGATAGCAATCGCCTTCCATTTTAATGAACTTTTCAAGGCCTTGAAATTTGAGATCTTCAAGAAACATAAATTCTTCTTGTTCAAATAGAGCTAGTTCAGCCGTTTTATGTTTGACCACTTCCTTGAGTGTTCTCAACATAAGAAATCTTTCTCTAGTATTAACATCATTGATCCAGCCAGAGGAATTTGCTTCTCTTTCAGAGGATGGAATGATCTTTTGAGTCAGAATAAGGGTTTTGTTGTATCCACTGTTTGTAACACATACATATATATAGAAAGACGCACTAGGACTATAGCATTAAAACCCTTGGGTTTAAAAATTCAAAACTCTAACATTCAAAAACAGAGTTTTAAAGACATGTACAGAGCATAGTCAAATGTATTAATAACACAGTCGACTTAGACATGTGAAAAACAGAGTTTTACACAGAATCAATCAATCAATCAGACAGACAATGTATTCATGTAACCACGCAAAAACCAACAATCAATTCAAGCATAATGCAGTAGATTAATACAGATTTACCAGTTGTAGATTCTCAAGACAATGATTTTAATCCAGATTGATCCATCCTTGAGATCACACTGCATTTGCTTTGTATCCTGCAAAACAGATTAAGATTTGGTTGTTGGTACCCATTGTTAAGCCCCTGGCAAGTGTACCAGATCGTTATCAAGTAATATATAAACGGTAAGTCCGAGTATCGTCTCCCAAAGGACTCTTAGGCCTTATCTTTCATGTAAATTAATGTTATAAGACTTGAAAAGAATTAAACTTGTGGTTGAATGCAAAGAACAAAAATAAACATGCAAATGTAGATGATTCAATTCGCAAGGAAAAAATATGGATGAATGGAGTTGTTGGGGTTTAATATTTCATCTTATCCACTCTCTTATATCTACTCTTCTTATTAAATTCGCTTTGTTATCTAATTTTCATGCAAACTTTCTTAGTCTACCCTAAACCCGATCCCTCGATGAAAAGAGCCTATTACTAGTTACCGGCTTACTATCCCTAGTCTCCCCTAGTAATTAGCAATGCATTATATCACAAAAGCAAAATACAATTGATCGTCCTACCCTTATCCCTAGGCGGTATTGCTTAATCAAGGAATTTCCTATCAGTTCATGACTTCCCCGTACGCCCCGTATCGACAAAGGCAAATATCTTTATATCAAATGAGTTAAACAATAAAAGCAATAAGCATAGATAAGAAACCCAACAATTGATAATAAAAACATATGAAACATATGAATAAAACAAGAACTTCAATATAAGAGAGTTTCAAAAGATTACATTGTTCCCCAACAACAAAGGGTTTAGTTCACCATGGACATGGTGAAACTAGATGGAATTAAATGAAAGAATGAAAGAATAAATCCTATATTGGATAAATTGGAGCCTAAGCATCCAAGAAACCGTCTCCAAGGAGTGTAGAAGAGCTTTGGACTTCTCCGCTTGCCAAAAGAATACCCTGAAGGTCGCACTAGGGCTATTTATAACGCATAAAAGTAACAGAATTTAAGCCCAAGCCCAGCAGACAACTGCTCAACGTCAAATTTAACCGCTCAACGGTTTCCCTCTAATCGTGCCACCGCTCAACAATCAATATCACCGCTCAACGGTTTGCCTCTAATCGCCTGGACGCTCAGCGGCACCGCTTGGGCGAGAGACAGTGGTTGCTCCCTCGAATATGGCGCTCAACGCTAGGATTTTGACGCTGAGCGGTGCATTGATTCTTCTTTTCTTCCTTTTTCTCATTCTTCCTTGAGTCTAAGTCCTTCCTACTTCACTTCCATCTTCAATTCTCATCAAAACCCTGCAAAACAATGCACAACAATGCAAAACAAGCATAATATCTCTAAAAATAACTTTTGACTCTCATATGACTCAACTAAGTATTTTTACTTAATTCTAAGCTCATTCTAAGCCATAAAGGGTGTGTTTTGATATCAAATTTAAGCATGAAAATAAAGGTTTTTAGAACGTTATCACCCATTTAAATTTGGGTCCGTGATTGTCAATCCTTGTTACTTGTTCCTTTGGTTTCCAAACATATAATCCTTTAGGAACATCAACCTTTCTGTAATAACAATTTCTAACAGTATGACCAACACAATTACAATCGAAATATGCATTCTTAGCAGGTTTTCTAAAATCAATAAATCTCTTAGTATTGGTTCTGCTAGATTGAGCTTTGTAGCCTATTCCTTGTCTGTGACTAGCTCTGCCAGAAGATTTTAGTACAACATCTAAATTTTCTTTTCCTTGAGGAAACTTAGCTAGTGTGCTAGTTAAGTAATCTATCTTTTCAACATAAGTAGGACAATTTTCACAAATGTTATCTACTATAACAATTTCAATCTTAACATTCTTAGCAGATAACAAAGCTTCATTTAACTCTTTTTCTAATCTTTCATTCTCAGCAACAAGGTTATTAATTTTATACTCATAATCTCTTCTTTCATACTTTAGTCGATTAACCTTGTATTGCAGTCGCATTGCTTCGGCATGCAGTTCTTTGAATGCATCTTGCAGCGGATAATATTTGATTTCCACTGGTTCATTTGAGATGTCTGCATCACTATCATAATCGTCCCATGTTACCCCAGTCATATAGAACAAATTTGATTCCTCATCTTGATCAGCATCTTCATCACTTGAGCTTTCAGAATTTTTATTCTCCCAAGCAATGTATGCTACTTTTCTTTTCAGATTTTTGCCTTTAGGGAATCTTTTCTTTCCTTTCTACTTAGGCTGTAATTCAGGACAATCAGGCTTGATGTGTCCTTCCTTTCCACATTCATAACACTGGACAACATTTGTATTGTAGCTTTTATTCTTGCCTTCACCTGCAAGGTTAGTCAGTTGACTATCATTATTTAACAGTCACTACATTTCCTTACCATCAAGGTCATCAATTCTTTCTCGTCTATGTTTGTTTTTGAGTTGTTCTTGCTTGTAGCTTTCAGAGCAATGGACTTCTTTTCTTCAATTTCCTCTTCATCCTTTAATCTACCAAGTTCCAATTCATGTTCGCATAACTTGTCAAACAAGGTAGCCATGTTCATCGTTGTGAAATCTTTGGATTCAGAGATTGCTGTGACTTTTGGTTGCCAATTTCTGTTCAGACTTTTCAGAATTTTGATATTGATCTCTTCTTTGCTAAATACCTTTCTGAGAGCCATGAGATGATTTACAATGTGAGTGAATCGTTTCTGCACATCATAGATGTTTTCACCAGCTTTCATTCTGAACAATTCTTACTCTTGCATCAGTGAATTCTTTCTTGCTCTCTTCACTTCATTTGTGCCTTCATGAGTTACCTCTAAGACATCCCACATTTCTTTTGCGGATTTGCATTGAGATATCTTGAAAAATTCATCAACAGTTAGTGCACAGGCAATAATATTTCTAGCTTTAATATCATACTGAGCCTTTCTATTTTCATCAGCAGTCCACTCAATAAAAGGTTTCAAAACAGTTTTATCATCAACAGTTTTTGTAGGCATAAAAGGTCCATTTAATGTGGCATCCAAAATTCCTTTGTCTTGCGATTCAAGAAAGATTTGCATTCTAATTTTCCAAAATGGATAATTTTCACCAACAAACGGAGGTGGTCTGTTTGTTGAAGCACCTTCACCAAAAGTTTGAAAACAGGAAGTCATCCCCAGGTGTATAGTAGAATCAGAGAAAAACAGAGTCGACTAGTTTTTCAAATATCTTATGAAAACCAGTTGGCTTCTTTCTTCACAAGAGGGGAGGTGAATTGGTGTTGTTTCAAAAACAAGTTCTTTTCGCAATCTTGAAAACAAAGTATAAACCTTTTTAAACTTTCTTGAAATGCAAGCAATCAGAATATGTATGCAGCGGAAAATACATAGTTGACTGCGTAAAAATTAGAGTCGACTGGAATGTAAAAGATAAGGGATAGAGAAAATCAAACATGGGTTTTTATACTGGTTCGGCCAACAATGCCTACATCCAGTGTCCTCCCACCCGGAAGCAAATGCACTATAATGGTTGCGGTTTTTACAACAAGGAATTTATAAAAGACCTCTAAGTCAAAAATATAAATCTCCTCTCTAATCCAAAACAAAAATATAGCTACAGAACAAAACCAGAATTGCAGCCAGAATCCCCTTTTCTGCAATCTGCAACACCACTTTGAACAATCATCAAAAAGAATTATCCCCCTGTATCACAACAGGTACAATTCTAGCAGGCTTCACAGGATGCCAAGCCTTGAATACAATTCAGCAGTCTTCACAGGATGTCAAGCCTTTAACCCGATCACAAAGAAGCACCTTTCTTGTGCAAATAATGATCAACAAATGTAAGCGCAGAAAGTATCCTCTTTCAATCTCGTTCAAGAAAGATCACCACCGTCTTGGAGAATTCTTGGAGCTGAGAAATCTGAAATAGAAATGAAATTGTAAGTTTATCAAAAGTCTTCTAAACAGACTTCTGTTTAGTCTATTTATAGATTTTTGTTATATAGTCAGATTCTCAGTTGAATACGCTACTAATTCAGTCGACTCTATTATGACAGTTATAACAGTTCAGTCAACTTAGTAGCTCAAGGTCAACAAATAACAGAACACATTTAATACAGTTGACCAACTCATCAATGATAAACTAACCTTTAAAAATATAGCCGTTAGAGTGTAAGAGCATAACAAAATTCCAAATCAGACACCAGATACAGTCGAATGTGTAAAACACATAGTCAACATTAACCATGTAAAACATTTTGAAATTCTTTTCTTCTAAAAAATACACAGAGCACTGATTCTCAAAATCTGCACAAAGATTTTAGCATAGTCGAATCCATTCACAATGTAGTCAACTGTACTAGAACTTTGTCACACAGTTAAAAGTTCATAAGAGTGCTTGTAGTTTTCAGCTTTAAAACATGTGCTGTAAAACATATGAAATGATGCATAGCACATAGCACATAAAGCATGTAAACACGTTCCAGATATATATCAATCAATCAATATAGGAACATGTAATACAATACATAAACATGTTCAACAGATATTACAATTAATCAGCATATGAACATGTAATGACAACAAACAACATATGCATGTTATTAAGCAATGTGTTGTCATCATCAAAAACCAGATTGATATAGAAATTATGTTGTCAACAATCTCAACACTCTTGTCTGTGGTGCTGGTATATTGCTACTACGGTGACGGAGCAATAGCTGGTTCTTCCTTGGTGCGTCTGAGGAGGTGTGTGGAAGAGGATCATCCTTCGTGAAGTATTTGGAGGAGGTATCTCATCCTTTGTGAAGATTCAAAGGAGGTGCAGGTTCATCTCTTGTGGTATCAAGAGAGGTAGTTTCTAAACTCTTACAAATTGTTTCTTTGTGATTATAATATGTAACTGTTTTTTTATTAGTGAACTGTTTATCTTGGTTTGAGATAAGCGACTCGACGTAGGATTGGTAAGATCCGAACCAGTATATAAATCATCTGTGCAAATTTCCCTCAACCTTACTCTTGTTATTTATCTTTATTATTTGTTTAGTAAGTTTAATTGAGTAGAAATTAAAAGGCACACGTTTGTATTAAAAACCCTCTTGGTTTGTTATTCCACGCTAACCATTCCGCTGCACCCGTTCTGACAATCTTCACATTTTGAGAACTACATCATGTTTCCTCACACTGACCTCAGGAACATATTGATAGAAGCAGCCTCAATCTTCAAGACTTGAGCGGCTCCTTGATTCAGAAGTGGCAGTAGAATGAAGAAATGGTTGGTGAAAATAGTGCACTCAAGGTGTTTGTGAAAATGTGTCGTGGTGTTTGGATGTGTGTGGTGAATTTCTAACTCAGATGGCCTTTCAACAGGGAAGGGAGCTAGAGGAAAAGCAAGCTAAAGCAGCTCTAAGATTTCAACTCGAAGAAGTAGTGGCTGAATGCAATTCAACAGCATAACCCTATATCAATTCAAGTTAAGTTTTACAATGGATCAAGCTCTCTTTTATAGATGAAGAGAAGCTTGGAAACGTTCAAGGGAAGCTGCATATTTACAACGTGCATGAGCTAAGGGAAGTGTGCAGGAGATGCTTCAAGGCTTGGCCACATGTTCCATGTGTGAATCATAAAAAACATGCTCAAAGAGATGAGCTTGATTTGCTGTCGTTGAGTGGTAACAAAATGTGCGCTAAGCGCCAGCAGCAGATGCACTCTTCTTTGCTTCCCTTTGTTCTCCTTTGCTTGGCTAGCCTTTCAAGGTATATAGGCATGGTTTCCCACCTTTATTGGTGACCTACAAAATAAGGTAAATATATTTAGTTAAAGAGAACATGCTAAGACTTAGAAAGAAAAGATCAAGTCCTTATTCGACTTACCTTTCTTAGTCTTAGTGTTAAGTTGATACTTCTTTGGATGGGAACTCCCTAAAGGGGTTGTCATCATTCCCTCCCTCTTTAAAAACGATTTGTCCTCAAATCGGGAAGAAAGAAAGAAGCACAACTTTGGTTGTTAGTTGCCACCTGGGTCAAAAATATATCTACAAAAAATAGCAAAAATTAGTATGATGAATGAGAGATATGCAAAGAGAAGAAGATAAAATGAAGGTCGTTTGACAAAAATTTTATGAGAAGAAGTCTTGGCCTTTAATATATTTTTGGTTTCACTATGTCTGGAACATTCCCCATGATGAAATGAAGAAACAATGTAATGTTTTTTATAACATGCATACCTTTGTGTCCTTCTTCTTTTCTTGATAAGGTTGTTTTTCCAACTTATTTTCTTCTTTTCTTTCCTTTTCAATTTTTATTTTTATTTTGATTTCATCAAGGATCATCTTTCGTGAAGTATTCGGAGGAGGTTTTTCATCCTTCGTGAAGTATTCGGAGGAGGTGTCGCATCCTTTGTGAAGATTCAAAGGAGGTGCAGGTTCATCTCTTGTGGTATCAAGAGAGGTGGTTTCTAAACTCTTACAAATTGTTTCCATGTGATTGCAATTTGTAATTGTTTTTTTATTAGTGAACTATTTATCTTGGTTTGAGATAAGCGACTGGACGTAGGATTGGTAAGATCCGAACCAGTATAAAAATCATCTCTGCAAATTTCTCTCAACCTTACTCTTGTTATTTATCTTTATTATTTGTTTAGTAAGTTAAATTGAGTAGAAATTAAAAGACACACCTTTCTATTAAAAACCCTCTTGGTTTGTTATTTCACCCTCACCATTCCGCTGCAACCGTTCTGACAATTTTCACATTTTGAGAACTACATCATGTTTCCTCACACTGACCTTAGGAACATATTGATAGAAGAACCCTCAATCTTCAAGACTTGAGCGGCTCCTTGATTCAGAAGTGGCAGCAGAATGAAGAAATGGTTGGTGAAAATAGTGCACTCAAGGTGTTTGTGAAAATGTGTCGTGGTGTTTGGATGTGTGTGGTGAATTTCTAAATCAGATGGCCTTTCAACAGGGAAGGGAGCTAGAGGAAAAGCAAGCTAAAGCAGCTCTAAGTTTTCAACTCGAAGAAGTAGTGGCTGAATGCAATTCAACAGCATAACCCTATATCAATTCAAGTTAAGTTTTACAATGGATCAAGCTCTCTTTTATAGATGAAGAGAAGCTTGGAAACGTTCAAGGGAAGCTGCATATTTACAACGTGCATGAGCTAAGGGAAGTGTGCAGGAGATGCTTCAAGGCTTGGCCACATGTTCCATGTGTGAATCATAAAAAACATGCTCAAAGAGATGAGCTTGATCTGCTGCCACTAAGTGGTAACAAAATGTGCGCTGAGCGCCAGCAGCAGATGCACTCTTCTTTGCTTCCCTTTGTTCTCCTTTGCTTGGCTAGCCTTTCAAGGAATATAGGCATGGTTTCCCACCTTTATTGCTGACCTACAAAATAAGGTAAATATATTTAGTTAAAGAGAACATGCTAAAACTTAGAAAGAAAAGATCAAGTCCTTATTCGACTTACCTTTCTTAGTCTTAGTGTTAAGTTGATACTTCTTTGGATGGGAACTCCCTAAAGGGGTTGTCATCATTCCCTCCCTCTTTAAAAACGATTTGTCCTCAAAATCGGGAAGAAAGAAAGAAGCACAACTTTGGTTGTTAGTTGCCACCTGGGTCAAAAATATATCTACAAAAAATAGCAAAAATTATTATATGAATGAGAGATATGCAAAGAGAAGAAGATAAAATGAAGGTCGTTTGACAAAAATTTTATGAGAAGAAGTCTGGGCCTTTAATATATTTTTGGTTTCACTATGTCTGGAACATTCCCCATGATGAAATGAAGAAACAATGTAATGTTTTTTATAACATGCATACCTTTGTGTCCTTCTTCTTTTCTTGATAAGGTTGTTTTTCCAACTTATTTTCTTCTTTTCTTTCCTTTTCAATTTTTATTTTTATTTTGATTTCATCAAGGATCATCTTTCGTGAAGTATTCGGAGGAGGTTTTTCATCCTTCGTGAAGTATTCGGAGGAGGTGTCGCATCCTTTGTGAAGATTCAAAGGAGGTGCAGGTTCATCTCTTGTGGTATCAAGAGAGGTGGTTTCTAAACTCTTACAAATTGTTTCCATGTGATTGCAATTTGTAATTGTTTTTTTATTAGTGAACTATTTATCTTGGTTTGAGATAAGCGACTGGACGTAGGATTGGTAAGATCCGAACCAGTATAAAAATCATCTCTGCAAATTTCTCTCAACCTTACTCTTGTTATTTATCTTTATTATTTGTTTAGTAAGTTAAATTGAGTAGAAATTAAAAGGCACACCTTTCTATTAAAAACCCTCTTGGTTTGTTATTTTACCCTCACCATTCCGTTGCAACCGTTCTGACAATTTTCACATTTTGAGAACTACATCATGTTTCCTCACACTGACCTTAGGAACATATTAATAGAGGAACCCTCAATCTTCAAGACTTCAGCAGCTCCTTGATTCAAAAGTGACAGTGGAATGAAGAAATGGTTGGTGAAAATAGTGCACTCAAGGTGTTTGGGAAAATGTGTTGTGGTGTTTAGATGTGTGTGGTGAATTTCTAACTCATATGGCCTTTCAGCAGGGAAGGGAGCTAGAGGAAAAGCAAGCTAAAGCAGCTCTAAGTTTTGAACTCGAAGAAGTAGTGGCTGAATGCAATTCAATAGCATAACCCTATATCAATTCAAGTTAAGTTTTACAGTGGATCAAGCTCTCTTTTATAGATGAAGAGAAGCTTGGAAACGTTCAAGGGAAGTTGCATATTTACAACGTGCATGAGCTAAGGGAAGTGTGCAGGAGACGCTTCAAGGTTTGGCCACATGTTCCATGTGTGAATCATTAAAAACGTGCTCAAAGAGATGAGCTTGATCTGTTGCCACTAAGTGGTAACAAAATGTGCGCTGAGCGCCAGCAGCAGATGCACTCTTCTTTGCTTCCCTTTGTTCTCCTTTGCTTGGCTAGCCTTTCAAGGTATATAGGCATGGTTTCCCACCTTTATTGCTGACCTACAAAATAAGGTAAATATATTTAGTTAAAGAAAACATGCTAAGACTTAGAAAGAAAAGATCAAGTCCTTATTCGACTTACCTTTCTTAGTCTTAGTGTTAAGTTGATACTTCTTTGGATGGGAAGTCCCTAAAGGGGTTGTCATCATTCCCTCCCTCTTTAAAAACGATTTGTCCTCAAAATCGGGAAGAAAGAAAGAAGCACAACTTTGGTTGTTAGTTGCCACCTGGGTCAAAAATATATCTACAAAAAATAGCAAAAATTAGTATATGAATGAGAGATATGCAAAGAGAAGAAGATAAAATGAAGGTCGTTTGACAAAAATTTTATGAGAAGAAGTCTGGGCCTTTAATATATTTTTGGTTTCACTATGTCTGGAACATTCCCCATGATGAAATGAAGAAACAATGTAATGTTTTTTATAACATGCATACCTTTGTGTCCTTCTTCTTTTCTTGATAAGGTTGTTTTTCCAACTTATTTTCTTCTTTTCTTTCCTTTTCAATTTTTATTTTTATTTTGATTTCATCAAGGATCATCTTTCGTGAAGTATTCGGAGGAGGTTTTTCATCCTTCGTGAAGTATTCGGAGGAGGTGTCGCATCCTTTGTGAAGATTCAAAGGAGGTGCAGGTTCATCTCTTGTGGTATCAAGAGAGGTGGTTTCTAAACTCTTACAAATTGTTTCCATGTGATTGCAATTTGTAATTGTTTTTTTATTAGTGAACTATTTATCTTGGTTTGAGATAAGCGACTGGACGTAGGATTGGTAAGATCCGAACCAGTATAAAAATCATCTCTGCAAATTTCTCTCAACCTTACTCTTGTTATTTATCTTTATTATTTGTTTAGTAAGTTAAATTGAGTAGAAATTAAAAGGCACACCTTTCTATTAAAAACCCTCTTGGTTTGTTATTTTACCCTCACCATTCCGTTGCAACCGTTCTGACAATTTTCACATTTTGAGAACTACATCATGTTTCCTCACACTGACCTTAGGAACATATTAATAGAGGAACCCTCAATCTTCAAGACTTCAGCAGCTCCTTGATTCAAAAGTGACAGTGGAATGAAGAAATGGTTGGTGAAAATAGTGCACTCAAGGTGTTTGGGAAAATGTGTTGTGGTGTTTAGATGTGTGTGGTGAATTTCTAACTCATATGGCCTTTCAGCAGGGAAGGGAGCTAGAGGAAAAGCAAGCTAAAGCAGCTCTAAGTTTTGAACTCGAAGAAGTAGTGGCTGAATGCAATTCAATAGCATAACCCTATATCAATTCAAGTTAAGTTTTACAGTGGATCAAGCTCTCTTTTATAGATGAAGAGAAGCTTGGAAACGTTCAAGGGAAGTTGCATATTTACAACGTGCATGAGCTAAGGGAAGTGTGCAGGAGACGCTTCAAGGTTTGGCCACATGTTCCATGTGTGAATCATTAAAAACGTGCTCAAAGAGATGAGCTTGATCTGCTGCCACTAAGTGGTAACAAAACGTGTGCTGAGCGCCAGCAATAGATGCACTCTTCTTTGCTTCCTTTTGTTCTCCTTTGCTCTGCTAGCCTTTCAAGGTATATAGGCATGGTTTCCCACCTTTATTTGTGACCTACAAAACAAGGTAAATATATTTAGTTAAAGAGAACATGCTAAGACTTAGAAAGAAAAGATCAAGTCCTTATTCGACTTACCTTTCTTAGTCTTAGTGTTAAGTTGATACTTCTTTGGATGGGAAGTCCCTAAAGGGGTTCTCATCATTCCCTCCCTCTTTAAAAACGATTTGTCCTCAAATCGGGAAGAAAGAAAGAAGCACAACTTTGGTTGTTAGTTGCCACCTCGGTCACAAATATATCTACAAAGAATAGTAAAAATTAGTATGATGAATGAGAGATATGCAAAGAGAAGAAGATAAAATGAAGGCCGTTTGACAAAAATTTTATGAGAAGAAGTCTGGGCCTTTAATATATATTTCGTTTCACTATGTTTGGAACATTCCCCATGATGAAATGAAGAAACAAAGTAATGTTTTTTATAACATGCATACCTTTGTGTCCTTCTTATTTTCTTGATAAGGTTGTTTTTCCAACCTATTTTCTTCTTTTCTTTCTTTTTCAATCTTTATTTTTATTCTTATTTTTATTTCATCCTCTTCCACTTGTTCAGGTGTAAGAGGAATCGTTGTGATTTTATTTCCTTTGTGGAGGAAAGTTATTTTATTGGTATAGCCATCATGAGTGGAGTTATGATCATATTGTCGTGACCTACCAAGTAATACATGCCCAGCATCCATTGGAACAACATCACATAAAAGATTTTCTTCATAGTGTATTTTGGTATGGTTACTTATGTGTTGACTACTATTTATTCATCCTCTTTTATCCACTGAAGCTTATAAGGCTTGGAATGAGGAATAGTAGGTAAGGCCAACTTATTCACCACTTTAGAACTACAACAATTGCAAGAAGAACCATTATCCACAATTAATGAACAAGTGTTTTCAAAAAATTTGCATCTTGTGCGGAATAGGCTCTCCCTTTCGGATTTTTCTAGTTCTTTGGTTTGACTTCCAAGAAGTCGTCTAACCAATAATAACTCACCTTCACAAGGTAAGGCTTCTTCCTCAAATATGGAAGTATCCGATTCACTTGAAGAATCCTCATTTTCACTCTTATGGTCTAAGAGATAAGTAGACCTTTTTGTGAGTACATTCAGAAGAATAATGTCCTCGTTCTTCACATTTAAAACATTTGGTTTTTCTACCCCATTTTTCTTTTGAAAATTCTTTGTGAGAGGTATTTCTTTCTCGCTCTCCCTCTCTTTCTCTTTTTCTTTTCCTCTCACTCTTTCTTTCTCTTTTTCTCTTTCTTTTTCTTTTTCTCGAGGTTCTGAATATCTATCTGGACTACCCTCCCTCTTAGGATCTTTCCAATACATGGAGGTGGTAGGGGAATTCCTTTTAGTGGAAGCTTTTCTTCTATTTTGCTCTTCCACCCTCATACATAGTAGTACAAAATCATTGAGATCTAAATAAGGTAAAACCTCTACCTTATCTCTGATCTCATAGTTGTGGCCGCTTTGGAACCTACCTATGGTGAATCTCTCTTCCTCTTTGAGTAATGTCAATTTTTGTCGATATTCATCGACACTCATGTTTCTCTGTTGCAGTCGATGGAGCTTGTCCATGATCTCCCTTGCGTAGTATGCTGGAACATGTCTTCGATCAAAGGTGGCCTTCAACTCATTCCAGTATTGTATGGTATAGTCGCCATGCAACTTTTGATCTCGAATTATTGAGGTCCACCAATATAGGGTTACACCTTGAAAGGTCAAGGTGGCTAGGGTCATGATAACGGTCTAAAAACCGTTATTTTTATACATTAATTTGATATCAAAACACAACCTTTATGACCTAGAATTGGCTTGAAATCATGCATTTTGTCTAAGTTAGTGAACAAGAAAGTCAAAAGTGGTTTTAGAGATATTATGCTTGGTTTTACATTGTTTTGACAGGATTTTACGAGAATTGAGTGATGGAGATGAAGAATGAAGGACTTGAACAGGAAAAGGGCAAGAAAAGATGAAAAATAGTCGCAACCACCGCCCAGCGCCAACCCAGCGCTGGGCGTCCAAGACGCAAACCGCTGAGAGTCCAGCAAGCGCTGAGCGTCCAGCGTTGCCACTGTTGAGCGTTAGCTAGCGCTGAGCGCCTAAATGAATGGGCCTGGGCTGAATTTCTATTACCTTTTTGGCTTATAAATAAACCCAGTGCGATTTCAGAAGGAATCTTTTGGCAATCAAAGACGACCAGAGCTCTTCTACGCTCCTTGGAGGCGGTTTCTTGGATGCTTAAGCTCCAATTTATCAAATATAGGGTTTATTCTTTCATCTTTTCCATTAATTCCATCTAGTTTCACCATGTCTATGGTGAACTAAACCCTTTGTTGTTGGGGAACAATGTAATCTTTTGAAACTCTCTTATATTGAAATTCTCGTTTTATTCATATGCTTATATTATCAATAGTGTTAGTTTTCTTATCTGATTATAATGCCTGCATCGTTTAACTCATTCGGTGTATTGATCCTTTATTTTGTCGATATGGGAACGTACGGGGAAGTCTCGAACTGATAGGAATTCTCTTGGTTAAGCAATACTACCTAGGAATAGGAGTAGGATGACCAATTACTTTAAACTTCTGTTTTTCATGCATTATTGATTACTTAGGGAGACTAGGAATGGTAAACTAGTAATTGATAATAGACTCTCTTCGCCGAGGAATCGGGTTTTGAGTAGATTAGATAGTTGCATGACATTGATAATAAAGCGAATTTAACAAGAAGAGTAGATATAGGAGAGTGGATAAAGATGAAATTGTAAACCCCAACAACTCCATTAATTCATAGTCTTTTCTTTACCAACTGATTCAAATTTGCATTTGCATGCTTAAATTCTGTTTTTGCATCAACACTAAAATTTATTCTTCTTTCAAGTCTTATAAAATCAAAGCACACGAACGCTTAGGCCAGTGAGTCCTTTGGGAGAACGATACTTGATCTTACCGTTTATATTACTTGATAATGATATGGTACACTTACCAGGGACTTAACAAGTTTTTGGCGCCGTTGCCGAGGACTCGTGGTTTAACTTTATTAGTAGTGTGATTTTGGTTCAATTTGACTTTGTATATATTTTGTTTTATTTTATTTTATTTTATTTTTCTAAAAAGTGCTTTTAGATTTTTTGTTTCTTGTGCATGCAGGATACAATTCAAACCAGGAGCAAGAAAAATCAACCTCTACTCGAAGGATTAGGCGACAGGAGAGGGAGGAAAGCAAGAAATCCATCACGTGAATTATTCCCCTCTCCTGAGAGGCTTTTGCCATCACGTGAATTAAGCCAACAAGGATGACTCTTTAATTGGTAGATAGATCTCTTAAATATCCATATGGAGTGGCTGAAGATGTAATAGTAAAGGTGGATAAATTTTTGTTCCCAGTGGATTTTGTTATAATGGAAATGGAGGAGAATGGAGATGCACCTTTGATTCTTGGAAGACCTTTTATGAAGACAGCCAGGATCGTGATCGATGTAGAAAATGGAAAACTTAAAGTCAGAGTACAAGATGAAGAGGTGAATTTTGATGTTTTTCAAGCAATGTCACATCCTGAAGATGATAAATAATGTTTTCAAGTAGACATTGCAGAAGAACTCTGTATGACGCAAGGGACTCCAATGCGTGATGCATCTTTACTGGAAAGAACTCTTATTAATGACTGTGAAGATTTGCATGAAGAAGATGATAAAGTGATTGAAGAATTTGTTCAGGATTTAGAGGCAACAAAAGAAATTCCAGCAAAAAAGGCTAGCTTTGAAAATATTGAGCCCAGAGAAAAAGTTAGAGAAAGCAATATTGACTTGAAAGAGCTGCCACCTCATTTGAAGTATGTGTTTTTGGAAGATAATGGAGGAAAGCCAGTTATTATTAGTACTTCATTGTCTCCAAAAGAGGAAGAGAAGCTGGTGGAAGTTTTGAAAGCAAATAAAGTTGTTATAGGGTGGTCAATTTCAGATCTAAAGGGTATAAGTCCTATATATTGTATGCACAGAATCCTTATGGAGGACGATTACAGGCCAGTAGGTCAGCCACAAAGGAAATTCAATCCTATTATGAAAGAAGTCGTGAGGAAAGAAGTATTAAAGCTATTAGAAGCAGGTATCATTTATCTCTGATAGTAAATGGGTAAGTCCAGTACAAGTGGTTCCGAAAAAAGGAGGGATGACGGTGATTTATAATGAGAAAAATGAGCTTATCCCTACAAGGACAGTTATTGGGTGGTGAATGTGTATTGATTACAGGAAGCTAAATACAGCTACCAGGAAAGATCATTTTCCTTTACCTTTTATGGACCAGATGCTAGAACGATTGGTTGGACAAGCTTAGTATTGTTTCCTAGATGGCTATTCGAGATATAATCAAATTGTGGTGGATCTCGAGGATCAAGAAAAGACAGCCTTTACATGTCCTTTTGGTATCTTCGCTTATAAAAAAATGTCATTTGGACTATGTAACGCCTCAGCTACATTTCAAAGGTGTATGCAGGTAATCTTTGCTAATTTCATGGTAAAAAGCATAGAAGTCTTCATGGATGACTTTTCAGTGTTTGGAAATTCCTTTCAAAAGTGTTTGGTCAACCTGGATGTTGTTCTTAAAATATGTGTTCAAACAAATTTGGTTCTGAATTGGGAGAAATGTCATTTCATGGTGAAAGAGGGAATTGTTTTGGGAAAAAGATTTTAGCCATGGGGATTGAAGTGGACAAACCAAAAGTGGAGGTTATTGAAAAACTTCACCACCTGCAAATGTAAAAGGAATTCAGAGTTTCTTAGGCCATGCTGGGTTTTAGAGGAGATTTATTAAAGACTTTTCAAAGATTGCTAAGCCATTGAGTAATCTGCTTGTCAAGGACACATCATTCATGATGAGTAAGGAATACATACAAGCTTTTAATGTTCTAAAGAAAAGCTTGATTTTTGCCCCAGTGATTGTAGCTCCAGACTATAGTAAACATTTTTAGCTAATGTGTGATGCTAGTGACTATGCCATAGGTGTTGTGTTGGGTCAAAGAAGAGAAAAGGTATTTCATGCAATTTATTATGCTAACAAGGTTTTGAATGAAGCTCAAATGAATTATGCCACTACGGAAAAAGTATTCTTGGCTATAGTCTATGTGTTGTAGAAGTTTAGATCTTATCTTATTGGATCTAAAGTGATTATTTATACGAATCATGCAGCTATAAAATACTTATTAACAAAGCCAGATTCAAAGCCACAGTTAATAAGGTGGGTGTTGTTGTTACAGGAGTTTGATGTTGAGATTCGTGATAAAAAAAAGTGAAAATTTGATTGTTGATCACTTATCTAGATTAGTCAGCAATGAAGTAACAAGCAAGGAGAAGGAAATCTGGGAGTCTTTTTCAGATGAAACTCTTTTGTACATTCAGCAAAGGCCATGGTTTGCTGATATGGCAAATTTTAAAGCTGCAGGTGTTGTCCCAGAAGAATTGAATTGGCAACAAAAGAAGAAGTTTGTACACGATGCTAAGAAATTCATATGGGATATTCGTATTTATTCAAGATCGGAGCAGATAATCTTTTGAGAAGATATGTGACAAAAGAAGAAGCAGAAGGAATTCTTTGGCATTGCCATAACTCTCCCTATGGAGGTCATTATAATGGGGAACGAACTACAGCAAAAATTCTTCAGTCAGGCTTTTACTGGCCTACTCTGTTTAAAGATGCTCATAATCATGCCAGGAATTATGACAAGTGCCAACTGACATGAGCTATTTCAAGACGGTATGAGATGCCGCTACAAGGCATTTTGGAAGTTGAAGTTTTTGATTGTTGGGGTATTGATTTTGTCGGGCCTTTTCCACCATCTTTTAATAATGAGTATATATTAGTGGCGGTCGACTATGTGAGTAAATGGGTTGAAGCTTGTTATGTCACTGGCAAGTGTACCAGATCGTTATCAAGTAATATAAACGGGTAAGTCCGAGTATCGTTTCCCTAAGGACTCTTAGGCCTTAACTTTCGTGTAACCTAATTTCGTAAGACTTGAGAAAAGAATAAAGTTTTGGTTTTTAGATGCAAAAACAGAATTAAACATGCAAATGCAGTGAATCAATGGTTAAGGAAAAACTATGGAGGAATGGTGTTGTTGGGGTTTACAATTTCATCTTATCCATTCTCAAATATCTACTATTCTTATTTACTTCGCTTGTTTATCCAATTGTCATGCAATCTTTCTTAGTCTACCCTTAACCCAATCCCTTAGTGAAAAGAGTCTATTACTAATTACAAGCTTGCTATCCCTAGCCTCCCCTAGTAACTAATAATGCATAATGAGCGGAAGCAAAATACAATTGATCGTCCTACCCCTATCCCTAGGCGGTATTAACATAATCAAGGAATTCCCCCCAGTTCATGACATTACTGTATGTTCCCATATCAATAAAGACAAACAACATCTACCGAATGAGTTAAACGATAAAAGCATTAAGCATAGGTAAGGAACCCAACAATTGATAAACCAACCATATGACAAGCATATAAAATAAATAAGAATTTGGATAAATGAGAGTTTCAAAAGATTACATTGTTCCCCAACAACAAAGGGTTTAGGTTCACCATAATCATGGTGAATCTAGATGAAATACAAAGAAAGAAAGGAAGAATTAACCCTAGATTGAGTAATTTGGAGCCTAAGCATCCAAAGAACGGCCTCCTAAGGTTGTATAACTGTTGTGGACGTTTCCCTCTGCCGAAGATTCACATTCTGATCAGTGGTTTGCCTCCAAGTCGCGCCACCGCTCAACGGCTAATTTCACCGCTGAGCAATTTGCCTCTAATCGCTCTGGGCGCTCAGTGTCACCGCCTGGGCGCTAGGCAGTGATTCTCCTCGCATTAGGATGCTCAGCGCTGGAATTTAGCGCTGAGCGGTCCATAGACTCCACTTTTCTTCCTTTTTCATCTTCTTTTCTTGAGTCTATGACCTTCCTACCCCACTTCCATCCTTAATATTCATCAAAACCCTACAAAACAGTGAAAACAAGCATAATATCTCTAAAAACAGCTTTTGACTCTCATGTGACTCAACTTAAGTGTTTTACTTGATTCTAAGCTCATTCTAAGCTACAAAGGGTGTGTTTTTATATCAAATTTATGCATGAAAATAACGGTTTTTAGACCGTTATCAAAGCTCTAGCATGCCCTAAAAATGATGCCAACACTATGATCAAATTTCTAAAAAAGCAAATCTTTTCACGTTTTGGAACTCCCAGGGTTCTCATTAGTGATGGGGCTCTCATTTTTGTAATGCTCAGCTTGTGAAGATACTTAAACATTATGGGGTGAGACATAAAGTGGCAGCACCCTATCATCCACAAACGAATGGTCAAGCTGAAGTTTCTAACAGGGAGATTTAAAGAATACTAGAAAAGACAGTTGCTTTTTCAAGGAGAGATTGGTCGCATAAACTAGATGATGCTCTTTGGGCGTATAGGATGGCTATGAAGACTTCCATGGGATTTTCACCTTTTCAGTTGGTGTATGGTAAAGCATGCCACTTACCAATAGAGATGGAGCATAAAGCTTTGTGGGCAATGAAATTTTTAAATTTTGATCCTCATGAGACCCAAAGCAAACGAAGAAGTCAACTGTTGGAGCTTGAAGAAATGTGGTTACATGCATATGACTCATCTAGGAGTTATAAGGAAAAGGTAAAATTTTATCATGATAGGAAGTTGATAAAGAGATCTTTCAACCTTGGGTAGCGTGTGTTGTTATTTAATTTAAGGCTGAAGCTTTTTCCTGGAAAGTTGAAATCTAAATGGTCAGGACCTTTTGTAATAAAGCATGTATATTGATAACGGGTTAAAACACCGTTATTTGCTATGTGATTTTGATACTAAAAGCACCCTTTTTCACTTAGAAACCCTCTTGGACTCATGTGTTTTAAATAAATTGTGTGAATAAGAGAGTTGAGGTTGATTTCAATAGTTTTCTAACAAACTGAAAAGCCAGGAAGATAAAGCTCAAAAGGGGTCAAAAAGGCATCAAGAAGAGGGAAAACACGAAGCCCGGGCAACAGGAACGAAAAACAGCGCATCCAACATCACCGTTGGTCGCCCGGGCGACGGCCCAGATGCCTGGGCGACGGACGCTCAAAGCTTGGGCGTCCAAAACTGGTGCCCAAGCCCAACATGAACCTCAATTCACGCTTGGGCGAGCTCCCTGCGACTATTGAGCATGATTTCATGTGGATCGGGCCCTGATTCTGCTCTGATTTGATTCTTTTGGACCGGGCCGCACTTTGGGACGCATCTGACATTATTTAAAGGACCCTGGGGCTCTAGGTTTTGCATCCTTGGCAGAAGAGAGCATAGCAATACACTCCTAGCCAATTCTTAGTCTTCCATTCTTCTTCTTTTCTTCCATTGTTCATAGGTTCTCCCATGTCTATGGGGAACTAATTTCTATTTGTTGTTGGGGAATGATGTAACCTTGTAAACTCTCATTTATCTGAATTGATTCTTAATTCTATATGCTTTTTCATTAATTGTTAGAGTAATTCATCTGTTTTATTCTTGCTTATACAATAGAATTATCTGTGAGTTGCATGAGTGACAGGAGGTTCCTTTCAATTCAGGTCCTTGTTGAATTACTCCTATGGGTTATATTGCTCAGGGATGAGGGTATGAGTCTTAGTCGTCTTAACCTCTTGATCTTCACATCTTTTTACCAGGAATGCTAGGAATTGTATGAACTGGTAATTAGGGACAGGCTTATTTACCAAGGGATCGGGTTTAAGTGATTTAGTGAGGGACGTTGGCATTAATGACTAAAGAAGAATTCTTATATACATGAGAGGGAACTTGGTGAAATCTAACCCCAACAACATACTCATCTCATATAAATCAACCTCCATTCATCTCTGTGCTCTTTTGCCACTGATCAATTTTATTTTGTTTTATTTTATTATCTTTTCAATATAATCCATGATCTCTTTTTATTTTTAAGTCTTAATTAATCTTGTTTTCACACAACTGTTCAACGCCGAGAGTCCTCTAGGATACGATACTTGGTCTTACCATTTTATATTACTTGTGCAACTCGGTACACTTGCCGATTTGCCCCAACATATATCCTAATGGAGCAGTTGAATTGGTGAATCCAGTTGCTAGTGATCCGCAGAAAAGTTGGGTGGTGAATGGTCAAAGACTCAAACATTACTTGGGAGGAGAAGTGGAACAATTTTCCACAGTGATGAATTTGGTGGATCCGTGAGGTTTGGGTCAGGCTCGTGACGTTAAACAAGCACTTACTGGGAGGCAACCCAGGGTTTATTTTTCTTTTTCTTTTGTGATGTGAACTTGTAGTGTAGGTTTGCTTCAGTTGAGTAGTGTAGGTTTGTGTGAACTTGTCTGAACATCTTATCTGATGGTTTGGACTTGTTTTAATGCATGATGAGTATGCTTGATGTGGATGATGATTGAGATTCTTACATGCTTCTATACATGTGAATTGTTGACAAGTTATGTGAACAGATGCATGATGAGTTATGATTGTGGTTATGATGTTAAGCAGGATCACTGAATGAGTGAGTAAGCATAGTTGAGTGAGGTTTTGAGCTTCAGAGTACTTGTTAATATATTTGTTATCCAATTGAAAGCATGAATGATATTGCCTGAATCTGTATGATTGATTGAATTGCATGCTTATGTCATATGATCAAGGCCATTTTTGAAGGCCCTTACTTAGCCAAATTTTCGCCCAAAGTGAAGAGAACCGTGTGTTCTACCCTTTTTGAACCTTAGCCTGAGACACTTTGAAAACCTTGTTGATAAAAATTTTTACCTTGAGTTAAGTTGAGAAATATTTGATGGTATTGATAAAGGTTCAAGTTTGGGGTTGTTGGGGAAATTGAAAGGCAAAAGAGAAAGCATTGAGCAAAATGTGTTGAATGATAAAAGCATGAGAAAAATAGAAAAGAAAAGAAAAGAAAAGCATAACTCAATGCAGAACGATAAATAAACTGTGTGCTTGAACTATGAATATTGAATAACTCTCTTAACTCAAGGATTTTATGATCTGTAAAACCAATGTTTCTTGTTAGCCCAACCACGTTATAAGCCTTGAAAAAGTCCTTGTGATGACATGTGTATGTGAGAATGTTGGTTGTATTAAATGAAAGTCAATTTTGTTGCATGTGACAAGAGGATAGTAGAGAGAAGAGTGACCTCCCAAAACACTTGAGTGATCGAGTGAAACACTTTGCTTGGAAAAGGATTGATGAATTTCATGACTACATCTGTGCTTAGTGGAATGGTTATTCATAATAATAGCATCTGTTGGAGAATGTGATTATGTGAGCAATCTATGAACCTGAATGAATTGAAGCATGTTTGCATCTTGGTTGAATTTCATTGAAAAGATGCATTGAGTTATTAGTTGTCATGAAAAGATATGTTTTAAAAAGTGTTGAACCATTTTGATGATAGGTGGAAGGTCACGTTTTGTTTTGTTTTCTTAAGGACAAGCAAAGTTCTAAGTTTGCGGTTGTGATAACGGTCTAAAAACCGTTATTTTTATACATTAATTTGATATCAAAACACAACCTTTATGACCTAGAATTGGCTTGAAATCATGCATTTTGTCTAAGTTAGTGAACAAGAGAGTCAAAAGTGGTTTTAGAGATATTATGTTTGGTTTTACATTGTTTTAACAGGATTTTACAAGAATTGGGTGATGGAGATGAAGAAGGAAGGACTTGGAACAGGAAAAGGGCAAGAAAAGATGAAAAATAGGTGTCGCGACCACCGCCCAACGCTAACCCACCACTGGGCGTCCAAGACGCAAACCGTTGAGCGTCCAGCAAGCGTTGAGCATCCAGCGTTGCCACCGCTGAGCGTTAGCTAGCGCTGAGTGCCTAAATGAATGGGCCTGGGCCAAATTTCTGTTACTTTTTTGGCTTATAAATAGACCCAGTGCAATTATAGAAGGAATCTTTTGGCAATCAGAGACACCCAGAGCTCTTCTACACTCCTTGGAGGCGGTTTCTTGGATGCTTAGGCTCCAATTTATCAAATCTAGGGTTTATTCTTTCATCTTTTCCATTAATTCCATCTAGTTTCACCATGTCTATGGTGAACTAAACCCTTTGTTGTTGGGGAATAATGTAATCTTTTGAAACTCTCTTATATTGAAATTCTTATTTTATTCATATTCTTGCATATGCTTATATTATCAATAGTTTGAGTTTTCTTATCTGATTATAATGCTTGCATCGTTTAACTCATTCAGTGTATTGATCCTTGATTTTGTTGATATGGGAACGTATGGGGAAGTCTCGAACTGATAGGAATTCTCTTAATTAAGCAATACTACCTAGGAATAGGAGTAGGACGACCAATTTCTTTAAACTTCTGTTTTTGATGCATTATTGATTACTTAGGGAGACTAGGAATGGTAAACTAGTAATTGACAATAGGCTCTCTTCGTCGAGGCATCGGGTTTTAAGTAGATTAGATAACTACATGACATTGATAATAAAGTGAATTTAACAAGAAGAGTAGATATAGGAGAGTGGATAAAGATGAAATTGTAAACCCCAACAACTCCATTAATTCATAGTCTTCTTTTTGCCAACTGATTCAAATTTGCATTTGCATGTTTAAATTCTGTTTTTGCATCAACACTAAAATTTATTCTTCTTTCAAGTCTTATAAAATCAAATCACACGAACGTTTAGGCCAGTGAGTCCTTTGGGAGAACGATACTCGGTCTTACCGTTTATATTACTTGATAACGATCTGGTACACTTGCCAGGGGCTTAACAGGTCACTCTCCTCCTATCATCTATGTGGTAACACTCGAAAATTTGTTCAACCTTCATCTCACATTTAAATTATTCTTCTACATTGTCTCTACCATAGAAGGGGGGAAGGTCAAGTTTGGGTTCCACATGATGTTTCCTGTGAGTGTGGTGTCGCCTAGGTGGGCGTTGATAGTGATCATAAGGATGAATACTGTTTTGATCACTATGGTGGGAATGATCACCACTATCATGGTTTTGCCTATAGAAGTGCTCATCATGGTTTTGACCTCTTTGATTGAGAGTGAGGTTCGTAACCATCTGTCTGAGCTCATTTAACTCAGCTTTAGTTCTATTAATTTCCTTTCTCAATTGGGTATTCTCTTGCTCGTTATGGATATTACCTTGAACACTAGATTCACTCATACTTGTGAAGGAAGAAAAGGTTTTCACAATACTTTGAAAACTTGCACAAGTAGAGTCCAAAACTTTTCACAAATTGTTTTTAGATTTTTGGGTGAATGATTTCTAGAAAGATTCTAGAGGTAAAAGAAACTGAATAGCTCCCAGGAAGGAGAGGTGAGTCACAATGGACAGGCTTAAGAACCTTGTCCTTCCTTAGCCAGAGTTTCTCCTAACGTTTCTTACCCCAGTTTCTAGGTAGAAATCTTTCAAAAGCTTTTTGAATACAAGAATGCTATGCACCTAGAAACCAAACGAAAATTTATCTATATGAGCGCGAACCTAGATATCATGGAGACGTAAAACAAAAATATTAAAGAAAGAATGGAAATTGAAAGGAAGGATGAGACACGGCCCTAAGTGAAAGTGCAAGTGACACTTGGAACCACTTGACACACTTTCACACTAAGATGCGGAGTCTAGACTATTACAATGTTTAGTGGTGGTCTTGTAATTGCTAGAAAAGCATTTTCCAAAGCCACTTAAGCTTTAAAAATGAAAGAAAAATGAAACACAAATGTTCCGTGATATAGCACAAAAGTACAATTAAAAGTGTTTACAAAAGAACAAAGCAATTGAAAGTTGTTGTTTGTGATTGGTGTAGTTCCCAAAAGTGATGTGTTTGCTGCTGAAATGGTGCTGGAACAGCAAGAAGGAAGTGCACTTGGAGTGCAAGCTTGTAGCCAATTTAACAAGTCTTCCACTCCCTAATATGCTACCCCTTTGGAGCAAGCAATCTGGAGTTTTTTAAGCTTCACCATGGTGTCACAGCAACCCAAACGAAGCAGCAAACGTTGATTTGAAACACACTTTACTGCACCAGTTTTTTAATCAGTCAACCAGCATGCACCATTGGCTTTTTATCAAACAGGTTAGGTGCAGAAATTCCAAACAATGTAAATCAAGCAATTAAAGGTGTACAACGAAAGATGGCACGCAAAAAGAACATATGAGAGGCTCTAAAATGGATTAAGAAAACAAGAAAATCAAAACATGCTACAAAGACATCGAATTCACTGACTTCAAAAAATTTGGCAAAAGTGTTTGACAAAATGCCTCAAAGAAAACCAGTCTTTTTGGCTAAAAATTGATTCTGGTGCAGCAGGTTTTTGAAACTGGATTGTACTGGGCCAATTGCTTTTTCCCAAACTTTTTTAATGATAGTTTGATGTATGATTTAACAGTAATGGTACCAAGCTCTTGCTACAATCCATATACGAATGATTATGCACCAAAACAGATTCAATGCAGAAACTGAAATCTGAAGAAAAAAAAAACTCAAAATGGATGATTTGAGAGGCAATTTTTCACAATTACGTCTAGACACCTAATTTGATGCTTGGAGAAACTTTGTATCCATAATTTGAAGGTGCTCAAACAGTCAAACAGCAAAGAAAGGGACCACAATAGAAAATCACTGGTCCACTTGCTAACTTCAAGCAATTTCAATGGTTTGAGAAATGATTTTGCACTTTTGGTGAAAAATGACCAAATGAATAGTAACTAATGTGTTAATTGACCAAACACACTTTTTGAAACATTGAAAATGAACTGACATCCACATATTCTCAAAATCACCGAACTGGTTGCCAAATTATGCAGAAAACTAGTGAAAACTGCAACAGTTCGAAAAAATTACTGAAAGCAAAGTTGGATTGATCAAACAATGGATTAAGGAAATTCTAAGTCTAGATCTGGCTTCAGAAATTGAGCTAGGAAAAAATTAAATGTTCGATGACACAACCAACGAAAATCAGCATGGTGCACAACTGGAATGAAACAATACATAACAGTGGTAGAAACAAGCTTTCACACAACTTAACTACTCATTTTTCAATTATGCACTTAACAGGAGTTATAATCATTTGAGAACTGGTCAAACACATCAAACAAACTTGTGTAAAGCTTCAGAATAAAAAAACTGGACAAACACAGACTGTACACTACCAAACCGAAATCAAGTTTTATGCAGATTTTGTTACTTGAAGCAATGTTTGCATTGCTATTAGGTCAAATGATCAAAACTGGACATGATGTCATTGCTTTATATGATCAACATATAGCTAGCAAATGCACTGGACAACATCAAAACGAAAAATTCAAACGCTGAACAGAATCAATTACTCGAAAGAATTAAAACTACAACACTTTTTGCACAAGACTTCACAAAACTGGAATGAAAAGTAAAGCTTGAATTGAACTCAAATAAAGAAATTGCACCGATTAAAATGAATAACAAAAACTAAGGAACAGTGAGCGAAGACAAATATCCACTCAAACACGAAACGAAGCAGGAAAAGCAATCAAACAATGAAAAACAAAGAACAATACAAATCGGACGTATGAAAATTAAAGGAAAGAGCGACTTAGCTCTTCAAGCAAAAGCGTGGACGACTGGTTCTAGATGCCAAATGATAGAAGCAACCTCAATCTTCAAGACTTGAGCGGCTCCTTGGTTCAGAAGTGGCAGCGGAACGAAGAAATGGTTGGTGAAAACAGTGCACTCAAGGTGTTTGTGAAAATGTGTCGTGGTGAATTTCTAACTCAGATGGCCTTAAGCGGGGAAGGGAACTAGAGGAAAAGAAAGCTAAAGCAGCTCTAAGTTTTGAACTCGAAGAAGTAGTGGCTGAATGCAATGCAACAGCATAACACTATATCAATTCAAGTTAAGTTTTACAATAGATCAAGCTCTCTTTTATAGATGAAGAGAAGCTTGGGAACGTGCAAGGGAAGCTATATATTTACAATGTGCATGAGCTAAGGGAAGTGTGCAGGAGATGCTTCAAGATTTGGCCACATGTTCCGTGTGTGAATCATTAAAAACGTGCTCAAAGAGATGAGCCTGATCTGCTGCCGCTGTGCGGTGAGCGCCAACAGCAGATGCACTCTTCTTTGCTTCCCTTTGTTCTCCTTTGCTTGGTTAGCCTTTCAAGGCATATAGGCATGGTTTCCCACCTTTATTGGTGACCTACAAAACAAAGTAAATGTATTTAGCTAAAGAGATTATGCTAAGACTTAGAAAGAAAAGATCAAGTCCTTATTCAACTTCCCTTTCTTAGGCTTAATGTTAAGTTAGAAGTCCCTGAAGGGTTGCCATCACATATAGTACATTAAGCCGAGCATATGGAAGATCAATGGAAACCCCTTCAAATTTAAATCGCATTAGAGGGACTTTTGCACTCTTAACACAGTGAATATATGATACTTCAGTCTTATTTTAAGCATGTCGTGCAACACAATAAAAAAGTCTTCCTGTATAGATCATCAGTAAAAATTAAAGCAAATGTTACTGAGCCAAAGGGAATATAAACAAGAGAAACACAATTAACTTACTGCAATTGACGCAAAGAAAGGAGCAACACACAAAGCATCAATGTCAGAACCTGAACTGTGAACCTAAACATTATTGGAAGTAAAAAAAGGAGAAAGCAAGCTTTAGATATGTGAAAAAGTTTAACAATCACATCCAAGCAAATTAAGAGAAATCCTAATACGACTTTTTTTTTTTATTATAGACCAAGAAAATCAAACGGTACAGGATTAACAAATGGAAGAACTTACTCCGAGGCCATAAGATCCATAAGTCAATACCGTGGCACATGTTACAGCAATTTGGTGGTCTGGTAATTGATGCAGACATGCAACCTTCTTGATCCACGATGAGACTACCTGCAAATTGAATATATATAGCATGATAAATAAGGTAATTATTAGATGATAAAATACAAATGCAGGATCTGTGATTAATAGGAATACCATCAAGATAGTACTGTAAGTGCCTAACAATCATGATGCAAATTGAGAAAACTAAATTTAAAAAAAACAGATAATAAATACAGGGATTTGCTAACATCAAATACGAATTCTATCCCTGATGCACAAAAACTTAAAAAGTTATACTTGTTGAGAAAATACGAACTTGTTTATTGAAGTGTTGCCATTGGTAAATGAGTTTAATAATTCGCAGTTTTAAAATCTTACCACTATTATGAACAAAGTAACATCTTCTTAAGTAATAAATCTACTTATTTATTGGTTTTATAATATAAATTACACAAAAAATAGTTCATTACCTAAAATAATTTATTACTATTAAAACAACAACCAACGACAAGTTTCTTTAAATTGTGATAAATTTTAAGGTGACATTATTACGTTTGCTGAAACTGCTAGCTCTTCGCTTCAAACGTGAAAAACTAAGTTCAGAATGCATCGCCAAACACACACTTCTTTCTAGGATAAACAAAACCTAGTTGAAGTAACTAGTACAGACAATATTTTCGTACACAATAAACACTTTCCAGTCATACATGAGGAAAAAAAATCAAGAAAATGCAAATAAAGCTTGAGGTAAAAAAAAAATAAAGAAGAAACCTTCAAGGAAAACATAGAACGCATCCAAAATGCAATGCATGCATTCAAAAAGGGACTAAATTGCCATCACTGACTAATAGGCCTGTAGTGGTTGGAAGTAACAAAACTACATATCCTGTTATCATTGACTAATGGAATGATAGGGCCCGTAGTGTCTGAAAGGACAAAACTGTAGGGACTGTCATCACTGACTAGTGGGGCCTTGATGAGTCGATATTTTATTGATTTCTATTAGTTTATTGTGCTAGAATTAATCAGGGAATTGTGCTTAAATGTCCAGTATTTCCCCATTTTCACTAATTGTGCTTAATTTGATTAGAAATTCTTATTTTAATTAATTTAAATATTCTGAGCTAATTAATTACACTTTTAATTGCAGGAAAAATTTTGGAGATACAATTTGGGACATTTGGAGGACACCAAATAATTCAAGACTCTTGTCATAGACATTTCAAATTTAATTATTTTGAAACTTAGTAGTCTAGATAGTTTGTAATTAAATTTGTAAACATTGGGCCAATTTTTGACAAAATAGTTTGAACCCATTTAGGAAACATGCCTTGGCACCTAGGATTTTGCAAAAGGATGGACCCCACCTCATTTTGGAGATACAACACATGGCCTAGGAAAGGAAGAAAACGGACACACTGAGAAAAGGGAGACAACTCTCGGCAAACTCACTTGGCTGAAACATTGGGAGAAATGGAATTGCACATGGATTTTGGTTGAGTAGAAAGGAAGCTGCTACCGCCACTTGATATATTGGAGGGGGCTGGAACATTTTGGTTTTAGCTTGAAACATTTCTTTGAGAAGTTGCACACTTTTATTGCTTGGAGCCGTCACATTGAGAGATTATGAGGGCTGGAACGTGGTTTTGTGGGTGCAACAGCTACTGCCACACATTTTAATTTTCACTCGGCTGGAACAACTTTGAGAGGGGGCTGCAACGTTCTTTTTATTTTCTTGGTTTGTGAACATTTCTTTGAGCTTTTGAATGATTTATAGCTTCTCATGGAATGAACAAGGATTCAACATCTTTGCATTTTACTTTGAATGTTTTGGAAGTTTGAAGGGTTGTTTTCGGTCTTTCTTTCATGGAATGAGGAGAAGCACACATTTTATTTTTTTTTTAAGAATATGGCTGGAACGTTTTCTTTGAATGGAGCAACCGCCGCTTTTCTGCTCCTTAACTTTTACTTTTCTTAAAAACTTTGGAATGAAATGGAGAATAGAGGTGCTGCAGGGTCAAGCCGCCACCTAAATTGCAATGAAGGCTAGGATTCATTTTATTTGGAGAATTTAATGGCTGCTACAGTAGGATGGGACATTTAACTTGGCATAAGGAGAATTTAATTCATTGGAAGGTTGGCTCACGGATTCAGAGAAGAAAAACACACGTTGAAAGCAGCTGCATGTTTGTTTGATGGGAGGAAAAGCTTTATTCAATTGCAAGGAAAAGAAAAGGGCACGGTCCTCAATGATGAGGATGAGAATGACGTGCTGGAAGCTCCATGTGAAGGAGGTCACGGCTGCAGCTTATTGTTTTTTGGGCATTGCAAATTCAATTTTCTTTGGTAAAAGCACTTGGTTACATAAAATGGTAGAAAAAGTTTATGCTTTCTAATGTTTTTTGTCTTACAATATTTTACATTACATGTTTAATTACTTTTCATCTTTTTAATTGAGTGTTGCATTTTAATAGTTTTAACTGTGCTTAGATATTTGTTTGCTCTAGTATTGGGTTTAGCATTTTCACTCTTTGGACTCGATTTTAAAAAAATAACTGCAACCATACCAGAGGTCCAAATGCTACATTTTATATGTCACATGAAAGATAATTGAGTCTACTTTCTTGAAAAAAAAACCTCATCTCATTTAGAGCTCTGTAGAAAAAGTTATGGGAAAAACATTGAGCAAAGGTCAGAGTTGTCCAGTTCTAGCGTGAATTTTCGTATTTACCGTAGCAGTTTCGATTTTATTGTTTTAATTTCATTTTCATGCATGGTGAAATGTGTTGTTGCATTTAATATTGTTTTAATTGAATTTAATTACGTTTTTACATCTGCGTTTTAATTTAATTTCATTTTAATTTTTCCGCATTCACCACGCAAACCTTTCACAAACCCCCCCCCCCCCCACTTCGTGTTAGACTCGATTCTGAACCGCAAAATTGGTCCTTGAGAGACGACCTAGGAGTCACTTCCTAGCCCTATACTGCATTCCTAAATTGCAATCAAATTTGTATGGGTTGCGACACCCATCAGGCCTGTAGTGGCATGAAACATACTTCCCTCATGACTAACGGCAGAAATGACGATGCACCGATGACAAATTGTGAAGGTAGAAGATCATAATTGTCTCCTTTATTCACAAAGTACCCAAAAACATATCTAACAAAGGGATGGTGAAATTGTTGACTAAGATTTTGAATCTCGACAGAAATAGACTCCTCAAGCAACCTTCAACCCATGACTTTGGTATTGAAATTCCTTGATGTTAACCACCAACTTAGAGACTTGAAAATAAATGACACCCAACAGGAGCATCACAACTGCTACAACATACAAAGCTAAACACACATCATTGAAAGAGACCAAAGTCATTAAAGTGGGCTAGTTACCATCAACAAAGAGTTAGAACAAATCAAACAAAAATAATGAAGGACAAAGGTTGGGACTTATGATGACATTAAAATGCCAAAGATAGGTTGGAGATCCAAAGGTTCTGTGTTGGACTACTCTCAAATGGTGATACTTAGCACTATATCACATGAAGTACAAGCTAAACAAACTAGACTCTAGCTCAAGAAGAAAGTGATCATCAACGATTGAAGAAAGAAGTGACGCAGTGGCGTCAAGAGCAGTCTATTAAACATCAATGTTGGGAACAAAAAAAATGACTTTCCAGAGTCATCTACCAGCTTATCCCGATTTAATGCTTTTGGAGCTATATTGTCAATACTCCACTTCGTTACGAAGTTTCCTTCCTATACAGACACAATCTGAATTGTGTATGTTGGCCAAAAGACCATTCGAGAATGCTATGTTGTTGGTCTTAAAATGATGCCATAAGTCTCTCAATAAAGTTTTCTTTGATGAAGAAATATTTGGAGTTCAAGACAGCTTATCACTTTTTCCTTTAGGTTGGATACATGTAAGTGCCGCATCAATCTCGGTTGTTTCTTATCCATTCTTTTAATTATATTCATGAGTAAATACTCTTCTACCTTGGGTAGAAAAAAAACTTTATATGAAGCATTTTCTTTTTCCATCTCTAGAATTGAAACCCTTTCTTAAGCATAATATCCATCATCCTCAAACACTGTTTGATATACCCGATCCTACACAAATCACTCACCAAAGCATTGACAATAAATTGTTCAAGGGAAACCCTTCATCATAAATAAATCTCAGCTTCTTCAATTTTACCCTCTGTAAAATCCATTTACGAAAAAAGTAGTTAGCGTGTATCCGAACTTCAGCATGAGTTCCTTAATCCTCAACACGCCATCCACGTTACTTTCTTCGATAAATCCTTGCATGAACCTGATGAACGTTTTCTCATCGGATCTAAGGCCGTGGTTGGACATGTCCTCAAGCATGAGAACCTTAATCAAGATGTTAAAAGTAAAAACATTAGGCACAACGCCGTCAACCACCATCTTGGAGTGCAGAGTTTCGATGAGCTTTAGCTTTTTAAGTTTTTAATAAATCATAATCTCGTGATCCTTAATTTCATATTAAAACATTTTTTTAAAATTTTTTAATTACATATTTTTCATGTAACATTGTTAAATTTAACTTCATTAACTTAATTTAAGTACTGGAAAAAAAACTTATTTAAAAAAAATTCAACAAATAGAAACTGAAAAAAAAATGTATTTAAAAAAAAATTCAACAAATACAAACTATAAGAATAATTAAACCTATATTTTAATAACCAGTTGGTATACGGTTCATGATGGCAACGCTTTCTGGCTGGTTCGCTCAGTCGGTCGTTCTTAGAAATCTTAGAAATTGCGTTGTGTAATTGCAGAAATCTATTGTGCTTAAAAAGGAGTAAAAAGGCTCTCGGGATATGTTGGTTGTAGTTTGATTGAGTGGTTGACGAATGGAGAGAACACATACAAGGAAAAATAAAGCGAAATGATATTCCAACACCACAATTTGACACCAATTTGACACTATCCACGTGTCAAATTGTGGTTGGTGCAGTTTTAAATTAAAAAAAAAAAAAAACCTATATTCAAAAGACCCAAGGGCAGAGTTGGAATGAAAAATTCCAAAATTTGAGTTTGGCGATTTTTATGCTTTCGTTGAAGAACTTCTCTTATTCTCGCTTCTCTCCAATGGTTTTTTCTCCAACACCGTTGTGCCTCTCCCATTAAAGAGCTTAAGGTTCGTTAAGTTTTCTCCTTTGAACCCACTCTTTCGCCCTCTCAGTTCACGATAACGTCATTTGTTTTGTCTTCCAATCTCCGGTGAACCACCGATTGGGTCTTTCATTCTCTCCGACGACCACTCGTTGTTTCATTTTGTGTTGGATTCTCCGGTAAAGGCACTCATTGGTGTATCTCTTTCATTATTTGGGGTTCCGTTTTACGAACCCATTCCGGTAAACCCACTCCCTTGCTCTCTTTCTCTTTTGGTCATTTTTGTGTTGTGACTCATTGGTATTTGTTTGTCGAAGTGATAAAGGGAGCGCTATTTCTCTGTGTGTGGTTTTGGTTAAAACATTGGTCTTAGGTCATCTCTGCCGTTGTGATTGTGTGTTTGTTTTTGTTATTTTGTTAAGTGTAAGTGTTAAAATAGTAACCATGGCATCCATTACGTATGTTGTATTGTTGTTTGGCGAAACTAACGATTTTGTACACATTTGCCCTTATGAGTGCAGGTCCAATGGCATCTCGAAAAGCAAATGTAAGGGTTAATGCAATGTTTTATGGACATTTGGTATGAATGATGTATTTAGTTATTGTATTTATTATATTGATGTTATTATTTTGTAGAAACGGCTTCGTGTGTCGATGGAATCGCAAACCCTTCCTCAAAATGAATAGTTTACTGCGAGACGCTCACATAGAGCGTATTAGGATGACCCCATTTCATTGGTGTGTACAAATATTAAACCCTATTGAGGTCAATTTGAAATTGTTGAAAGAAATGTTGAAACGATGGTCTGGGAATGATGTTTGTTTTAGGGTTAGTCAACAACTTGTTCCTTTAAATGTTGTTGATGTACTCATGGCATGGTAAACGTTTACGCGAGAGAATTCTCAATTCTGTACAGAAAGTCCAACACAAGGGACCACGTTTCATAACACAGAGGACCACTCAGACATCTTTAAGAATTTGCCTTTTTATTCCAATGGATCTTCATGGAAATAGATGCTAGAGTGAGTTACCAGTGTTGCACGTGTACTTAGGCCACCCTACCATCTAGGAATACATCCATGTGAATCATTTCAGCAAACCATAGGGATACATTTCACTTAAGGTTCAAAACAGGGCATGGTAAACGTTTACAAGACCTTGTAAACGTTTACGCGAGAGAAATCCAGAATCTGTACAGAAAGTCCAACACAAGGGACCACTTTTCATAACACAGAGGACCACCTCTATTATGTTTCATTATTTCGCATAAGTTCCACTGCATGTTAATGGTTTTGGTTCGTAACCTCACTTTACACTTATAAAGTTAATGTTTAGGGATGACGGGAATGATCCACATTACACTTTTCACCAAACTAATTCTTTCCAGTACAATATTTATAAAGTAACTTTATTTTCGAATTTCAATAACTGTAATACAATGTCAAACAATGGAAGTGCAATGAAACATCTCCCAACAATAACATTACAATTCAAATAACATAACATATCTGTCCACAATAAACCATTACTCAAAATAAATTACAACCACTAAGTAAACGACAAAATGTGTAAACAATGATTAAATTATGTCACTCGTTTTTTATTGTTAAAGTTCCAGTAAAAGGGGTTTTAAGAGCCTTGCTCTTGATCCGCAATCGCGACCCCTTCCTCACAAAAGTCTTGACTGAACCTGTATCAGTCTTCATTGGACTTCGATCACTCTTCATTGGACTTGGATCACTCTTCATTGGAGTTGGACCACTGGACATGCCTCTCGGGGAGAACGAACGATCTTCACGGGGCACACTCTGCCCACCTTCCTGTGGTCTTGTTCGTCTAGCTTTCTCGTAAGCAACCTCCTTCTCCAAGTTAAGAACCTCCCTTTTAAGCTCCGCCACTAGATTTTACTGATGCTCCATCGTATGCATAACACTTTCTTTCAGCTTTCGTTTCAATTTTTGTTTTCCTGACGATGGTTTCTCAACTTTCATTTTGAGGCTTGGTTCCTCATTGATCTCATCATTCATTGCACCCACATCAAAGTTATGATCAACCTGAAATTCAACATATCATATCATACCACAAACACCTATATCATAACATAAATCAGTCATACACTAAATATCATACCTCACCACTCTCCAAAGCTTGTTTGACAATGTTGTCTCCCAAATTTACATTCATCCAATGCAAAATTCTAGGTGATTTATGTATTTCAACTTTGGGTGGTAAGAATTTCTCACAAAACCATACCTACAAAAAATTGATTATAACAAATAGTACTGAAAAAGAAAATTCAATCCACAACTCACAACACAATTATAAATTAATGTACTCATATTACCTGCAGCATGAAAGTGCATCCATCAATGTAAACATTGCTTCTGCCTTTTCCTTTCTTCATTCCATCTGAAGCATTGCATACACTACGTACCAAGTAACGGTACACTAAACTACCCCAACAATAATTACCCAACCCACTTAAATTATCAACAATTTCATACAAAACTTGAAACACTCTTCCACTACGATTAGGAAATAATAACTCACATATCCCCACTAAAATATACAGACTACAAAAATCAGAAGAAGAAATCTTCTTCTTACGTTTCCTCATCATACATTTGTAAACCAAATCCAAATTTTTTGTGTCTTTCCCAACATATTTAACACAAAAACTTGTTTTATAATTTTCTTTGAAGTTAAAGTCCTTACCATTTGTACTCAACTCCAGACCTAAACAAAAGTCATTCTCAATCATAGGAACTTCTTTATCTCCGATTACAAAACAACCATTACAGTCAACCCACTTCACAACTAATTCACTCAATATATTCCTAGCCAGCCTAACTTTAGGACTCACCTCTAGGAACCAACCAAAAGGAGTCCCACAAATCAATGAGCGTTGCTCCTCTGTCAATTCCTTGGTCAAAGTTGATATATAGTTGGTGGAAAATAAGTGTCTAACCGTCAACTGCATCAACCACAAATGTTCAAAACCCTAAAAAAGAAACTACTGCGAACTTCACAAAAATGGGACAAATCAAAAATAGCCCAAGCATGATGACGCTTACCTTCGTTGAAGAACTCGCCATTTCGGAACCAAGGGATGACACAACCCACCAAGATCGAAGAAATGAGACACCAACAACAACGACGAACAACAATCGCGAGCAGGACAACTTTGGAGAACACACAAAGACGAGAACGAAGAGCACAGAGTCAGTGGTGGGCAAAAATGAGGCAACGAAAGTGAGGTAACGAGAAATGAGAAGGAAGAAACTGTATCCTGGACTGAAACTGCTGAAGGGCAGAAAAGGAAATCAAATTTTCAAATCTGACCCTAGGTTGTGACGTCATTTTTTAAAAAAAAATTAAATATTTTTCAACCAATGATATGCCGACACGTGATAGTATCAAAATAGTGTCAAATTGATGGTGTCAAAATATCGGAACACAAAAATAAATAACCATTAATTTTTCTTCAATCGGTTTCCTAACGTGGAAGACAGCTAGATTCTTCCCATTGCCTTTCGAGAGACGCGTGTTAGAAAAGATACAATATTTTACAATTAAAAGTGGATATGAATTGTATCAATTTTACAACATTTTATAATTAAATTTGCATTTTCTTTTATGTTATAAAAAGTAATGTAAAATAAAAAATAAATTAAATACATCACCCTCAATAATTGAATTTTTATATCTTTAGTTTAGCTAAAGAAAAGTGGAAATGGATATAGTTTTATAACGTGAGTTTTTTAATTTAAAACAGTTTTGATTAAAATATATAATTAAGATCATTTTTCATGAAATTCATTGTTATAACTAAAGAAAACTTGAAAAATAAGATGAAAATCATAAGGAAATCTAAAATGAACCTATTTAATATCTTAAGAATATTATACAAATATAAACCATATTTTACCTTATATTAAATTGATTAAAAATTAACTTAAATGAATATAAGATGTGTATATTTTATGTTAAAATTTAATCATAGTTAAGAAAATAGTTGATACTTTTGTAAAACATTTAACCATGCGCTCTTTGTCGATGTAATAAGAAATTCATATTTAGTTTTAATTGTGCATAAACTCCTTAAACAAGTGATAATTGCATTATTACAAGTAAAATTAATATACTTTTTGTTAAAATTAAATTGTACCCGTTAGATATGAGCAAAATTTATTAAAAATGATCTATAATATATGAATGAGTCCATTTAAACCAAACCAAATGAAATAATTGAAATAGCAAAATTCCATGTATATTATGTAATTTGGTCATGCGGTGAAGGGATGACAAAAATTGCGCTTTCATTAAAAATTAATATGCAATACATACTGTAATGGGTGACGTTTTCCACATTCATGATTCTGAAAGCTATCAGCTCAAATAAAGATTACATCAGGTCAAAGCTTACGATTAGAACTTGCATTATAAAGCAAACGATACCTTCAACGAGATTTTAGCCACGCATTGAGTTCGATTGGAGTTTTATTTTCACTTCATCGTAGCAAGCTTGAAGATCCCTGAACTCGTCGGTATCAGAAAAGCTCTCAGCCTAAACATACAAGTGACAGATTATAAATATTTTTTTACGGGAAGGGTAACAAAGTAAACAAGATAGATTAATACGAGTAATAGAAGAGCATAATGTTTCTTGACTTTTTTTCAACCCTTGAACCAAGCAAAAATTTATCTCACCTGTCTAATTACATTCTTCAAGTGCATCTCCGCCGTAGCCAATTGTTTAATACTACCAGTGGATGAAACAATTTCCACATAAACCTGGCAAAGCTCCAAAGATGCTTTTGCAAACTTTTTGAAGCGATCTCGGTCCTTCCATACATCAGATCCCTGAAAGAATGCAATCAATCACAGTCGTGAATAGGATATGAAAATTGTCGCTAATAATCAATAAATAATAACATTGCTTGGTCCCCAATTTTGTTAAAACTGCATAAAACATCAAATCAACGAACAAGAACACTGCATGCGACGTTTATTTGCATGTCTGTGTCGTTGTAGCAATGTAACTGCAGAGATCTTCGATGTGAAACATTCGTTTACAAATCTTATTCTTTCGTACATACACATAATCCAAATTAACACTATTCTTTCTTATGGTTACGTTTCTAAAATAAAAATGTCAATAAATAACGAAAGAAACATTGAATGTAAATAAATTTATATGAAGTTCTTTCTCTATTTCTTTTTGTTATATTTTAAGGTTTTGTTATGTAGAAATTAAGAAATGTCATAGTTGTTATTTATCCTAATAAGTATGAACTTTTCTATTTTCCTTTTTGTATTTTTACATTGTAATGAACGTGTGTGCGAGTGTGAATTGATTAAAGATTGGGTAGAGATAAGAATATAATTAATAAAAGAGTCATTAACGTTATCTTCAATATTGAAAGAAATACCAAAATCTTCCAAAAATCCAACAATTAAAAAGGAGTGGAGGAGTATATTATGATAAGAAAATAGACTCACCTGGAGTGACCTAACTTGCTTTAATAGGGCTTCAGAACACATAGTGAGATCTCCATTAATTCTGTGCCATTTGGCATATAAGCCCCAGATATCAGGTCCACATCCACTCCCACTTTTAACTATCTGCACCAGAGTATTAAATATTAACCTTTATTTTACTTGCAGAACAGACAATACTCAATTGCACTCTCATTCTGCCACTGGCTGTCTAACAGTTTGATTCCATTTACAGTTACTCGCATAAACCACTTTAGCTACGTTACCAGTGGAAGGGGATTGTTCATTAGTCACTTAATTAAGTACAAGGGATATAGGAAAACAGGTTCTTAATAGGAATTGAGTACCTGTTGTAAAACTTTTCCAAGTAACAAAAATAATTGTTCAGTTTCACGTGATCTTCCTGCATCAGATACTTGCTCTTGATATTCTGAACCAGAAGCAGCAACGTGGAATTGATCTGCTTTAGGCTCATTTTCAGTTATCAAAGCAGGCACATTGCTTGTTGAAACCCGCTTTTCCACCTCCGTTGTGATTCTTTCCAATAATTCAGAATCTACTACCTTATTATTGGTCATGTCCAAAATCATCTGGACAGCTTCCAGTGCCTAACAGAATTTATCAAAGAACGACAAAAATAAGTTATGCGTCTATATTTATTTCTTGATAGAACACACTTGAATTTCTGTCATGTTAAATTTTAACAGTTATAATTTAAAATTAATTGCTAAACTAAAAAGGCCTTCAAATTTATTTCTTTCCATTATATATACCAGCTTCAGCTTACGACATGAAGACAATTGGATGAGTTTCCACAACTTATTTGAGCTTATCATATATGCACCAACTCCGAAAACTAAAGGTGTTTGGCTAAAGCTTGTGAAAAAGCCATATGAAAGCAAATCATAATTTTAGGAAGCTAAAGAAATTTATAGAAGGGTCATAAGCTGTTAGGGTATAAGGTGGGAAAATATTCAGTATAAGTTAATTAGAGTAAAAAAATATAGTATAAGTTAATTAGAGTAAATAAATATTCCAGAGAAATATTCAATATAAGATATCTATAATTAAGGATATATGCTAGAATATAGTATAAGTTAATTAGAATAAATAAATATTCCAGAAAAATATTCAATATAAGATATCTATAATTAAGGATATATGCTAGGTAATATACGGAAAGATATTTATATTACATATAGGGATATTTATATTAAATGCAGATATATTCTAGAGAAATATTTAATAAGAGATGGAAGGAAAATAATTAGTATAAATAAGGTAGAGTCTAGGGTTAAGGGTATGCTTTCGAACGTGAGAGGATTGCCAGAACCGAACGGGAGAAAACCGCTGGAACCGAACGGGCTAGTACTGGAAGGAAGAATGAAGGTTTTGGAAGGACGAGCAGATGGAAGAACCAATGCCCTGGAGAGAACAATGAATTCTGCGAAGAGGTGGAACAGAGGGCTTGATAGATGGGGGAAAGCAACGTGAAGTACTAAAAGACATTGAAGGCCATTTCCTCAAGGCTTATGATTCGGGAAAAGTGGTGCCAGAATGCTGGATGAAGAATGGAAGACATTTGAGGAGGTGTTACCTCTAGACCTCAATTGGAGGGCAACAGCCATTGAGTACCCTTGATATGATAACACAATGATGAAGAGAAGCCCGGAGATGAAGTTTCACAGTTCCAACCTTGAGGACAAGGTTGTTTTGTAGCGGGGTGTAATGTTAGGGTATAAGGTGGAAAAATAATCAGTATAAGTTAATTAGAGTAAAAAAATATAATATAAGTTAATTAGAGTAAATAAATATAGTATAAGTTAATTAGAGTAAATAAATATTCCAGGGAAATATTCAATATAAGATATTTATAATGAAGGATATATGCTAGGATAATATACGGGGAGATATTTATATTAAATATAGGGATATTTATATTAAATGCATATATATTCTAGAGAAATATTTAATAAGAGATGGAAGGAAAATAATTAGTATAAATAAAGGTAGAGTCTAGAGTTAAGGGTATGCTTTTGATTTGTGAGTTTTGTAAAGGAGGTTATGCTCCAGGATAATTGACGGAGGTTATGCTCCCAATTATTGGATGACTGAAGGAGGTTATGCTCCCAGTTATTCTTTACTTGTGTTTACCCAGATATTACCATCAATAAAAGATATCAATTCGTTCTATTCCGTTCTTTTATTATTCTTTTGCTTGATTTGAGTGTGTGAGATATTGTTCTAGTTACGTTCCATACTCGGATTCGTAACATAAGCCATTTCCATAAGCTAAGCCTATCAACACAAATTCATTGAACTTACGAGCTTTATAAAGCCCCCTTTGTATCTTAGTATGACCCATCTGAATGAAGTCACAATCGTTGAACATGAAATTAGACAGCAATTTAGAAAAGCTAAAGTTTATAGACGGGTCATAAGCTCAGCTTCTCAACCTAAATTTATTGAACTTATGAGCTTTATGACGCCTTTTGT
The DNA here is from genome assembly GCA_036885675.1 of Vigna mungo. NCBI lineage: Eukaryota > Viridiplantae > Streptophyta > Magnoliopsida > Fabales > Fabaceae > Vigna > Vigna mungo. Next base: position 23,402,416 of record CP144699.1, read on the forward strand.
ATGTTTGTATAACCCATATGAATGAAGTCAATAACAATTGAACATGAAATTACATAAAAATTTAGAACTGAAATTATATATTTGTAATATTTAAATCAAATCCTTTCGAATGCTAAGTTTTAAAGAAAGCGCCTTTATTATCTTAAATGTGAACAAACAAAAAAAAATGCGTTTATTTCAATTTAATATGTTGAGGAAAATTGAGTTTCTAAAAAATCAGCTATTGCTGCTACATGCTCAAATGTTTTCATCAATTATATTCATTTTGCTAGGTCTTAAGAAAATAACAATACATCTTTTCACTGATGGACTTATTATCGGCAATAAGATGAAATTTCAAACAATATTGGATCATTAAGACTTCTTTTAGAAACTGGTAGTATTTCATAAAACATATAAAATAATGCATTTCTACACAATCTTGAAATCACTTTTTTTAAAGCTTAAAGAAGGAACCATCTAGGATATCTACCCATGAGTGGAATGGAATAAAATATGAACAATAGTTAGCTCAATCACATACCCCCAAACAAGGGCGGGTGATTGGATGAAAATTGGGCAATTAAATTCATGCATTTTTCATAAAATCCAAACAAGGCAATTAATGCATTCATTCTTTCCATCAATTTAAACATAGCCTAAGGAAGCTGACAACAAGAGAGCATGCAGGATACAGAATAAAACTGCAAAAGAAAAAAAAAACATTTTTCATCAATCTATTACTTCAAGCCATATAAGATCCACATGTCTCGCACTTGTTTTGACCAACAAAGGAGGAGAAACTAAAAGTGGCAGATACCTGACTGATATTGCCAATGTCAACAGCAACAAAGCCGTAGGTCTCCCACATTCGCCAGCTGTTTCGCCTGTGTTAGCAAATATCATTGTGAAAGAGAATAAATTTGCAATGATTATGAGCCAATAGATATATTGCATCCATGTATGCATCTGTTCTGCATATGTATGATGAAAACATGAGCAAAGGGAGTGCATAAAAAGTAATGTGGATACATCTTATCGGCACTGAAAGATACGAGGCTTATTGGTGGCCTTTTGTTTACAGGTGTTATCTTTTTTTTAAGATAAGGGAGCCTACTTTTGTTAATTGTTGCTACTATTTCTCTGCTTTCTTCCTATCTTCTTGCCATTTGTCATTGGTTATTGCACCTCTGTCATACTGGCACTTGTCAGTTAGTATCTCATATACTCAATACAATTATATATATATATATATATATATATATATATATATATATATATATATATCTTGTGTGCATTGGAAAATATACTAAATTTCTTACACATTATAATGAATATCAAAATTTATTTTTTTTATGATATTTTAAGTTGGTGATCCTAAAAACTAACTTTTGGTTCCACCCCTGGATGCAAAGGAAGTCTAATAGAAGGATTCATACTAAACTTGAATTTCAAGGCTTTTCCAAATGATTATGAACATACATTGTGGTACGTGTATGAGCATATGCATGTATGATGATTATGCAAAGGAAGTTTAGTGGAGAAGATAAATACGGAACTTGAATTTCAAGGCTTCTTTAAATGCAATGAAGGCCTCCTTGCTCTTTTTCTTGATCATATGCCTGCAGGTTAGATAAAACATTAAAAAAAAAAAAAAGTGACCGGTTCACTAATTTTTCTAACAAAAGTGATATCAAGGTACAAAAAGCGTGAAAGCTTCTAAAATCAATCATTAGAATGTCAAATTGAACGAAGGCAATTTTGGTCCAGTTTATACAAAGGTATGAAGATACTTCTTTGACACTAGACACCTCAATGGTTTATACACTTAAAAACAAGTTATTTCCTATTTTCTTAATAGAAGAAAAAACTCCTTACAAGCATGCAATATTATTCCAAGCTTCACCATTTTCAGGATCAAGTTGAACAGCACGAGTAAATGCATCCAGGGCCTTTTCTTTATCCTGAGCCTGTAACACTTTCCCGTTAGCTTGACACACTACAGAAAGAAAAAATGAGAAAAACAAAACAGAGGGACTAATCTACATTGTCTATCGTCAGAAATATAGGTACAGGTGGTGATTCAGTGCTTAACCAGACAAACCCAATCAGGTGATGCCATACATAACTCTATACCCAATTGTGCATAGCTGAGGTGGTAACCTATGCATAATAACATAAGTCACTTCAAGAAAGTAGCTATTTGAACTTTAAACCCTATCCTATTAAACATTCATTCCACTGTTAAATTCGCCAAAGTTTGGCTAATATCAGTATAGTTACTTGATACGTGTAGTGAAAACTTACGTTATCATACTTTTCTATTCTAACCTCTTTATTTCACACTTATGCAATGAATTATCCTCAACTTCAGTGAATTATTATATCATGATAGTCAAATTACTAATGTTCATTGTTGAATAAGTTACTACTCGCTATCTTACATCTTTTATAGAGAAATCAAAGAATGAATATCTGAGAAGGGCATACATAAGTCACTTCTGAGAAACCTCGCTTGAGCAAATTGGTTCTCTCAAAGAGACTTTTGTGAAAATAGTAACAGCTTTAGCTTTTGGATTCACTTGGCGAGACAATGGTTTCATAGAATGGAAACCCTTGAAAACTACAAACTTGCCATATTCGTGAGACACCAAATTCACCGAGCAAAAATTCACTCTACAGACACAGGACAAAAGGGAGATTTTGCTATGGGGGAATGAACTTTTGGTATTGTTGGGAGATGTGGGTGCATGGTTTAGATCTGGATTGCATTCAAGGGACTTCAAGCTTTACATTTTAATGCTCACTATTGTACTCCAATGTTTGGGAGTAGCTAGTTTCCCATTCATCGGGGTTGGATACAATGAACCTTGACTCCATGTAGCTTTCTTTATATTAAAATATATATTTTGTCTCATGCTCATATTCTTCCTTTATGATTCATGTTTGCATATGCTTCTTTAAGTTTCATTCCAAAGAAAAATATTTTGAAAATTATAGGCCTGAGGTGGAACAACCAGCCGTACACTTTACTCTTCATCCAAACCTTATACAGGTGGGTGTATGCTATCAAGGTTGGCCCTGATGGTACAATTGATCATCTGAAAGCTTGACTGGTTGCCGATCAGATTTTCTTTGAAAGCCGCTCAAGCAATTTATTTAAAAAAAGAAGCGCAAGACAAGAAAGATAAGGCTCGAAAGCTGCGAATAAAGTCGAGTTGCTCTAATCAAGCAAGCTCGTACTGCGAAGCAAGCGAAGAATAAGGGCGTGCATTAGCACTCCGGCAAGAAAACGGCCTTACTCAACAAGCTCACCTTTATTAGTAAGTTGTTTCCACTCATTGAGGATTCTATCTACAAAAGGTCAACGGGGGATACTCAAGTTGCTCTCACTGACACCATCTACGAGAAGGTAAGGAGGTCGTCTTTCTTTTCTTTCCGGCCACCATAAGGTTCGCCTTAAAGCCGGAGAAAGGGAGGACCAGTTATCTATGTAATTACGGTCTTTGTTGGCCGTTGTTCCAGTCGAGCACTCTCTTTTCTTTGCTTTGTTCAATAGAGTCTTACCAAACAAGACTGACTTCTGACCAACCCGCAAAGGGTTGTGAAGTTGGACCAGGTACGAAGAATGAATCTATATCTATGTACAATACGGAAATTGCTCGTTGCGAAGTAAATGTTGCTCTATATGGAGTAATTCCTCTAGGGTCATGGGCCTTTTCTTAGTTTTCCCCTTCCCATCGGGGAATAGTGAAGCTTTTATAAGGGGATTTAGTGGATCCCTTGGGGTAAAGCTCCCGCATCCTTTTTATGATTGAAGTTTTCATAATTGGAATTTGGGTTGCTGGCGCCTGCGGCATCGCCTCCGGAGCCCCCAGCTCTTGTTCAATCGTTGTGCCCTCCTCAGAGAAGAATGCGCTGAGCCACTCTTGATTCGAGTGAGTCAAAGATTGAGGCGAGTCGATAGCTGCAGGATCGGGGATTAGTGTGGTGAGCCAATTTCTCAATTTCCCATGTGAAGATGTTAGGTTTCTTGGGACAAGAAACCCAAACTTTCCTCTGTTTTGATGATAGAACACATAACACAAACACTCACAACAAAAACCTTGTATTTTTATGTGGGAAACAAAGAAAATGTTCAATAACATCCAAGGGAACAATCTCCCTTCTCACAGGAACAAATCTGTCAACAACAAAGATACCAAAACATGTATGTCCCCAGACACCAGCCTTCCTTAAAAGGCAAACCCTCTTAAGGAACCACCCACAATTGCCTAACAACCTATGCCTAACATTTCCCCAAACCCCCTTAACAACTATGTTTAGTTATTTTTTCCCTTCCTTCTAATGTAAACTTTGATAGTTCTATCAGAAGATCATTAGAATGCAATCATCCCTATATTAAAGAATATTAAAGGATCTCTTGGAAAATGTTTGTTATATGGTTCCAATATTTATACAAAAGTTTTGTTATTCAGATATTGATTGGACAAGATCTCCTTCTGATAGAAGATCTACCTCTAGGTATTGTGTCTGCATTGGTGGTAACTTGATTTCTTGGAAGAACAAGAAACAAAGTGTTGTGGTAAGATCTAGTGCAGAAGCAAAATATAGAGTTATAGAGTTATGGTCTCAACCACTTGTGAACTTGTTTAGCTTAAGTAATTGCCTAGAGAGTTACATTTTGGAGATATCACTTAAATAACACTTATATGTGACAATCATGCAACTCTTTATATCAATTCTAATCTTATCTTTCATGAAAAAAACCAAACACATTAAGATTGGCAGTTATTTCATTCGAGAAAAGATTGTATCTAGAGTCATAAAGACTGAGTTTATGAACTCAAATGATCAATTAACAGATATTTTTACTAATTCTTTAAGGTGACCAAGAATTGATTATATTTGCAATAATTTGGTATATACGATTTATATGCACCAACTTGAGAAAGAGTGTTAGATATATTACATTTTATGTTAATTAGTGAAACCTAGACTTTTGCTATTGTTTAAATATTGGTATATTGTTTTTAACAATATTTCTATTTACCATATCTATTTTTGGTTGACATATATACTTGTATCACTCTTCATTATAAATATATTACCCTATGTGTATTTTAGACACAAGGAAGATTAATCTTATATCTAATTTTACTAGATTCAATAGATAGAAATTGTACTATAGTCTTAATTGCAAATCTAACACTGCAAAAGCAAATAAATAATAATAAATTATAGCAGACCCTCCCACAATTACCTTCAACGCAGCAGCTCCAAATGAAAACCAACCATTAGGATACATAGAGTTCATTGACATTGCAGACTCCCTGAATTTGATGAACACAAATATAATATTTAGCAGACCGTTCAAAGTAAAAACGTTACAGTTGAAACAACAAATATTTTATACACATTAATGGTAAAGACAATGATGACAAAAGTGTAATGCTTAGTATCAAGACGCATCACACACCACAAAATTTTAGATGTCACATATTCTCCTCTGCAGTATGCATTGTGAGCTAGAGTACGCTGCCAAACAGAGAAAAATAGATCAATTAAGGAAGAAAAATGTAAACAATTTTTTTTAAATATGATACGGGTAAATAAGTAGAAGACAAGCATGCATCAGTACACAGCCACACCTTCGCTCTAGCAGACCTATTGTTAGAAACTTCCAATGCTTTTTCATAGTATGCATCATTAGCAGTAGTGTCACCCAGGGAGCACCTAGAGAATTTTATCATGAATGAAAAGGATTATGCAAAAAATCTTCTATAATCTTACTATTTCGTTTTTAAATTGGATAATACTGTAAGTTAGCATATCATCCATCCATCCATCGCTGCTGATTTTCTATTGACTAAGTGAATGAAAATATATATATATATATATATATATATATATATATATATATATATATATATATATATAACTAGAATTGGCATCGGCAAAATTTGTCTGGCTTAACTAAAGGACAGAGTACATAAGATTTTGGCATAAATAAATGTGTACAAAATTGCAGTGTATAATCCAAAGGCAGTTACATATTTTTAGCCACACTTCCATTGATATTCAAAAATCAATTGTATGTTCGGTCCACAGCAGTAATAGCACACACAAACTAAAATATAAATAATTTTTCTTATACCCAAAAACATTCTTAAATCAATTAGCATCAATATTGTGTATGGGAGAGGAAGAGCCAGCAAGTAATGATATTTAAGTCATGATTTTCTTTTTGAAAAACACAATCAGCATTTTATATGCTCTTGGTACGCCTTTAGTGATTTCAACTTCATTCAAAATGTTAGTTTTTTATTTTTCAAAAGGTCGATGATTGATGTGAAAAGTCAGAGCAGCGGGAACCATATTCATATCAGCTATGATTATGGCAGTTAGTTCAATCCTCAAGAATATTTGGCTGGATCAGAATGCCAGTATAATGATGGGATTACATTTGTAGCTTCTCTTGGATGTTCTTATCGCAATCACAATATGATAATTGTAAATTCTGAAAGGACAGGCAGAGACCGAGAGTCTAACTATGGCTTTTTTCTGTCTCATGCTTTATTCTGTTTTATCCTGGCGTAATTCATGGTTTCCTCTCAGTTTTACTTTGCTACCTTGTGGTTTAACAATGGCACTTCATCCGTTTGTGCTTTAATTAGTTGGCAAACTCACTTGCAAGTTGTGTCAATATGACATGACCATCATGAATGCAACTATCTTTTCGTATACATTACGTTGTTAGTTGGATATTAAACGCAATCTCTTGCATTTATTACTTTAGGGTTTGAGTTCTCTATATATAGAAGTTGATGTACTGTTTCAAATTAATTAACAAAAATATTAATCTTCTTTCTTTCAAATTATTCCTTTCAAGTCATTATATACATTGCATATATACACACACAATACTTCATATAAAATATATCTCCTATGTCGTTCAAAAGTAAGCACTTATAAGAAAAATTAATAAGCAATCCAGAGTAACATACCATAACCTGGGATCATTTGGTCTTTCTGAAAGACATTTCCGTATAAGTTCAACAGCACTTGCTTTCTTCTCCAACAAACTTTTTGCAAATCAAATATCAAATATTGTTAATTGAAGATGAATAATGAGAGGAGAGAAAAATCACTGATTTATCCATTTTACTTCTATTATACCTATAGCAGTATATAAGATTATCCCATAATTCTAAATCTTCAAACTCCTTCATTGCCTCCCCTATCAAACCACATCTCACCAAAAGTAAACCATATTCCCTGAAATTGGAATAAAATAGAGTAATAAGAAAGTTAAAGAGCCACCAGATTTTTATGAAGCTAAAATACAAAAAAGGACTACAGAGCAGGTGTTTTTACTTCCTCAATGCAGGAATACTAGGCATATAAACAGCATAACAGAAAGGAATTCTTTCAACGACTGATGAAGAAGAGTCATGTATACATTTAACCTGCAAAAAAAGTAGTATATTTTTCGGGTACAATAAGTAAATCAACACAAGCAACTCACTCATTGTAACGTGTAGAAGGATATAAAAAAACAGTGATGAATAGATAATATTAGACATAATTAACCTTACGGAATCCTCAATCAATGGAAGATGCTTGTTAGGTGTAAATATTATACAAGTTATGTACTAGTCTCTCTCACATTGAAAGCGTACACTAATAAAAAAGGATTGAAGGCGGATCCAATTAAAGGCGGAGCAAGACGGGGGCTACCACTTTGGAGAATAGAATTGAAGAGAGGATAAGCGTGATGGAAGAAAGAGACAATACCTTGGACAGGAGGACCAACGAAAGGAGCATGGCAGAATGGAAAAGAAATATGCAAGAAATACGACAAGAAACGGCCGCAATGCGTCAAGACTTACAAAAAATTATGCAGATGTTGGGTGGACGGAACAGGAACCAGGATGGACACTCAAATGGGAGCCACGGATCCGTCAATGAGGATAGGAGGGACTGGCAAGAAGAAACCAACGGCGGAAGAAAAGTTGAACATCAGGAGGGGCAATACAGTGGGAGGAAGCAAGGGGAATTACCAGTCTTCAATGGACTCGACCCATTGAATTGGATCAATCAAGCTCAGAAGCTTTTCGAACTACAGGGGGTGATGGAGGAAGAAAAGGTGTGTCGGGCATCCATGTGCATGGAGGGAAGTGCTGGGTATTGGTTCCGAGCTTGGAAGGCTAAAGCCAAGCATCGTTCTTGGTCAAGCTTGAAGGCTAGGTTGATCAATCGTTTCGGAGGGGGATTCCAGGGGGCGGTGTATGAGCAACTGGCAACGCTGAGGCAAGATGGAACGGTGGAGGAATTTGTTAGACGTTTCGAAACCTTACTGGGGTAGACCCAGGGCCTGTCGGAGGACCTGGTATTGGGGTTTTTCATGGCTGGGCAACGGGAAGATATTAAGGGACAAGTTCGCATTCAAGATCCTCAAGAATGGATGGTTGCGATGAGGATCGCAAGAGATATAGAAGACGCAGCGACCAGAGCAAGAGGGGCAAGTTGGAACGGGTTCAAGATTAACCCGTCAGGGTCGCACGCGACGGGAACTGCGGTACAAGGCGAGACCGAACGACCGTCCATGCACCGAACAGGCAGAACAAAGGGTAATGGGCCCGTGAGAAGAGTCGGAGTGGTGACGGCAAGTAGCGCGAGGGGGAGTACGACAGGAGGGATCGACAATATGGGAAGGATGGTGCAAAACTTACTGTATCCCGAATTCCTTAAAATGAAGGAAGAGGGACGATGTGTCCGTCGTGGTGGACCGTCCGCACCCGGACATCACTGTTCGGAGAAGAGTTTACGAGTTCTGCGTTTGGTGGAGCAGCGTTTGGTACATATTAACAGCAGGGCCAGACACAACTTTAGCTACCGGGAATTGGCGGAAGAGCTGCAATTACCCATAGATGACACACCTCCTTATCAGGCGATTTTGGGAGATGGGCAGAGAAGGGAGACGCGTAGGTGCTGTGAGAAAGGGAGCGGCCATGACTTTGGTAGAAGCAAACGTCGAGAACAGGCTCCATTTATTTGAGCTAGGCTGGGTGGATGTCATATTGAGCGTAGAGTGGTTAGGTAAGTTGGGAGAAGTGATGATAAAGTGGAAAGAAATGTTCAGGGGGTATAACCTGGCAGGTAAAAGGGCGAGAGTAAATTGGACACTGGTTTGGGAAGTGTGTCGAGTGGAGAATGAGGTGGACGGAGAGAGGCAAGGTGATGGGACTGCTATGCAGAAAGTAGAGTTGAGTGCGGGTCTCCACCAGCACTACAAGGTGTTTCGGGAGAATAAAGGGCTGCCTCCACCTCGGGATAAGGAGCATTGCATCACTCTTAAAGCTGTTGTTTCTGAGAAGGAAAAAGAAAGAGATATCAGTGCAGAAGAGAAAATCTGTGATGGAAATATTGTTGGTCTCAACAATCATCAAGGGAACGGAAGACGAATTTTTTCTAGGACTGTCCAAGGTAGTACTCATTGCATCAGCAAGCAAGCCACCAGATACAGCAGCTCGCCTAAGAATGTCACAGTGCGCTACAAAACAATTCGAGCTGACCAATTCAGGCTGTCCGAGACAAAATGACACCGAACGAGGTTGACGATCAGTTTATGAAACCGAACGGTAATGGGTGCGATAGGAACGAAAGAGGAAGAATGGGAGATGGGGGAAGAGGAGTTGCCACCCCCTAAGCCACCAGACCTGAAGTGGCAGCGGGGTCTCTCCCTATGATAAGGCCACAACACAAGACGATGGGCTCAAGTTTTATTGTTCCAACCTTGTTTTGCAGCGGTGAGTGATGATAGGATACAAGGGAGAGGAATTAAGGGGTTAGAATGGAAGGTGGAGGAATTCTATAAATAAGACCCGAGTATGGGTCAGGAAGGGGATCGAGTATATTGTGTGAAGTCAGGTCTATTACCTGTAGAGAGGTTATGCTCTCAAGGGAGGTTATGCTCCCAACCATTTTCGTTGTAGAGTGCCCTCTAAATAAGAGAATTCTTTCCTTTCTTTTCTATTTTCTACTGTTCTTGAGAGTTCTTTGTTAGGTTCCAAACCCAGAAACTAACATATATATATATATATATAGCAAAAAACTTGCAGTTAGTCAATCAGCTACTGTATGTAGGATTTTATAATTTTGGAGGAACAATAGAAGTGCAGTGTGTAGTTCTCTGATCTCAGTTACTCGTCTCTCTCTACCCTCCATCTGTTCTTGCTCTCTTTCAGCTTCTCTCTTTACCACTTAAATTCTATATGTAGAACAAAAAAGAAACACTAAATAATAGTTGTAGCTCTAAGAAGAAAAATAGAATCTATAAAAGGTTTTCAGGTAAATCTAAGATATTACAGCCCTAAGTATTCTAGTGGTGAATACCACACGGGTCTAGTCAACTTTGTGACAGTCCAACACAATCAATTTTATTTGGATTGTTTATTTTGGGTAAGATTTTTCCTAGTTTAGGTATTTATGCTCTCATTTAGCCTTTAATATTAGATTTTTAATTGGTTTTTATATTTTAATAGACTTGAATACAGTGCAAATTCCCTTGTGTTCAATATACATAGAGTTCTTTATTTATAACAGAACAAATATGAGCTAAGCCCAAAATACAAATAAGAAATAATAACAAACTAATTAATAAAGATAAAAGATAAAGATGATAGAGATAATATATTTAGGTTTAATAGGTTCGGAGGTCCCTATATTTGGGGGTTTGCTTCAATTGGGTCCTCCAATTTTGGAAGTGATCAATTATGTCCCTAATTTTGTCAATTTGAATCAATAAAAGCCTTTCCGTTAAATGTAGTTAACGCTGTGAAGATTTTGAACATGTGGCACGTTGACGCTTCCAGGTGGCACCATTTCAAGTGTATAGGTGGATTATAAAAGGGTGAAATCTCTTTTAATTTAGGGATTTCACCTTCAAATACACATTTTAATTTAGGGATTTCACTCTTTTATAATCCACCTATGCACTTGAAACGGTGTCACCTAAAAGCGTCAGCGTGCCACATGTTCAAAAACTTCACGGTGTTAACTGCATTTAACGGAAAGGCTTTTATTGATTCAAATTCACAAAATTAGGGACCTAATTGATCACTTCCAAAATTGGAGGACCCAATTGAAACAAACCCCCAAATATAGGGACCTCCGAACCTATTAAACCATATATTTAATACTCCCCTCAAGCTGGAGCATACAAATTGCATGTACCAAGCTTGGAACAAATAAACTCAATCCGAGGTTATGTTACTTTATGTGAATAACCTAATGAGACTCTCTTCTCACCACAACTCTCGAATACAGAATGGAAAAGTATGTAGTATGTATTAATGATGTATGAGTGAATCAGAATACAAGAATCACTCCAAGGAAGCCTAACCTTCCTCCTCTGGAAAATATCCAATCTCAACAAAGTCACCTCCAACAATTTCATCTGCCACTGAGCAAGTCCCAGCACATGGGAAACAAATTGCATACTTGCTATGTCCAACAAAAGATTCTAACTTATTCACATATGTGGCACGCATTATGTGAATGTCGCCAAAATGGAAACCTAAATTTTTGTAGACCAACCCATCCCCGGTAATTTGGTCATTCTCATGTATTATATAAACTTGATCCTTCTCTAGGCATCCAGTGGGATCTACAATCCCCATTAAATAGAAACAATCAGGCAAATATAGCTCCCCTCCTCTAAGCTTCTTGCGTTCGTCCAAGTATAGACAGATGATACTGCAAAAATGGCTCATCCAAAGGAATTCCACATAAAATCATTTCTGCTGCAATGTATTCATCCATGGTGCCATTATTAATGATGCTCTGAGTGCAACACGCTTATTGGAGAAAACATGATTTGCATCTTCCAAATTACTCTCTAGTAAAGCCTTGAAGAATTCAGTTGGCATTCCTCCATAGCTCAAAAGTGTAATCAGATTTTTAGATAAATAAGTTCTATTTGGCTTGATGCTTGTGTTCACTACCTCCAATGAATTTATGCTTTGCATATTCAGACTAAGGTCTTTTTCAGCTTTAATCATTGAATGCCTAACCTGTATTGTCCTAGGAACAAGCTTTTTGTTAACCAAAAGAGTGTCCTTAATTGTGCGACCCATGTGAAAGAGACGGCATTGAATCAGCAAAGGTGGTTGATGTGTGCTCAGCTTCAGCTCTGTTTCCCCCATTCCCTTACTCATGTCCTCCAGATCCAAGAGATTGTCAATTTCTTCATCTTCCTGCACTCCGCCGGGGTTGACAGATCCATCCTGTCGCACCTCTGCCATTTTCTCACAAGCGATGCCCCGATTTAGTCCGCTAAACCTCCGGAGAGCACGGTGAACCTCTTTCACGTCGGACGCGTGGTTTTCTTCCGCCAGAAGCAGAACCAGAAGCTCGCTAAACCTCCCTCCATGCATCTATAGACGAACTTCATCTTCTCCTTCTCCGTCACGCTCTGGAGTTCGAAGAGTTTCTCCGCCTGTGCGATCCAACCCATGGGGTCCGCTCCTTCGGACATTGGTAGTTCAATGCACTTCATCCAACTGCCTCGAACTTCTCCTCCGTTTTCTTCCAATTTCTTCTCCGAGTTTTCCGGCGGTCGTCGTTCGCGTCTAGCCCTGACGGAATCACGTCTTCCTTCGGAGCTCCGATGTCGGTTCCTGGTTCGTCGTTCTCGAGCGCGGCCAAACGTTTGGAATTCTCGAGTTACCGCTTTCAACTCTTCCATTGTCGATTCAATCGCGATCAACCCTCTCTCCATTCTTCTTCACCGCGCTCCGTTTGCTCCTCCGACACAGATCCGGCAAGTCGGACCAATTTGTTAGGTTACTTTATGTGAATAACCTAATGAGACTCTCTTCTCACCACAACTCTCGAATAGAGAATGGAAAAGTATGTATGTATGTATTAATGATGTATGAGTGAATCAGAATACAAGAATCACTCCAAGGAAGCCTAACCTTCCTCCTCTGGAAAATATCCAGTCTCAACTTGAACAAATTATCTGATATCCCTCTCCCCCTATTCGATTTATTAATTTATATCCTCTCTCTCTTCTAACCAATTATACACGTTACTCTCTTTTATTCCTAACACCCCTTAATGACTTGGTCAACACATTTGCAAGTTGATCATTTGACCCAACAAACTCAGTACATATTTCTTTAGTCAACAATTTTTCACGAACAAAATGACAATCAATTTCTATATGTTTAGTCCTCTCATGAAACATTGGATTTGATGTAATTTGGAGAGCAGCTTGATTATCACAATAAATCTTCATAGTATGGATGTCACAGAAGTTAAGCTCTTGAAGGAATTGTTTCACCCATATAAGTTCACATGTGAGTAATGTCATCACCCTATACTCGGCTTCAGCTGTTGATCGAGCTACTACGTTGTGTTTCTTACTTTTCCATGAAATATTGTTTCTCCCAGAAAAACACAACAAGTAGACCGCCTATCAATAGACGAACCTACCCAATCTGCATCACAATACCAAAAGACTTGAATGCTTCCTTTATCTTCATATAACAATCCTTGCCCAGGAGCCTTTTTTATATGTCTTAGAATGTGAATGAAAGCATTCCAATAGTCAACAAAAGGAGCCTGCATGAACTCACTAACCACTCCAACCGCAAAGGATAGATCTGGCCTTGTAATAGTGAGATAAATTAGTTTCCCAACCAGCCTCCTATACCGCTCTGGATCAAAGAATAACTCACCTTCTTCTATCCTTAATTTCTGGTTTAGGTCCATGGGATTGTCTACCAGTCTACAATCAATCATGTCTGTTTCTTGTAATATATCAAGAGCATACTTCCTTTGGGTGATTACAACTCCATCTTTTGATTGTGCTACTTCAATGCATAAGAAATATTCGAGACTTCCGATATCCTTGGTTTGAAAATGTCTACACAAGTACTCTTTCAGTTGAGATATTCCAACAACATCATTTCCTGTAATGATAATATCATCAACATATACTATTAAGTAAACACATTTCCCAAGAAAAGAATGACAATAAAAAACCGAATCGTCTACTTCACTGCGTTTTAGCCCAAATTTTTAAACAATGGAGCTAAACTTTTCAAACCAAGCATGTTGGTGATTGCTTGAGGCCATATAGAGATCAATGCAATTTGCATACCATACCAGACTTTTCCTGAGCAACAACTCCAGGAAGTTGCTCCAAATAAACTTCTTCCTCAAGATCATCATGTAGAAAGGCATTCTTCATATCAATTGATGAAGTGGCCAGTGACGAATTGCTGTCATGGCAAAGAAGAGGCGAATAGTAGTCATCTTGGTTACAGGAGAGAAAGTGTCACAATAATCAAGACCATAAATCTGAATGTAACCTTTTGCAACAAGTTGGGCTTTGAGCCAATCAATTTCACCATGAGGGTCGACTTTAACTGCATACACTCATTGACAATCAACCACCTTTTTGCTTGGCGGAAGGGGCACCAACTCCCAAGTATTATTGTGGTCAAAACCTGCATTTTTGCAATCATAGTTTCTTGGCATTCAGGATGATCAAGTGTTTCTTTCACGTTCTTGGGTATAACAACAGAAGACACTAAGGATAAAAAAGAAAAATAAGAGGGTGACAATCGATGATAACTAACAAAATTATAAATAGGATGAGGGTTTCGAGTGGAACGAATACCGAAGGTGACAAGGGAGAAGAATCTGAAGTAGGAGATTCACCATTGTCTTGGGGAGGTGGACTATCCATTGGAATCATGTGTGGAATGATCTCAGTATATGGAGAAACGAGTGCAGGAGGATTGGGACCAAGACTTGGAATGACAGAGACGAAGGATTGGAATCAAGTTGATTACTTGACCAATTGATTTTTGATTTCATTCAAAAAGGATATAAAGATAATTAACAATTTAAAACAATTTTTCATAAGATAAACTCAAGTATATCTTGAATATTCATTAATGAGTGTAACAAAATACCTTAAAACCAAAGGAGGAGATACAACTACGTCCCCATATATCAAAATCGATGATGGAAAAAATAGAATTACATATTGATTGAGATTTTTTAGGAAAGGAAGATCTAACATGTTTTTCTAATTAACATGACTCACATTCTAAGGTCCGGAGACCACTAAGTTCAAGACACCCTTTTTAATTTGGATAAATGAGGATGATCAAGTTGATCAAGTAGCACTTTAAGTTCAAGACACATCTTTGTCAATTTGGATAAGTGAGGATGACCAAGTTGATCAAGTAGCACTTTAGAAATAGGAACTGCAACACAAGACACCCTCGGACGAGATCCAAAATGGTATAATCTATCAACATTTTATAATTGGATTTATTTAGCATAAAATACAAAAACATATTAAAAATACCTTTTTAGTTGCATAAAAATTCTTAGAATATTTTGAGGTGTGTTAGTGCAGCTGCAACTGAGTTGAGCTCATTGAGAGTGCAAATAAATTAGTTAAAATTTCATGACATCTTAAAAATAAATCCAAAAATAACAAATAATTAAAATCACAATAAGTCAATCCAAACATAGCACGAAAAAATTTGGCTAAGCTAAGAAAAGGTAACTGGCAACAAAAATTATAACTTGCGATTTTTTCTATTTTTTTTCTACAAAAAAAGCTTTAATAAATGATCAATGTCTATCATATAAAAAATAATTTGAGAAAAATATATCTTAAGATATTTTATTTGATAGTTAAATAATTACCTTATTTAACTACATTAGTAAATACCAAAAAATAATATTTAACAAATCTTTTTGAATTTAGAAAAAGTATTCTCAAATATTTTTAGATCTCTACAATAATTCAATATATTTTGAAAATATTAAATTATTTAAAAGATAATAGAAGGAAATTACATTATCATAAGAAGATTATAATAACAAAAAAGGCTCAAAACAAAGTTCACTCTAATTCCTATGTAAAGAGATTGAGGGAAACACATTAGGGATGCTAAGGAACCCTTTATGGGTTCAAATTTCATCTTTTCTTTCTTCTCTCATGTTCTCCACCATATCTTCTTCTATTTCCATGTTATTTCAACATTTCATTGAGTGCTAAGCCTCTAGAGTTGATTTTTCTATAATTTCTTAATTGGATTCTGGGATTAAATGAATAAATTTGTTTGTCCTTGTGACTCTTGTGATTTATTCTTATATATGTCATTTGCTTCTTAATCAAGTAAAAGTAATGATTTTTACATTATAACAAGTATAGTATTAAATCTACATAACATATCGATATATGAGTTGAAGGGTTTTTAATTTTAATTAAGAATTTAATTTGATAAAGTTAAAAACTTTCATGTGATTGATGGGTTTTTGCTATAAATTGATAATGTACTTTAATTAGTGGCAAAAATTTTAACAAAAAAAAATCAAGAATGTATTTTAGTTAATTAGCTTTTTACTTAATATAAGGGAAAAAAGAAAGGACATGATTACGTATAGTAATATTTAATTGAGAATGTACTTTGATTAAATCTACTATGACTAGTCTACAAAGTTCTTACTTTTAATTGAGAAAGTTAATAGAGATAATGCCAAATTAATTGAGAATTTACATTGATTAATTTGAAAATATAAGACAATAGGTAATTGAACAATAATCTTTAGATACCAATGACGAATCCTAATTTTAAAAAGGAGTCAAATCAACCTATTTTCTTTATAATTGTTTATATCTTTTTAATTCTTTTACAAATTTATTTATTTCTCTTTTGTTATTTTGTTCTTTAATCTTTTATTTATCTTTATCTTCTTTAGTGTTTTTGTTTTACTAACCCTTTTGTATAGTTTTTATAAGAAAGAATCAATTTTGTGTTGTTGGAAAACAACTTAGGTTGAATTTACCATTTCTATTTTATTGGCTACTATCTTAAGCAATACTAAAGTTGCTATAATTTAGTAGTATTAATTTGACCGCGTCAATCACAACTTTATCAAAAACCAATCTAACCACAAACAAATTTGATCAAGTCACACATTTATTACTAAAATCATAATTAAAAAAAAAAACATTAGCAAATTTGATGTAAAGTGTTAACAAAGTGTGAGATTATGATCAATGAAATTCGTTAAGAAATGAACATTAAGTTTAACTAACTTTACAAAACTAATATGTAAGGTGAAGTTTCCACTTATATACTTTAAACTGGTCTTATCTCTAATCAATGTAGAACTTTCAACACACCAATTTCACATTAAAGTATATACACGTGAAACAATATGTCTAACAAATAACAAATTTCACTAAGATAACTCTAACTCAATCATACAAAACCGACTTATAAAATGAGATTTACACCTATTTATATACTCTAAATTAGTCCAACCTAGTCGATATCGGACTTCTAACAATATCTAATAAATTGACAAAGGCTATAAAAGATTAAAAATCTAAATCTACCATAAATTTAAATTGGTTACCAGAAAAACTATCTATTTTTATCAAAAACATAAATTGTTTACCACATTGTATGATATACTAAAAGTAATTTAATAATTTGCCATTACAAAAAAACGATTTTTTTCTTGTTTCAAACCTTGAAGGTTCAAAAAAATAAAATCTGGGTCCTCAAAATCAAGACCCAAACTAAATTGATCAAACTAATTTTCTTTCAAAATCAAGATCCAAACTAAATTGATCAAACTAATTTTCTTTTTCAATAGACATTTTGTAGCTAGGCATGGTCAGAGGCTGAATTGGATCTATAAATTCAATGCTCCTTGGTTTGTATTAGACACTTTTTCAATGATAGTACAGTTACGCTGTTGAGATCGCTCCAGCCACCTCTTCTTCGAAAGTCATTGGCTAGAGAATCTCCCAAATTGCTTCCATACACCACAACCTTCATTTCCACTCAACATTTGCTTCATTTCTTAATTTCGTTGTGTTCATGGCCAGTAGGGGATTTTCCCTCTGCAATCAACTGTTAATAATTCAAATTTTGTTGGATCTTCATTTCATTTTCCTGGAACTAGATTTAGTAACAATATGTGGTCAAAGAAAGATTTTTGTTTTCAGCCACTCTTTAGTTATACTGTTAAATCAAGTTTTGTTGGTCCCTTTGTTCCTTTTAGCGCTGCTTTGGAGCCCTTGTTAGATAACTCTTGGGCTCATTATCATGTGGGAGATGGAAATAGTGGAGTAGATGTCGAAAGTTTTGTTACTATAACAGGCGATGAAGTCAGAGATGAAATTTTGAGGGAATCTCAAAACTTTAAACAATTTGACACTATTGTAAACACTTGAAACCATTACTTTCTTAATGTTAATGGCTCCATGAAACAGGTTTCACAGAATTGTGTTAAAAGAATCCAAGAAGAGTGGAAGTCATTAGAGAAGGATTTACTGGAACCAATTTGTCAAAGTTATGAATCAAGAATAGATATTTTGAGGGCAACAATTATTGGAGCAAATGGAACACACTTGAGATTGAATCAGAAAAATATATTTCTAAAGGGCTTAATAGACCCTTCTCATGTTCTACCATTTATATTGATAAAGAGTTAATACAATAGGGAGATAGAAGGTCAAGAGACTGTCCTAGACTGCTAGGTACAATCATTATAGATAACCCAATACACTACTACCTACTTTAGTCCTTCTAACTACCCTAACATAGATAGACTTAGTAATTATTCTACCATTAAGATACACACAGCTCACACACAACTCACATACACTAACCAATAATTCTAACACTCCCCCTCAAGCTGGAGCATACAAATTGTATGAACCAAGCTTGAAATTGATAGACTAGATTTTGAACTACATGAATTTTTCTTCAAGAGTGTGAGGCAGTGTGTTATCACATGTCAACGAAAAACTAACAAC
This sequence comes from Vigna mungo, assembly GCA_036885675.1. Lineage (NCBI taxonomy): Eukaryota > Viridiplantae > Streptophyta > Magnoliopsida > Fabales > Fabaceae > Vigna > Vigna mungo. Next base: position 23,421,269 of record CP144699.1, read on the forward strand.
AGCTTGTGAAACTTCAACTTCAAAAGTGGATGACAAAGAGCAGTGGTGGAGACAATGACAATCTGCAAGGACAAAATCCCTCATCAAGTAAGGATGGGGCCTACAGTGGCTAAATGCGACAAAACTGCAGGAACTACCATCTCTGAGACTGATGTGTGATGGGGCCTGTAGTGGCTGAAAGCTACAAAACCTACCGGGACAACCATACTTATGTGACTTGAACTCCCCATCTCTAAGACTGATGGGTGATGGGGCCTGTAGTGGCTGAAAGCTACAAAGCTACAGGGACAACCATACTTGACTTGCAGTGTCTTGGAAACATACTCCCCCTCACTGTGAACGGTGGAAACAGTGAGATTGTTGACTGAAATTGGAAGCATCACAATTGCTTTAGATAAACACACATAAATGAAGTCAACAAAAGAGATTGACGACCTGTAGGAACTCACTACCCTGCAACGGCTTAAACTTTCTCCCCCTCACGACTGAATTACACGTGAAGGTGGAGAACTGGTGAGAACCGATCCATACGAGGGTCTAGACAAATCTAAAACCCATAACTTGTGAAAGATTCAATTCAGCGGACAGTTTCAAAGAACAACTCCACATGAGCTGTTACAACAAGGCATCTACGGTGCAAAGAGCCTTTCACGTGGAAGAAACCAAAACACCAAAGATTGGGTGTGGCATCAAAAAACCAAAGACATGCTGGAAGTCCCAAGTTCTTTGCTGGACAGTGGTGACAGACAGCGGCACTGAACAGCGGATAACGGCAACAGCGGCAGCGAATAGTGGTTACGGACAGTGGCTACGGACAGTGGCTGCGAACAGAGGCTGCAGACAGTGGGAGCAGACACGGCGGATGAAAGAAGGACCAATAACATCCAAAAAAGTGGTGACGCAGAAGGATAGCAGTAGCGTTGAGAGAGGTCTGCTGGGATACTCATAACATTGTTGTTGAGAACAACAGTACCCTGGTTCGATTTCATGAGAATAGGTCTGAATCAAGAAGAAGAAACCCATTGGTGGAGGTAGAGAACCCTTCGTAATGGAGAAAAAAAAAAGATGATGGAAACGGGTCTTGGTCACAGGGGCGGCACAAGCTTTAGAGACTACGGCAAGATGGCGGACAGTGAGGAAATTGCAAAGAGATGAAGCAAACGAAGATGTCAGCAATGGCTGCTATGGCGGTTTGATGCTGACGCTGGGAAGGCGGCACGTCACAAACACGCACCCGAGATCTGACGGAGAGATCAGGCGCGTGCGGAGGAGTCTGGTCCTGTCTTCGGCAGGGTTGGCCGTCACTCAAGGAGGCGGTCCAGATCCGCTGGTCACCGGACGAAACTGGTACGGTGGCCGGCGGCGTACGGTGGCCGGAGGCGGACGGTGGCCGGCGACTGACTCTAACAGCGCCGACTGTGGCATCAACAACAGAAAGGAAATTATGCAAAGTGGAGGCAGTTGCCTCTTTCTAGGGTTCCAAGAACCCTAATTCTGGGTGTTGATGAATAGAAGAACCGCTTCTTAGCTGTCATCAGAAAAGCAAAGTGTTGATAGATATTGGAATAAGTCACGCACTAGAAGCTTGATCTCATGGTTGAGAAAGACATCAGACTAAAACACAAAGGTTGAAAGACTAAACTGTTAGAAGGCCGCCGCCGACCGTCATGGCCGCCGGCAGACAGCAAAGGCAGTCGGTAGAGAATCAGAGAACCTGCTCTGATACCAACTTGAGATTAAATCAGAAAAATATATTTCTAAAGGGCTTAATAGACCCTTCTCATGTTCTACCATTTATATTGATAAAGAGTTAATACAATAGGGAGATAGAAGGTCAAGAGACTGTCCTAGACTGCTAGGTACAATCATTATAGATAACCGAATACACTACTACCTACTTTAGTCCTTCTAACTACCCTAACATAGATAGACTTAGTAATTATTTACCATTAAGATACACACAGCTCACACACAACTCACATACACTAACCAATAATTCTAACAAACACCTTATCATGATAGCCTTTTCTTTGTTGATGTTTTCTTCCCAAGCAATTATCCCACTATACCCACAAAAATCCACTACCATTCTTGTGGGCTTCAACTCAACCAAAAATTGTATAGTTTTGGCAAAGTTTGCCTTAGTTTGCCTAACACTGGGTCTGGCCATGAGACTGAGAAGTGGCAACAAGGTGTTTCAACAATTTTACACATTTGTGTCGCTATACAGGATCTAATCCTAAATTCAAAGCCATACTTTATGGGAATGGATTTCCCAATCTAATGGGTTCTAAAGAGGGTGCTTTTGATTCCTTACATTACAATGAGAACATATTCATCCTATCATTGCAAGGATTCTTAGTGATCTTCAGGTCTATCATGACGATCCTGCAAAAGTAAAGTGCATCTTCTACCTACCAAGTTGTTTGGCAAACATAATGGGAAGAAGGCCACCAAAGCTGATGAATCTTCCCCAAGTTTGATGAATTGGCTTATGGGAGATCAAGTCTTGCAACAAGTGTTACTCCAAGGGCAGAAAGGAATCCTTGAGGCAACCACGTGGGAAGTTGCAACAATCAAAGACTAGTTTCTAGACTTCATCCTTGAGGACAAGGTTGTTTCTGCAATGGCACATAATGATAGGATTTGTAATGTGTATGTTAGGAGGAAACATATAAAGTAGTAGTTGTTAGTTGGGTTGTTAGGTTGAGTGAGACTTTCTATATATAGTTGGGGGTCTATGTATGCAGGGAAATTTTTGAAAGTTTAGAGAATTGTTTATAGGATCATTGGCATCCTGTGTGAAGGGAACATTGTTCCTTGGATGCATTCATGTGTACTTATTGCCTAGAATCAATAATACAAGATCTATTTAGTGAGTATAGGTGGTTGTAGTGGTTTTTCCTAGTTTCCTCTATCTAGAAACCTAACATATTGTGACAATCTATTTTATGTAACCAAGCCCCCCATTCCCTTTTGTATCTAAGGAATGTCTATAAGATTCATGTGCCTTTGATTCCACTTGCTTTATGTGTGACCAACCTTTCTCCAAGTAAAGATAAGTTAACTTCTCATACAATCAAAACTATCTTTCTTGAGTGTTCTTGGGCATATCACTCTTATATATTTATTGAAGCTACCTTCCTCTGGATAAGTCAGACTTTAATATGCAGGTTGAACCAGACACTATTGATTGAAACTAATTATTTAATGTCTAGTGTATGCTGAGCGCCATTTATACATGTAATCTTGCATACCCCCGAAAGTCCTTAAACTCGTCAAGGTACCTAAAAAACATTAATCCCAACCCAAATTCCAGTTTAGGTCGACACAAATCATAATGTATAGAAAATAATTACAAGAAATTCGTAGCTTATTCCCTGTCTATGTGAGTGGAAAGTTTAATGACCATCTTTTGTCACAAAAAATGACAACCTTTTATTGCAATAGACATCTAAGAAAATAAAGTGTCAAACAATATACTTTTATAATTCCCAACATAACATGCTAACCAAAATATGGCACATACCAAGTTATCCATCATTAGTAAGGCACGCTCCTTAGTTCGGCTACGAGATGACTCCCACCGAATACGTAAAGTATCACAAAAACACCGTATCTAAACAAAGAAAGTGAAAAACATCAAATGCATGCCATGGTTTACAAATGAAAGAATCAATAATACAAGATCTATTTAGTGAGTATCGATGGTTGCCACCATTTATTGAAGTACATTGTTGAAATTATGATACCAAAATTGAGCTCATGAGAGAATATGATAAAAAGAGGAGAAACATGAGTTTGAGAGCATGAAGAATTTCAAATTCTTATTTCATAGGGGAAATTTGAAATTCTTTAATTTTATTCCGGTTACTCATGAAATTCTAGAATTTCAATTTCCTTCAAAATTTCAAACCTAAACAATATAGTTTGTCATAAAGCATTTTAAATTCTTTTTAAAATGAATTTCCCTCTTAAAACTCCGTATTCAAACTAACTATAAGAAAAATAAACACCTTATGCATTAACAAAATTGTCTATGTTATACACAAAAGCCTATATTTTAATCAATTATACGTCATAGGTTTTAGTCTACTTACAAAGAAGTAAAACGAATGTTGGGAATCAATTGCCTCAATGTAAGGTGCCATATCCCATCCTGAAATCAAGTGACAAGCCAAGTATTGAATGAAGTATTAGCTAGATTGTAAACAATTTGTGTTTTCCTCCTTTTAGGAGAATACGTTGATTTTAAAATACAATACCAAATGAAATTAGCTTAGCTCTAAGTAAAAGGAGGGGGGAAACAGAAACAGAATCCTAAGTGGTTCAGCCCTTAAATTAAGGAGCGTTTGTTTAAGATCATCTTTCTTCCCTTCCAGGATATGAAGATGGGAATAAATATTCCTATGTTTGTTTGATGATTATTAAAATATATACCTATCTATTTCCACTAACTTCTTTCTTTTGTTCTTTTTTTTTCAATTTCAAAATTAAGTAAATTTAAATTCTTTTTAAAATTATTGAATACCAAACAAATATGATTCCTCATAATAAAAAATGATACCATAGAACAAAAAACCCTAAGTAGGAAGGAATTTAGAAAAATAAATTGAAAAACAATTGCCCAGTTACAACAGTAAGCTAGAAGAAAAATAGTTAAAACAAGGTTAACCAAAATTTATATTGAATTGATCCGGTTTCCACACTTTTTTTTCACTTCTCTGAACTTAGCAGAATGACACGATAGGCAAGAAGTCAACGTAATCCCATGGTAAAAGTAGTTTCAAAATTGGAAGATTAAAAAGGGGATTCATGGATCCAAGTATGCAAAAGATAGGCATAATATCATGAATGCATAAAATTTAGGTAACCTACGTTGCAATTCATCATGTCGGGAGCTCTTCTCTATTAGAAGACAGTATGCCAGAATTACAGCTTGTTGTGTTGCTGTCAAACTTAGAGTAAAATGGGCACCATTTTCCACGCCTTGTGACTTAGTTTTAGAGTCATCATTTTCTAACAACTTTGGAATTCTAAGTATGTCAGATGCCTCAGAGGTTTCAAACTGATGCAAATTCCAGCTACCTTCACCATTGTTGGAATCACATGTTTGGATACCAGTACCTGTTAAGTCATCCACATTCGATGTATTTGTGTTCGTAACAAGTACCATCTGTGCCTTAGGCTCTTCCTATGTCCAAAAGTTACATATTAAAAGCTAAGTATCATGACAGATGCTATATAACATGCATTTACTATGTTTACCTGATGTACAGAACGAAAACCAAGTACTCCGGTAACTGAAAGCTGAAGACCAGCAGCCATCTCAGCTAACTCAAAATGCATCCTGAAAGGACAATATACTTTATAATAGGAAGATACCACAGGAGAATCAAAAGTAATATTATAACAAATAGACAGTATTCTCAAGAAATACCTTAGAACATATTAGGAGCTGTTTGACTTCAGAAAGTGTTTCTACTTTCTTTTATTACCTATTCTGATCTTAAATTACATAAGGATCACCTTATTTCTTTTAAATATGTTTAAATATATTGTGTAGGAAATTATGAAATGAATTTTTCATTTCTTTCCTATAAAAACTATCAAAAAATATAAAATTAAGTAAAAACAACATGGAACTTTGGCAAATCAAGATCGCGTTCCTCAAGCCACCAAACAAAGAAGGCTAGATGAACATGTCACCCCAACTTTATATCAATAGATTTCGTTTTATTGAGGATAAATAAATGTAAGAACACAAAGATGTGCCACTTTATGCAATGCAAGCACACCGAAAACATGAAAAGGTAAATACAACTTGTGCCCCTACCAACTCTCCCTTTCCCCATGAACAAGTTTCGGTTAGTTTCAAATCCACCTTTTAGATTATGTGACACAATGATAAACCGGAAAAGTAAAGGAACCACAAAAATTAATATCAGAGTACTGAAAATATGTTATTCGGGTATTGCTATTTTCCCAGCATGAACATAGTCCTTCCAACACATTAAACATTATACAATCATCATTAACATTTTTGATAAATATTAAGAACCTATATATCACCTTTTGGTAGGAAACATTTTGAAGCATACCATCCCAGAATTCACGGTTCAATGTTCATAGCAACTAACCTGCAAGAGTCAACTCGTCCATATCTATATTCCATAACGCCGGCCTCTAATTGAAGCATGGAGACAATATCCAAGCTCTCACTACTATGTAAACTATCCTCCCAGTAACTCCGAACTAGCTCCGAAGTGCCGAATTGTTGCAAAGCTTCACTCATGAAGACATGCAAGAGATCAGACAAGGACGAAGACCGCTCATCCAAAACTCTCTGTTGAAGAAGCAAAACCCTCGCAATCCACCACGACAGGCTTCCCATCTCAACGCGTAAATCCTTCATCCTCATAAGCAACATCTTGGCAAAAACTATATACTAGAAAAAAAAAACAACAACACGTTACGAATTATCAACTTGAGCTGAGTCATGTTGTTAGGCGTGAAATGAATAACACAAGTACCTGAAGATTCGAGAACTTCCCAAGCAGGTCAGAACCAGCAGACATAAGCTGATTCCGCGCCCAATTTTCCCATTCATCACTACCATCCAAACACAGAGGACATTTCGGTAGCTCTGTTCCTTTCAAAGGCCTAGAGTGGAAACAGTTTCACTCTCTAATTCAAAAAAAAAGTACTAAACAAAGTGGCGATTTAAATTTTACCCGGTGAAGTTTGCTTGAGTGAACCCTAGGAAAGCAGCAACCGCAAGGCACATAACGATCATTGCCCTGCGACGCTGTTCGGCGGCGTTGGAGACGGCGTCTGTGATGAAGGACTCAGCGCGGTGGACCAACTCGGAGTAGAACTGGTCAGCGGCGTCCAGTGGTAGCGAGTCATGGTCGCCGAATCGGAAGACGCTGGATGAGGGTTCGGAGGTGAGTGCTTCTACGTAGCTGCCGCGCTCAACGGAGTTCAAGAGGTCGTTGATGAGGCCATCCAAGGATTCACCATCCTGGCGGAGATCCAACGGCTGTGAAGGGATGAGGGTGCAACGAATGAGGCGTAGCTCGTAGCCGCGGACAGCAACGACGTCGGGTTCGAGGGTACACATACCTTGTGCTCCTCAACGACCAAGCTATGTTCTTACTTGTTCCGTTTCAGGGTTTATGGTTTTGGATAGGAAAACTTAAAAACTTACTCTAAACATATATAGTATCTACAAAATTCTTGAAGCCGCATTTAATTAAACAACTATAAATTAGCGTCGAGAATAATATTCTTCAGACTAAAATTATAAAAAGAAATAATATATTATAATGTAATAATATGATTAAGAAAATATTTTGAAATGTTAAAATATAATTTAAAGGCTTGATTATGTTTTATGACTCTGATAAATTTGGAAAATTTTAATTAATTTCTAAAAAAATAAATTTTATTGACCACTAAATAAATTTATATTTTACAATTGAGTTTTCAATATTAAATTTTATTATTAATTGAGTGATGGAGTAACTTCTTATCTTATCATATAATTATATGTTTTATTATTTAAAAAGTTTATAATTTATAATTTTATATTTTTAACTTTTTTATTTTACTGTAAACGACTTAATGTTATCCAGCCACAAGATAATATGTTTTTGTCTAACTATAACTCATTCTTACATATTCTAATGTCTTATCGTTCTTTAGCACATTCTAAATCAGACAACTCATTTATGAGTGGATTATAGTATTACAAACTCATATAAGTGAGAACTCAGAAACTAATAACAATCCTATAAATAGTATATCCATTAAGATAAATAATGGACATTCAACATTAATTGTTATTTGACCACTAGTGCATAAAGGATTTTAGATGTAAGTTATTTTGGACTTTATGTCATCAACAGAACCAACGTCTATACGGGTGATGTTAATAGAACGTTGGTTTTTTGCAGGCCCGATATCGATATATACGTCAGTTCAGTTAAAAGAACAACATCTATAAAGACATCAGACATTGCATTAACCGACGTCTTAGACGTCGGTCTGTAACAGTTTGGACGTCTATAAAGCCATCAAACATTGCATTAACCGAAATCTTTCCGCCATATAGACGTCGGTTTGTACATTAACCGACGTCTATGAAGTGATCGTTGTGTTTTGGTGCTGTTTTTGTTGTGTCTTGGGGTAACGTAGTAGCATCTCCTTCCTTTGCTAGTTTCTTCGTAAGAAAAAGTTGCGTCTTTTGAATTTCTCATAGTATTTCAACCCAAAGACGAACTTGGATCATTGTCTAGGTCCATTCCAACCGCCAATGAAAAAGAATATGGTGAACCGTATACTTTTTCGTTGGCGGTCGGAATGAACATAGGCAACAACCCAAGTTTGTCCTTGGATTGAAATGCCGTGAAAAATCAAAAAAACGCAAGTTTTCCTTACGAGGAAACTAGCAAAGGGAGAAGGTGCACTACGTTACACAAAGACACAACTAAAAAACCACACCAAAACACAACGAAAAGGCAGAGGAGAGGAAACTTAACTGGAAAATGCAGAGCAACGAAGAGAAAAGGCAAAGACGATGTGTTGGTTCGCAAACCGCTGGTTCGCAATGTTATTTAACAAGAAATTGGACGTTTGCTATACAGAGAACTGACGTCTAAAAGAGCAAATACGTCGACCGCCTGACTAATATGACGTCCATTCGATTTAAAAATTAATATTTTTGTTGTATATAGACGTCGGCTTGGCGATATGAGACATCTCGTGGGCGGAAACGAATGACTTTTCACATACCTGGTGGGATTATACACGTCAGTACCTGATGCAACTAATGTCCAAAATTGTATATAAATGTCAATGTGGCGGGATCCGACGTCTATAGGGCTGAAAAGAGTATTCACCTGCCCGGCAAACATATAGGCGTCAGTTACAATGAGCCTGGCGTCTATATGTCTGACAGGTTGGTGAGGAGCATTAATTTCCGCCATATAGACGTCGGGGCCCCTTCAATGTGGCGGGATCCGACGTCTATAAGGCTGAAAAGAGTGATTATTCACCTGTCTGGCAGACTTATAGGCGTTAGTTAGAAGAACATCGACGTCTATATGTCTGATAGGTAGGTGAGTACCATTAATTTATGCCATATAGACGTCGGGGCCCCAAACGAACCGACGTCTATAAGGCTGAAGGAAATGACTTTTCATCTAATGGTCAGAAATATAGACGTCAGGTTTGAAGGGCCGACATCTAAAATTCTATAGACGTCGGAGATAGACTTAACGGACGCCTATATTGCCAACTTATTTACGGAAATACCATCGGTCATCAATATACGTCGCGAGTATCCTTAACCGACGTTTATCGTGTGACGTTAAACAACGTTTTTGCACTAGTGGACATACTCTACTAACTTGGCATCAAAGTATCTTTTGCAGACACACCAACATCCATCAATGGAGGACGAGCATCAAGAGGAGAGCGGAGGGAAAACCAATTTACGAAGGGAAAATTAAGGAAATCCATCAAGATCATCTTCACGAGGTACATTTGGCTCCATAAATATAATCTGCGTCCACCGTGAGGCTAACAAGTATTCTGTGAAGAAAAAATATCATGGGAGAAATAACACGACAAAGACAAAACAAGTTGGAAATCCTATAATGAGATGACCATGCTAATGTCAACACACAAGGTTAAGGGCCTTTTGAGCCAATCTTCACCGTGACACCTTAAAGCCAACAGGAGCCATTAGTATTAGTAGAGAGACCATCGCACCACTAGATCACGCCGAGTAGATCATGAATAAGTGACAGCATTACGACCACCTATGTTTTTCATTGGAAAGCTGTTGGTGGTGGTCTCAATCACCAACAACAACCTTGCAAGCATTGGTGCAAGTGTTGTTTTCATTTTGCCTCCCTCGAGAACATAAAGCCCTACACATTTATGTCTCCTTCATCTGACCAACATCCATGAAACTTCGATTTTGTCAAGCCATACCATCATTTTTTCATCATTGTCGTGATGTTAATTGCTCAAGCATAGTCAGAGTCACTACTATAAGCGTTACCATAGTACATAAATGAAACCACCACTCTTTCTTCATTCACACAGGGGCTTCTCTTGTTCTCCAAAACCAAGACCAAAGGGTTTCCTCTATAATATTCTTCTCTGAGCCACTTCAGCAACTGTCAGGACTAGCCGCCGCAAGAATCGTCAGCAACGGTGACCACTACCATAATAACCCTCGCACAACATTATGCATTTGTTAAGACAAGATCGTTTATAGACTATACCATATAATAACTTAGGTTTTGAAGTTTAGCAAAAAGTATTAAATGAAATATCACTCTACATGAAAGATTGTTTTAAAGAAATAACATCTAAGAGAAAAATATTCTGGAACATCTTTTCTAGACCAAAACAAGCTTATAATAATATTTTCTAGACTACATTGTCTAACACAGAGAGTTTTATTAATAATGTCTAATGAAAGGTATGAAATAGTGTAGAGATGAGGAGAAATATCCCTTGTGTATCTTTGCATACACATAGGGTTCTCTATTTATAATAGAAGAAATATGGGCTAAGCCCAAATACAAATGAATATGTAAGAATAAAATAAAATAAAATAAGAACAATGTTTCCCTAATAAACATATAGGTACTATGTTTCCCTAATTAACATAAACACAATATAAACTAAATATAATATTTCTAACACTCCCCCTCAAGCTGGAGCATATAAATCATATGTTCCAAGCTTGTTACAAAGATAGTCAATTCTAGGTCCTCGCAAGGACTTAGTGAATATGTCTGCCAACTAGTTGCTTGAGTTAACAAACTCAGTCTTGATATCTCCAGATATGATCTTTTCTCTAATAAAATGGCAATCAACTTCAATGTGCTTGGTTCTCTCATGGAAGACATGGTTAGAGCTAATATGAAGAGCAGCTTGATTATCACATATAAGTGTCATGTGAGTGATATCTCCAAATTTCAATTCACTAAGTAATTGTTTAAGCCACACAAGTTCACAAGTAGCTGATGCCATAGCTCTATATTCTGCTTCTGCACTGGACCTAGCCACAACACTTTGCTTTTTACTTTTCCAAGATATCAGGTTGCCACCAATAAAGACACAATATCCAGTAGTAGACCTCCTATCAGAAGGGGAACCAGCCCAATCAGCATCTGAATAGCAAACGATTTTTGTATCGTTGTTAGGACCATATAGCAAACCTTTTCCAGGTGATCCTTTAATATACTTCAGTATGCGAACAACTGCATCCCAATGGTCTTCACATGGGGAGTTAAGGAATTGACTCACCACACTAACTGCGAAGGAAATGTCAGGACGCGTAACAGTAAGATAGTTCAATTTACCAACTAATCTTCTGTAACGTTCAGGATCTGAGAAAGGCTCCCCCTGATTTGGTAGGAGCTTGATGTTAGGATCCATAGGTGTCTCAACAGACTTACAGTTCATTAACCCTGTTTCCTCCAAGATGTCTAATGCATACTTCCTCTGAGATATGACAATACCATCATTGGATTATGCTACTTCAATACCCAAAAAGTACCGGAGTTTGCCAAGATCTTTGGTTTGAAAATGGTGACAAAGGTGTTGTTTCATCTGAGAGATGCTAAGGTAGTCGCTTCCTGTGAGAACAATGTCATCGACATACACTATTAAGTAGATACATCCAGCACTTGAGTGGCGATAGAACACTGAATGATCCGCTTCACTACGAGACATACCAAATTGTTGAACAATACAGCTGAATTTACCAAACCAGGCCCGAGGAGATTGTTTTAGGCCATATAGGGATTTGCGAAGACGACATACCAATCCAGATGACTCCCCCTGAGCAACAAAGTCGGGCGGTTGCTCCATATAAATTTCTTCGTGCAAATCACCATTAAGGAAAGCATTTTTTACATCAAGTTGGTAAAGAGACCATTGTCGAAGAGCGGCCATGGCAATGAATAGGCGAACCGAGGTCATTTTCGCCACTGGAGAAAAGATATCACCATAATCCAAACCAAAAATCTGTGTGTAGCCTTTGGCAACCAGTCAAGCCTTCAAACGATCAATTGTACCATCAGGGCCAACTTTGATAGCATACACCCACCTGCAACCAACAACAGACTTTCTAAATGGTAATTGGACAAGCTCCCAAGTTCCACTTTTCTGTAAAGCACTTAATTCATCCAACATGGCTTGACGCCAACCAGGATGAGTTAAGGCATCACCCACAGACTTGGGAATTGACACAGAAGAAATGGATGAGAGACATGTGTAAAAAGATGGAGATAACATGTGGTAACTAAGAACAGTATAATGGGGGGAAGGGTTATGAGTAGAGCGTATACCTTTACGGAGGGCAATAAGCAGATCAGACTCATTTGCTGGAGCTAGAGGAGACACAGGAGGCGACACAGGAGGTGAGTCATGAGGGAGACGATTACGGCAACTATAAACCTGAAGTGGTGGAGTTGAAGGACGATCCTGTGGGGAATGAGAGTCTAAAGGATCACAGACAATAGGAATATCAACAGTGGTAGGTGAAGGTACAAAACTAGAAGATAGTTGTGAAAAATAAAACAAAGATTCATCAAAAGTGACATCAGCAGATATAAAATGACGATTGAGGGAAGGAGAAAAACGCTTATAGCCCTTTTATGACCGTGGAAATCCTAAGAAGACACATTTGTGAGATCTTGGAGATAACTTATCAAGACCAGGACTAAAATCATGAACAAAACATGTAGACCGAAAAACTTTAAGAGGTAATGGATGTAAAGGGTTGTGAGAAAATAAGATAGAATGAGGAATTTTGTTATCTAGGACAGAAGATGGCATGCGGTTGATGAAATAACATGCGGTGAGAACTGCATCACCCCAAAAACGTGAGGGTACTTGGCCATGAATTAGAAATGTACGAGTTGTTTCAATGAGGTGTCTATTCTTGCGCTCAGCCACCCTATTTTGTTGAGGAGTATAAGCACAGGAGGTTTGGTGAAGAATGCCATGAGAAGCCATAAAATGTTTAAACTATTGAGAAAGGTATTCACGGTCATTATCACTGCGTAAAGTTCGAATAGAAACCCCAAACTGTGTTTTTATTTCATTAAAAAATGATTGGAAAATAGAAAACAACTCAGAACGATTCTTCATTAAAAACAACCAAGTACATCTGGAGTAATCATCAATAAAAGTAACAAAATACTGAAATCCTAAAGTGGACTTAACACGACTAGGTCCCCAAATATCAGAATGAACTAATGAAAAAGGTGACGGCGCTCGTTGTGAAACACTACGAGGAAAGGAACTACGAGTATGCTTTCCTAATTAACAAGACTCACACGACAAGTGGGATAACTTCGACAAACTCGGAACAAGCTGCTGCAGTTTGGCAAGATTGGGATGACCTAACTAAGCATGAAGAAGGGATGGTGACTCCATGATGACGCCAGCATGTGGAGAAGGGCGGAGAAGATATAGGCCATGAGACTCACATCCTGTGCCAATCATGTGTTTTGAACTCTGGTCCTGCAAACAAACAGAATCTTTAGTAAATGAAATAACACAATTAAGGAAATGAGTTAGACGACTGACGGACAATAGATTGAAAGGAGACCCAGGAACATAGAGTACATGATCAATGGATATGGACGGAAAAATATGAACAGTACCAATACCATGAGATGAGACTCTTGACCCATCAGCCATTGTTACCAAGGGTAAATTATCTGGACATGACAAGGAAGAAAACAAGGACTTGTTACCAGTTATATGATCGGTGGCGCCTGAGTCAAGGACCCAAGATTCGAGGGAGTGAGTCAGACCAACAAAAGGTGTACCTGTCCGTGCAACAGATGCAGATGTAGTGGAACTAGGTTGCCGACGATCCTCATACCATCTGAGAAATTCGTTGAAGACTGCAGGGTTATCTACAATATTTGATGAAGTAGGATGGTCTGCAGGCCAAGGAGGTGGATCAAAATTAGTCATTGCTGCAGATCGAGGAGGACGTCCATGAAGCGCATAACATTTATCAATTTTGTGGCCTAGCTTGCCACAGTGGTCACATTTTGATCGTCCTTTACCTAGCTTGCGAGACCGACTTTTATCATCACGTTGGGCAACCATAACAGAGGAATCATCAATATGAGGAGATGTCTCAATGACTTGTTTGCTCGGAATACGCAAAAGAGCAGAACAAGTAGAAGTAAAGTTGGGTATGACAGGAGAACCCAAAATCTGATCACGGACATGGGAGGAATCACCAGAGAGTCCGTATAATGCCAACAGCATGAAGAACTTTGATCGTTGTTCTAGTTCTTCAGCAGGAGTGGAAGCAGGAGGTAATAGCTCATTAAAATCATGAAGGAGGGCATGAACTTTACCCAAATATTCTGCCATGGGACTAGGATTGCGTGGACCAATAATAGTGAATAGATCATGACAAACACCATAAAGACGCTGGGTGTCATTCGTGTATAATAACTTCGCTTGTGCCCATACTTCTGAACATGTTTCATATGATCGAAACATTTGTTTCAGAGAAGAGTGAATGATGGACTTTATGACGATGCATAACTGGGCATCAATTTTCATCCAGCGGGAAGTGTCCTCTGTGGTAGCACTAGTCACATTTTTAGTAAGGTGATCTACATACCCTTGACTCTTCAACCAAAGTTTGATGTTGGACGCCCATGTGGCATAATTCGTGCCATCTAACTTGTCAATGGACAAGTGTACATTCACATAAGTGGTGTGTATTGGAGAATCAAATGAGGTACCAACAGAAGAAGATGAGGCACTAACAAAGGTGGTTGTAGACGAGGAAGACGCCATGGAGAAGGAGAAACCCTAAAAATTCAACGTGCTCCGATTGACGCAAACACCACAGATCCAAAAAGAGGGCGAGGAGGCGATTCGGATGGAGTGGTCGCCGGTCAATTCTGGAATTCCGGCGGCGGCTCCGGCGATTGCTCCGGCGACGGCTCTGGCGACGGCTCCGGCGGCGGTGGCAGTGGCTGCGGCGGCAGAGACTGTGGCCGTGGAAGAAGCTGGATCAGAACCTAAGCTCTAGATACCATATGAAATAGTGTAGAGATGAGGAGAAATCTCCCTTGTGTATCTTTGCATACACATAGGGTTCTCTATTTATAATAGAAGAAATATGGGCTAAGCCCAAATACAAATGAATATGTAAGAATAAAATAAAATAAAATAAGAACAATGTTTCCCTAATAAACATATAGGTACTATGTTTCCCTAATTAACATAAACACAATATAAACTAAATATAATATTTCTAACAAAAGGAAATGTTTTTCTTAAAGAATCATCTAATAAACAATATGTGTTATAAACAATGTCTAAACATCCAAACGAACAACATTTTACAAGTAAGCATCTTACTAAAACAAGTGTGTATCTTAATGTTAATACTTAAAATATGTCTTATTCAAACAGTGTTAATTCAAGCAAGCATATTACAAAATGTAACGTTTAACAAAAGCTCGTTAAAGGCTACAAATCTCAAACAGCTTTTGAACATAAAACATCTAGTCTTACATCGTCGGATAATCATATGTTGAATGCTTTATTAAATGATGCATTTATTAATGAGTTGAAAAATGACAAAATTTTTTGAACACACAATATAACTTAACATTTATCAACGTTCAAAATATTTAATGCATGCACGATAAAGTGCTTCAATGCTTGTATACCTTGTACTTATATTTGTGCAAATCACAAAAGTATAAAGACTTGATCAGAATCACTGCGCATAAGATAAAGACGTTAAGAGATATGAAGAACATTATGGGAATGTTTCCCTTGAAGTCTTTTACTCTGACACATCATACAAGCTCAATTTTGATAAAAAGTTATGACAAAACATTGTGTCTTGGATTACCCTATTTATCATCATTATATTGTGTCTAGGGTTACTATTATGATGTCGGCAAGTGTATCAAATCGTATCAAGTAATAATAATGGTAAGACCAGTATCGTTTCCCAAGATACTCACGACACGAAACAGTTGTGATATTTCTTAACTAATTAAGACATTAACAAACGAATTTTGGGTTTTTAATGCAATCATGAAAAAGTAAATATGCATGCAATTTGATCAATTGAACAGAAACACAAAGGTTGATGTTGAAAATATATGAATATGTTGATGGGGTTAGATTTCACCTAGTTTACTCTCACACAAATAAGAATTCTACTTCTTCATTAATGTTAATGTCACTATCTAAATTACTTAAAACCCGATTCCTCGGCGAAAAAAGTCTATCCTTAATTACTAGGCCACAATCCCTTGCATTCCTAATAAATAATTCTGCATTACGTTAGTAGCTTAAGACAACAAAAACTCATATCCCCATCCCTGAGCAATACTACTTTTGGGAGAAATTCTCCAGATCCTAGTTTCTAGGTATCTCCCAATAACAAGGAAAGCCAAATATAATAAACATTGAGCAAAGGAGAAAAACCTTAATAATTAATGAAAGACGCATATATCAATAAGAACCAATTCAATACATGAGAGTTTACAAGGTTAAATCATTCCCCCAACAACAAAGAGAATTTAGTTCCCCATTGTCATGGTGAAACTAAGTGTACAATGGAAAAAGAATGAAAGTTAAACCCTAAAAACCGAAGAGGAGTGCTCCCGCATCCAGTTCTGCCTCCAAAGGGTCGAAAAGTGTGACTTTGCGCTTCTTCTGTCAAAAGATACAAGCCCAAGGACGTCCAAGTCCTTAAATAGAGCATATAAAAAGTCCAAGCTCATGTCGCCAGCGTTGAGCGCCCCAACTTATGGTGCCCAGGCATGAGACAACGGATATTGGCGCTCAGCACCCCTAAAAGGGCGCCCAGGCGTGAAACAATACTCAAGAACTGGCGCTCAACGCCCCTAAAAGGGCGCCCAGGCATGAGCCAGTAGCCTTCAGTGTTGAGGGCCCCAGAAAAAGGCAACTAGGCGTGAACTAGTGGCTTCTGGCATTGAGGGCCCCAGAAAAGGGCGCTCAAACGTCCTTCGATCCTCTTTTCTTATGCTTTTTCAGTTCTTTTTGAGTTCTAACTTCTTAGTACTTCAACTCCTCTTCCAAATCATCCAAATTTCCCACAAAATCATGGGAAATTAATGATATAATCATAAAGTATAACCCTTAACTCTCTTTATTCAAAAAATAACCTAAAACTAAAGGATTAAGCCAATTTCTAAGTCAAAAATGGTTCATTTAGTATCAAAATTGAGCCACAAATAATGGTGAAATCAATTGTTATCAGTTACCCTATTTATCACCATTATATTGTGTCTAGGGATACTCTATTTATCATGTACTTTGTATCAAAACTTTCTTATATTTAGAATGAGAGTGAGAGGGATCTTTCAAGCCCTCGAGAATTATTTTACAGTTTCAATCTCAAGTGGTGGGAACTTTATGAAGTTTAGAGCAAATAGCCAAGAAAGAAGTAATAGAAGAACCCAAGAAGAAGAAGTAAGTTTTTCTATGTATTCTAGTAGCCGTTTTAGCCCTTCTATGAGTGGTTTAACATCTCTAAACCATCAAGGACCCTTCCCCTTTGCATTTTTTAACCTTAAAAATCCATATATGTCAAAACAGCAAAGGTGGCGCTCAGAGCCTTGTCAAGGGTGCCCAAGCACTGAAATTGCAAATAGAATGGCGTTCAACGCCTCAAAAGGGCGCCCAGGTGCACAAAAATTGCGACATGAATAACGCTCATGCCCTAGAAAGGGTGTCTAGGCGTGATGGCGGTTAACACCCAGGAAAAGGGCGCTCAAGCGCATCCTACACCACATGTCTTGATGATTTTGCTATTTTTTGAGTTTTTCACGGATACCAGTGCCTGAACTTAGTTTTGATTCTTCCAAAAACATAGTTTTAGCCTATAAAATAGAAGGGACTAGTGATGATATGTAATAAGTGTAACCCAATAAGTTTATTGGTGAAAGTAGAAGAAAAATGAAAGTTTCTATTCCTTTTTGTGGAAGAAAAGGAGGAATGAGTGGAGACCAAAAACAAAGAGAGTAAGGAGAGGTAGTTTAGTTGCATGGATTCTTTTTTTTTTTTAAGTAAGGTGTGGTGTTGGATGTTGGTCTTGAAAACAAAAGAAAAGAGAAAAAAGAGAGAAAGGAGTTAAGTAGAGGATTGGTTGAAGGTGTGTACATGAATTAGTATAAAAGTGAGGGGTTAAATATGCTTTTAGTCCCTCAACTATCAAGCGATTTTAGTTTTCGTCCCTCTTTCAAACTTTGGTACACTTTGATCCTTGTCCTTAAGGAAACTATAATTTTTAGTCCTCTATTGTTAACGGTGTTAATTTTTTTCTTAGGTGGCTAACGGTGTGCCACGTCTTTTTTACTTTTTATGAAACGTGTCAATCCTTCCCCGCATCTTCACACTAGCTTCTCTCCCTCCCTCTCTCTCCATCTCTCGATGGCAAATTATCTCCCTCTACATCGACCAAACCAACACCAACATCTTCCACTTTGTCTCCATCGCCGGCAAGGACCCCACCGCACTCACCGAGATTGTGAGGCAGACCCTTATCACTAACAATAATGATCAACAACAAACATACTTTTCCTTGTTCATTCCTCTATCTCCTAAGCAAGTAACCAAAACCAAAATGGAAGGAAGGGTTTGCATAAGATTCTAGAGACCCATCAAGAGACATCATGAAGAAGAAATACTTTTTTTCTCTCTCACAGCCCTAAAGCAAGGGACCCTTTTCCACAAGAAAGAACTTTTTGCTTTTACAGTTACCAATGAAATCAAGAGGGTACACAGGAGTTGTACAATTTAAATTAAACAGAGTTGAAGGTTGAATCCAACAGATCCATCAGACATAGAAGCGAAAAGAAGGAAACTTTTGAAGAACCCAGAAATGCGATCTCACCTTGAGAAAGAGGAGCATCCCAGTTTTGGTAAGTGACGTGAAAAAGAGAGGAGAATGTTTGGTATTTTTTTAGGGTTGAGAGGAAAAGAGATATTTTGAGGGGAAAAAGAAAGAATGGAGTATGAGGAACGAAGAAAAGCCCTAAACTGATGGAGAAAAAAACAAGGAGAAGAGATGATCGATGATATGATAGCGTTAAAATAAAAACCTCGTTTACATCAACAAAAACTGTAGTGAGTGTATGTTGTGGGCACAAACTGAAACGGTGGACAATTTCAGCCATTAAAAATTCTGCTTAATTTCTTTATCTTTATAGGGTTAGGGTTTAATTTTATCTTTATAGGGGTGTAAAGTCATTAAGTTCAGAGAGGTGCCTCAGTAAAGCTATTTTACACAATTATTGAGAATTGTTGGTTATTTTGTTTGGCCTACTTTTGGTTGGTTTATACATGTTATTGAGAATATGTATGAGTTCGTGATTGATCATGGTTATCTTGTTTGGCCTACTTTTTGTTGATCTATACATGTTATTGAGAATATGTATGAGTTCGTGATTGAGCACGATTATTTTGTTTGGTCTACTTTTAGTTGATTTATACATGTTATTTAGAATATGTGTGAGTTCGTGATTGAACACAATTATTTTATTTGTTGGTGACACTATGTTATTTGCTTATAATTTCGTCGGACTTGTGAGCATTTCGATACGATAATAAATTTGAGTCTCGTATGAGACAAATATTCGAGTGTCACTTTTTCTTCTGTGCAAGGAAATAAATTGGTGGATGTCTCGCCCAATGACTTTAGCTCGTGTTGAGTATAGTGCATTGGTGCGCGTAGTATTAGTGTTTTTACTCATTAGTACTTGAGGAGTAAAGGGAGATAGGTATGAAGTTGCGATGGAAGACGACTCAGATCGCCTCTTATTGAGAATAGGTTGTGATGACGAAATGAAAGCCAATGATCGGTTCATCGAAGAAAAATCAACTGTTATTGAGAACAGGTTGACGACGAAAATACAAGGAAACAACATTGGTTTATGAAAGACCTATCTGTGATGTTGTCTTTTGCGTTGAGATATGATGTTATGGCTTGTTGGTATATGTGTAATGTGTTTATAATGTGTTATATAATATGATATTTCTGATTGCTTACCCTTGCATGTTATGGATATGGTTTCCACCTGCAATGATCGTACTTGTACGGGAGTAGATGGTGTTGTAGATGAGACTGGATTGGAATAGTTCGACGAGAAAGACGAAGAATAATAGTTGTCAGGGTTTTTATAATGTTTTTAATTACGCTTGTTTGATTTTGGTACTTTTAAAGTTGTGACATACGAACACAAGATATGATTATGATTTTGCTTCCATGATGTTATTAAAAAAAATGGACGAGAACGTTTTATACAATTTGTACATTATTCTTTTATATGTACTATCCTATTATGGGTGTTACACAAATTTTGCAGAATTGGTATTCTATAGAGTCGTTGGGCGAGCTGGGCGCTCGCCGGACAAGTTTTAGAGGGTTTTGGTAGTGGGTTTCATAGACTAAGAAAGCCAACTGCCTGGGCTTGTGGAGCTCACTATTTTTCTCTCGTTGGACGAGTGGTTTAGCTCGTTGGGCTAGTTTGGAGGTCTTGGACAATGAGTTTCAAGGGCTGGGTAAGCTCCCTCGTTGAGCTTGGGAAGCCCTTTGTTTGGGTACTCCTTGAGCTAGTGATTTGAATTACCGGGCGAGTGTGTTCGAGTTGTTTAGGTTGTTTTGTGCTCTTTCCTTCATCTATGTTTGGATTTAAAAAGTGAAATGTTATATTTAATGTTTGGTGATGTGATTTTGAATGATTGGTGGTATGGAAATGGTGATTGAATTCAGTAATTGTTTGGAAATGATTTATAAGGTGAAATTCTTAGTGATGGTTTCATATAAGTGATGTATTGATATAGGGACTCAGTCTTGGAAGTTATCTTGACGCAACAATAATTGCGTCATCTCAAATAGAGAAGGAGATTATGTGGTAAGGAGTAGCAGAAGATCCTAGTCTATGGTCTGATATTCTTTGTCCATAGGTGGTCGACAAATTAACCTTGTGTGGTAGCTTGGGGAGCCACTTGTTTCACCACTACAAGTGCAAAACTTGTCATAGTCTAACATCAATACATCTATCCGAATGGTTTTATCTAAGTCAATGACATGATTAAGATGATTAGTGCGAATTTGTTGGAATATAATTTATAATGAAATCTTAATATGCTAAGTTTGTTTTTTCTTTACAATATTAGCTTATCCTTTCTTCTGTGTTTGTCTATTTTGTATGTCATCTTGTTCACAATGTGTTTGTCTATTCTGTATGTCATTTTATTTACAATGATTACTTTAATGGTAGGAGTATATAAGAATGTCTTTTCAGACGAGATGTCGACATATTGTTTTATAAGTATAGATATTTTCGGTATGATAAGTTTATTTTACTTAATTGTTTTATCATCATTTTTGTAATGTTTTATTTTAATAGTTTTATACTATTAAAATAGGATATTATATTATGAAACAGTTTATTTATAGCATAGCAAAGTAAAAACAATATTCTTCTATGTTGCATAGCTCATTCTTTTAATTAGTAAGTTACTATCTTTTATAATATATAATTCTTTCTCAATTTGTATTCATAAGTGTCATAGTAAAGAATGACTTCAAGAGGATCTCGATTTATAAAGAGAGAAATAAGCGTCTCAAAATGTTTATCACAATTAGTGATAATAGACAAAAGGCTACACTTGAAATCAAAATCAAAAGATATTTCTTCTTTTGTTTTTCACAATTAGTAGCGATAGACAAAAGGCTGCGCTTGAAATCAAAATCAAAAAAGTTTTTCTTCTTTTGACACCATTGAAGATATGTAGATATTGTATCCTAAATTTTGATAACCGATGCATGAATCTTCTTCTGTACTTCTCGGGCAACCTTGTCTTGTTAAGAATCACTCATTAAGAAATAAGTTGATCTAAAATAGCGTAAAACTTAGTTTATATGCATACTATTTACAATTTTTGACTAGATTAAATGAAGAATACAACCAAGATAGCAATAAAATGCGAGACATCATGGAGATGCATGGGATGACTGACTTTGACGACATTGGACATCCTAGAGTGATAACATCATTTCTTAATGAACCAAATATTAAAACTATCTTAATTACATATGATAATCAAGAAGATGAAATCGATACTATTCCTAATTCTAGACAATAGATAATAATTTACAATTTTTATTTGTTGAATGTGTAAAAACATAGTTTATTACTAATTCATATATTGAGTTTAATATATTTAACATATTCAATTTAAATAATATTTATTAATAATTTTTCAATTATAGTATATTTAAAACAAATTATAATAACATCATATATATTTTAATATAAAATGAATTTCCATATCAGAAACCTAATCTATCCTATATTTTCTAAGACAGGACAAATCAACATATCTAATACATATCATATCCGATACTCATCCGATCCTCGTATTGTATCTATACAGTATCCATACATCATAGATGAAAACTTATTGAGATATCATTTCCAAATTATAGAGTTAAAATATACTTTGAAAACTGAACGACGTCATTTTTCTAAAATAATATAAGTTCTCATTCCAAAACACCGTCATATTATAGCCAGAAAGATACCATCCAACAACTAATGCAACAAAATTAGGACAAAATAACTTCCACAAAACTGATATTTTAAAAATTAAGTAGCAAATAGAAGTCACATAAAATTGATTCAGCATGCATTAAGCCTTTTTTTCCAATGACTTGCCCTCAAGTTCGGACAGGAGCTCCTGCACCAGCAGGACGAGGTGCTTGACCAGGCTGACCAGGCCTTGGAGCATCATCCTGGTAAAGATAATAAATCACCAAAACGGACAAGAGAGTGTGTTACATTAATTCTTGAATCAGAACAAAGATACATAACAATCTATCGACAATGAGTAAAAAATGCAAATACAAAAGTCATCAGAGTTTATTCATACAAATATAGCACATTTTCCTATTGCAAACTAAATGGCAAATGAATTCTCTTTGTACATCCAAAAGAGACTGACTTTTCTTTACCAATCAACTAACTCATTGATGCATCAATCACCCAAAGGGCCATACGGGTATCTATACTGAGTTCTGGTTCTGGTTCATACAGATCAAATGTAACCGTAGAAAAAGACACAAGTTTGATATTCTTATTTTAAATCTTAAATACTGTTCACTGTATTGTCAAACTAATCCACGATATCAAGATTAAACAACCAGTGTTGCCTCTATATATACCAACTTTGATAGTAATTAAGCACTAAAGCAATGAAATTACTTAAGCAATCCAGGAGTACTGAACATATACCCTTCTAAACTTTAAGCTGATGATTTTTAGTTACCCAATTTGAAGGGTTTCAAATTTGGGAGCAGCTCAAAATGATTTCTAATACTTTTTAGTTCCAAAATAAAATTCACGATCTTCTACTGTATCCCTGGGTAATTGGGATATGGGAAGGGTAACACTCGAGCTCCATCAAGGAACAGAAGCCAGGCAAACCGGCGTTTTGATATACAATATTTTACGTAGATAATGGCGATTGTACAATGGAACTAACTTAAGATTAAAGCTGTACACAAAATATATGACGTATCCTCTCGGTTTGAAAATTTTGAAATGTAGCACAGGCTAGGTTCAGTGTCAAATTTAAAAACATTCAAACAATGGTACCTGCTCACATCAAAACACGATTCTATCTGAACTGCCCTTGAGTAAATAACACATTGTGAAATCATAACATTAAAACATCACAGGATTACATTGGATCAAACACAATGCCAACGGGGCAAACAGGAAAAGGATTATATATAGTTACCCTGCGCCTGACGAATCGCTGAGGAGGGTCACGCTTCCTCCGGTCAGTGCGGGATCGAACCCTAACAACGTGAGAGTGGATGGCACAGGAAACACAATACTGCATCTTTACATACAATTTGGGAAGCGTGTATTCTACACATAACAATTAAAAAGGCAAAATAAGTAACATAATCCTAAGTGGATTTTTCATTAAAAACAAGAAAGTGAAGAATATTATTATTACGTTCATAAACGCAAGCCTCCTGCACATCTCTAACTGCAGCCTGCTCAACAATGTTCCTCACCAGAAATCTTTTGATTGCCTTGTCCTGTTTTGATTTTGCATACAGCACAAAATCTTAATTAGAATCCTACACAGGAATTTGAAGGAGGGAGGAAGTGAAATCAAAACCTTAGGGCAGCATTTGCCGCAGTTGGAGCATCGGATGAATTTGACGTGGCCGCGGCCGTGCTTGTTGCGGCCTCCATTCCTGCGCTTGAATGTCTGCAAGAAAATGACATCCAAATATGAGAAAAACAAAAAGGAAGAAGAAGGTTCTGGAATTGCAGAAATGGAGATCCAACCATGGTGGTTAGCGGGAAGACGAAGGCTCTCCTTCTTTAGGGTTTCGGTGCAGCGGCTGATATAGGTTTGTGAACAGCATAATCAGTTTTATACGAGGTTGTTGTTAACTGGTTTTGTGTAGTCCATTGCTGAGTTAAATTAAAAATAAGTTAAATTATTGTTTTTTTAAAATTAAAAAAAATATAAAATATAAATAAAATATAAATAAATTATTGAAAGGCCATGTTATATATATATATATATATATATATATATATATATATATATATATATATATATATATATATATATATATATATATATATATATATATATATATATATATATATATATTTGTTTTTCTTTTTTAAAAGTAAAATATTATCACTGATATGTTTTACATATCTGAATCAAAATCTCAAATTTAAGTTTTGTAGAATCTAAAAAATATTTGACACAAATATATATATATATATATATATATATGGATCCCGATATTTTCACACTCCTATTTTAACACTTTTTTAACAACATCACTTGTCAGTACAGGATTGGTTTTTTTTTAAAAAAAATTAAAAAATGTGACGTCAATAATGAGGCACAGATTTGATTTTTTGGATTCCAACTTTGCCCTTCTCCGTTTTAACATTGTCCCTCTTCCCTTTTTCATCAGAATTGCAATTTCTCCATTCTGATAGTTTTGTTTGGTTCGTTTTGGTTCTACGAAAATCGTTGTTCGCTTCGTTTTGACTCTTCGAAAATCGTCGTTCTCGTTACCATGTTGGAGGAAGTTATCGTTGTGGGTGTGGCGGTCATTGCATGTTTTGGTTCTTGGTGAGCTCGTTTTTGCGAAATGGCCAGTTCTTCGAACAGTGTAAGCGCGTTCTTTTGTGGGTTTTGGTGTTTATCGTTTGGTGTTTCGAGTTTGGGTTTTGTATGTTTTTTCTGATTTAGGGTTTTTAAGTTTTGGTTTTTGGAATTTGTATGCTGTTCGTCACTCAGTTTCAACAAAATACATCTCTGGTTTGAACAAACGTTTGAGAAAGGAACATCGGTCAGTGATTGCGGGCACTCCACCAATCCTCCTCCAATGAAGACATATGTGAGGATGGGGTCACGAAGGCGTTACAAGAGTAAAGCGCTTAGGACTCCTTATGTAGGATTGCTTAGAATAAAAAATGAGTGAACTTTGTATAGCTTTCTTAAGAGGTTATGGAGATATTGTAACATGAACATATGTTTGTAATTTGGTTTTTATTATGTTCAATGTGATAAAAATGCAATTTGGCTTCATTATGATGTTATTACTTACTAAGTGAATTACATTTGATATTGTAAATGGGAAATCTGGTTTTGTTTGAATTGTTAATGAATAAAGTTTGCATTGAAATTTTGTATTGAAGGATGAAGGAAACAATGATTGTTTTACATACAAAAGATTGTGTATTTTGAACAAAAAAACTTAGTCCAGGACCTGCAAAAAAGTTATGCAGCAGAAAAGCTGTGGTAATCGTTTACCATAGAGTGGTAAACGATTACGCGAGTTGGTTTAGTGATTTGGACACAAAGTTCAACAAAGGGAGCCCTTATTTTGTTCACAACGGACCATGGTATTAATTTTTCAATGTAGACCAGAGGTGGAGTTGTTTTGGTGTCACTTAGTGGTTTGGAGGTGTTCTAAGTGTGCTTGTTCATGTTTGGGTAGGCAAGGAAGGTATGATGTTGAGTGCAAGCCCCCAAATCATGTCCAGGAAGAAGTTATGCAGAAAAAGTTGTGGTACGTGAGCTAGTTTAGTGATTTGGACACAAAGTTCAATAGAGGGAGCCCTTATTTTGTTCACAGCTGACATTGGTATCAATTTTTCAATGTAGACCACATGTGGAGTTGTTTTGGTTTCATTTAGTGCTTTGGAGGTGTTCTAAGTGTGCTTGTTCATGTTTGGGTAGGCAAGGAAGGTATGATGTTGAGTGCAAGCCCCCAAATCATGTCCAGGAAGAAGTTATGCAGAAAAAGTTGTTGTAATCGTTTACCACATACTGGTAAATGATTACGCGAGCTGGTTTAGTGATTTGGACACAAAGCTCAATAGAGGGAGCCCTTATTTTGCTCACAGCGGACCATGGTATTAATTTTTCAATGTAGACCACAGGTGGAGTTGTATTGGTGTCATTTAGTGCTTTGGAGGTGTTCTAAGTGTGCTTGTTCATGTTTGGGTAGGCAAGGAAGGTATGATGTTGAGTGCAAGCCCCCAAGTCATGTCCAGGAAGAAGTTATGCAGAAAAAGTTGTTGTAATAATTTACCACAGACTGGTAAACGATTACACGAGCTGGTTTAGTGATTTGGACACAAAGCTCAACAGAGGGAGCCCTTATTTTGTTCACAGCAGACCATGGTATTAATTTTTCAATGTAGACCACAGGTGGAGTTGTATTGGTGTCATTTAGTGCTTTAGAGGTGTTCTAAGTGTGCTTGTTCATGTTTGGGTAGGCAAAGAAGGTATAATGTTGAGTGCAAGCCCCCAAATCATGTCCAGGAAGAAGTTATGTAGAAAAAGATGTTGTAATCGTTTACAACGGAGTGGTAAATGATTACGTGAGCTAATTTTGTGATTTGGACACAAAGTTGAACTAAGGGAGCCCATTTTTTGTTCACAGGGGACCATAGTCTGAATTTTTCAATTTTTGCCTTAAATCCTATGGTTAAGGCATGATTTTGTTGTTTTGGTCTGATTTTAGTGTGGTTGTTCATGTTTGAGTATCCTAGGAAACTATGATGTTGACTACAAGAACTTAATTCATGTCCTCAAAGAACTTATGCAGAAAAAGCTCTGGTAATCGTTTAAAACAGAGTGGTAAACGATTACGCGAGCTGATTTTGTGATTTGGATACAAAGTTGAATTGAGGGAGCCCGTTTTTCGTTCACAGGGGACCATAGTTTGAATTTTTCAATTTTTGCCTTAAATCCTATGGTTAAGGCGTGATTTTGTTGTTTTGGTCTGATTTTAGTGTGGTTGTTCATGTTTGAGTATCCTCGGAAACTATGATGTTGACTACAAGAACTTAATTCATGTCCTCAAAGAACTTATGCAGAAAAAGCTCTGGTAATCGTTTACAACAGAGTGGTAAACGATTACGCGAGCTGATTTTGTGATTTGGACACAAAGTTGAACTGAGGGAGCCCGTTTTTTGTTCACAGGGGACCATAGTCTGAATTTTTCAATTTTTGCCTTAAATCCTATGGTTAAGGCATGATTTTATTGTTCTGGTCTGATTTTAGTGTGGGTAATCATGTTTGTGCACCTGATCATGGAGATAAGAAACAATTTTGATGAGTTCACCCTACTTCATTCATTCAAAGAAACCATAAACAAACTTTTATTGAAATATAAAAATTATAGAACTTGAACATAAATTCAGGTTTTCTATTCTGCTTCACAGCGATATTGGGTGGTTAATATTATAGTTACATCCAGTAATGTGAACTTCTACTACAATATCATGGCAATGTTGGCCAACCTCTCTATTGGAGATTAGGTTAGTGTTCGAGCAATTCCACTTACACAAAAACTAACAACACACCAACAAGGAACATGGCTTCAACGCAACAATGAAACAGGGCTTCAACGGTGCACACCTACAAGGCCCAAGACACCGACAAAACGAGAACGACTAACACACCGACAACGCCTCAGAACTGAGAGAAACTCAGCGTGACAGCGAAAGTGAGAACTCACAGAAACCCACCGCGACAACGAGAGTGAAGATGACAGAACGAGAACGACCAACACACCGACAATGCGTGAGAACTGAGAGAAACCGAGCATGACAACGAAAGTGATGATGAGAGAACGAGAGAAATGAGCGACACTGAGTGACGTAACCGTGAGAATGTGTCAATGAAAGAGGGCGCGAAACAAAAATTCATTTTCTTTGCCTTCCAAATATGCCCCTGACTGAATTTAAAACACTTATTTCTTTTTTTAAAAATTCGGCCAATTGACAATCGCCATGTGACATTGTCAAAACTGTGTTAAAAAACGATATTAAAGTATCGTTTTGGTATATATATTTTACACAAGGATGATCCAAACTAAGCTTTAGGAAATAACTAGATACTAAAAAAATAAAAGGAAACACAAATCATTATAAAATAACTCCATTTTATAAATTTGAACATCTGCAATTTCATTTTTTATTTATTTTTGTTTAAATCCATCTCTCACACATGGTTTATTCTATTCCTAACTAAGTATCTCTAACAAAAATGAATTATTATTGTAATTATTTTGGTTCTTTATATTACTTGTTTATATTAAGAAGTATTGAACTTCTTTATTGAAAACTTAACTATGATTTTTTTTATAAAGGGCTACAAAATATATTTTATTTAATCATGTTTTTATTAATGTTTATTATCATAATGTAATGATATAAATAGTAATATAGTTATGTTAACTATAGTAGTTTTACACATAAATCTCAAAATAATCACATCATACTTTTTAATGAAAATCAAAATGAGATAAAAATTGATGGAAAAAAACATAAATTTGAGAATATAACAAATTATTTCAAAGTTTCTATAAAAGAAAATACTTCCTAATTTTTTTTATTCAAATATTAACCTTCTCTTATACTAATATTTGTTCAAAGTTTATTTTTTCTTTGTTTGTTATTTAAAATAAACTATAGCTTTTGTTTGATGTCTTGCACGCTATGTAAATGTTGAAAATATAATTAATTACTATATAAGGAAAAATTAACGTTATAATTATTTATTAAAAAATAAAAAAAATTGCTCTTACCATATAATCAAAGTAAATACACATATCATATGACAACAAAAAAAAATATGATGATTCTGATTACGAAAGAACGTTAAATACTTCTTAATATAAACAAGTAATATAAAGAATCAAAATAATTACAAAACATAAATTTGAGATTTTGATTGAGATATGCAAAACATATTAGCGATAATATTTTATTTTAATTATATATATATATATATATATATATATATATATATATATATATATATATATATAATATAACATGGTCTTTCAATTTCATCTTTATTTATATTTTTATATTTTTTTTGTTTAAAAAAAACATTAATTTAACTTATTTTTAATTTTTAATGTAACTGAGCAATGGACTCCACAAAACCAGCCGTTAACAAGAACCTCATATAAAAGTGATTATTCTGTTCCCAAACCTATATCAGCCGCTGCACCGAAACCCTAAAGAAGGAGAGCCTTCGTCTCCCCGCTAACCACCATGGTTGGATCTCCATTTCTGCAATCCCAGAACATTCTTCTTCCTTTTTATTTTTCTCATATTTGGATGCCATTTTCTTGCAGACATTCAAGCGTAGGAATGGAGGCCGCAACAAGCACGGCCGCGGCCACGTCAAATTCATCCGATGCTCCAACTGCGGCAAATGCTGCCCTAAGGTTTTGATTTCACTTCCTCTCTCCTTCAAATTCCTGTGTAGGATTGCAATTAAGATTTTGTGCTGTATGCAAAATCAAAACAGGACAAGGCAATCAAGAGATTTCTGGTGAGGAACATTGTTGAGCAGGCTGCAGTTAGAGATGTGCAGGAGGCTTGCGTCTACGAACGTAATAATAATATTCTTCACCTTCTTGTTTTTAATGAAAAATCCACTTACGATTATGTTATTTATTTTGCCTTTTTAATTGTTATGTGTAGAATACACGCTTCCCAAATTGTATGTAAAGATGCAGTACTGTGTTTCCTGTGCCATCCACTCTCACGTTGTGAGGGTTCGATCCCGCACTGACAGGAGGAAGCGTGACCCTCCTCAGCGATTCATCAGGCGCAGGGTAACCCTTTGATGACCCTTTTCCCATTTTCATCTGGTTGCTTTCAATGTGATTTGGTCTTTGTTTTTCAGTGTGTTGCTGAATTAAGGACAGTTTAGATAAATTTATGTTCTCGGTACAGATAGACAGTCCTAGTGTTTCATTGATTGATTGTTTAAAAATGCAAGCTGAACCTGATATGCTCCACAAATGAAAATTTTTAAAAGTAGTTTTTTTGTGTAGATTGATTCTTATGTGAGTTCCCATCGTGTAATCACGATTGTATTCTTGAAACTTCTTTTGTATTAAAACAAATGCTATCTTGCTTTTAATCCTTGTTGGTGTTGGGTCGTACTTATTCTATTCCATACCATGGTGTAAATTTATTCGATGTTGGAGTAAATTTAATTTTTGAACTACTACCCTTTCTGCCATTTAGTTTTCAAAAATATTAAAAACTTGTTCAGTAGTGATGGTATTAGGAACCGTGCCAAGTATTATTGACCATGCCAAGTATTTCTCAAAATTTTAGAACTCTACAAATTTGGTACGCTAGGATAAATCAACTAAAACTATAATATGGGATATATTCAATATATTAGGATTACTTGAATAATTTCATTATGTTATGCCCCGAATTTTATAAACTCTTTAGTACAAGATGTACCTTAGAAGACTCAATATTTGATATTCAATATTTTAGAGCATTATTTTAGAGATATGGTGTTATTTTGGAGGCTAAATTGGTGGTTTATTCTTCTTATTGTGAATCTGAGTTTGACAATACTGGAAATATTTGAGATGGCCCGATCGTATCTAAATTATTTTTCCACAATTACATGTGAACTGTATAATTATGAACTGTATCTGATTTTGTTTTGTTGGGAAATTTATATATTAATGATTTAGTTAATGGTTATATAAATCTTATTAGTTTCATTTTCATTCTAGCAATGTACAATGGGAAATTGTTTAACATTATTAAACTGTGCTATATTTAATTGTTTTATGTGTCTTTATTTATGAGTCATGAATTAATGTAACCCTTACTCTTGTTCACCTTTTTTATGAATTCATTTGTATTTTTGAAGGATGATGCACCTAGGCCCGGTCAGCCTGGTCAAGCCCCGCGACCTGCTGGGGTAGGAGCTCCTGCCCGTGCTTAAAGAGCAAATTCTAAGTTGTTAGGCTTTGTTGGTTAAGTTTTATGTCACAGACTTGTGCTCCTTTGCTGTTTATTTTTTAGTTTTCAGTTTTGTGTAGGGATTATATATTCTAATTATTTGCTTTAGTTCCAAAGAGTACTTTTATTGTTATGATTTGATGGTTTTGAAAGAGAATGAAACTTCGGGTATTATTATTATTAGTTTCTGTGTATTTTCAGTTGACATACTAAGCGTTATCCTTTACACCAATAAGGTAAAATCGTTACGTCTTCTTGCATAGGTTAATCTGAATGCGTACTTTTAATCTTCAATGTTTGCATCTGATGAGTATACGTAAAATGATCAATATAATATACCTAACACATTGTTAAGACAACACCCGATTGGAAGAGCAGTGTTAGATGAAGGGAGTTTTCGCTTTGACCGAGTCCATGAGAGGAATTATACTTATAGAGGGAAAAACCAATGAAACTTTATTCACGAATTTGTACTGTTGTCAAAATCGGTTAGAATTCACAAACCAATCTGGTTTATCATGGGTGTGGATTGGGTTAAGTTTGAAAAAAATGGAATTTTTTATGCAGATTAATTTCAATTGAGCTTTCTTAAAACTTGGCTAATTCAGGTTTAACATGTAAAGAGTTGGATTGATTTATTAACTCACTTAGTTTAATTTAATTATTTATTATTTTGTGTTTCAATATTATTATGTAACAGTTTTTTTTAAAATGGAAATAAAAAAAAGATATTTCAAGAGAGAAAAATATTATAAATTTATTCATTCGATATTCTAATCTTTTAAATGGATAAATATTATAAAAATTATTAATATTATAAATTTATTTATTCTTTTGGGTCTGTTTTTGAATTATATTTGAATTGTATGTTAATTTGAAATTATTTAAATTTGAATTACAAAAAAATTGCAATTTTTTTATTTAAAAAAAAAACTATTACTTAAGTGAGCTGGTGAGTCAACCCGTGGTGGGATAGATCAGATTTGAATTATCTTGGCTCGTTAACAAATGAGTTGGGTTTGATTGACTCACTAAGTGGCCAACCCGTGGTTGGCCGAGCCAGGTGACCTGTTTTAACGATACTACAAACTGAAAAAGGGGTGATATGACGATTGGAGGAAAAAGAAGAAATATGAAACGAAGAAGATAAGGACAAATTGGTCATTTTGTCATTGGTGTAAGGTTAAACTATAAGAGTGCAAGAAGAAATGTTTTGCATTTTGGAGGACATGGATTATTCATTAAATTATAATCACTATAAATATCAAACACTAGAAAGGTGCTCTTTTTTTATCATTGTAATGTAATTTCATTTCGAAATTATAATAATGTGGGGGATTTTAAAAAGTTTTGAAAATGGACAAGTCTTGTCAAGTTGACATGATTTTAAAATGAAGAAGTTAAATTAAGTTGAAACACAATATATATATATATATATATATATATATATATATATATATATATATATATATATATAGATATATATATATTCTTATTTAGCTGAAAATAAGAAGTATAAAATGGTGTAGAACACTATGCTAAGGATTAGTTAGAATTGAACTTAATTGAAGTCGTCACAAGATAACAAGACTTCAGTTCAATCTATACATAACTAAAGTCACAATATGACACAATTCCAGTTCATTTTAAAGCAGAACTGAAGTTGTCATAACATGGTACGACTTCAATTCATTTCAATGCTAAGTTGAAGCTGTCATAATATGATACAATTTTACTTTTGATTTGTGATTAACTTTAATCAAAGTCACCTCAAGCTGTGACAACTTCAACTTTTCACAGAAGTTGTCACATGTTGTCATGACTTGACTTAATCAAGAGTGAAGTCATTTCAACTTTGCATGACTTGTCCATTCACATTTTTTTAAACTATGCACCATTCTTGTAATTTCAAGATGAAATTACACTACAATGGTAAAAAAGGAGCACGTGCTCATATTTTTTGCACCTCGTTTTCTCCCTCCATCCTATATTTTTTGCACCTCATTTTCTCCATACACTCAATATACTTGGTGAAAAAGACATTTTTGCCTTTTTTGAAAAATAAACAAAACCTTAGTTTTCCTTGTTCTCCTCCCCATCTTCTATTCCTCTCTCATGAACAACCTTTTCCATCCTCTTCCATACAACCGCTTTTCTTTCCTTTTCTACAACAACAACCATGTTCTCTTTCCTCTCCTATAGTAGCAAGTGCATTTTCTTTCCGCTTTTTATATTAATCAATGTTCTCCTTTCTCTCTTATAACAACAACCACACCTCTTGCATCTAGTAAACTTTGTGATGGTTGTTTCTCAATTGAAAAGTGAAAATCATACCCTTAATTGACTATTAAAATTGTCTTAGAGTGTCATTACTCTGCTACAACGCTTGGGGAGGTAGGTTTCTAAAAAAAAATTGCTTTTGACATTTGTAAGTTTATCTTTCATAGGTAATCTTGGAAACAAATTTTAGAAATATATTCCATATTGTATAATTTCAAATGTATTTCGTAATTTGGAAATACATTTTAAAATACATATAGAATGTCTTAAATTTTTTAAATACATTTCAAAATGCATTTCGATTATTTCATTGAAGAACAACCAAAATGGAAAGGGGTGGAGGAGGGGGTGAGGGGTGCGATTGCTGCTATTGGAGAGGATAAGAATAGAGTGAAGGAGATGATTAGAAAAGTAGGCTTTAGTTTATTTTTCTTCAGTAAGGACATATATGTTTTTCAATAAGCCTATAGGGTGTAGGAAGAACTTACCAACTCTCACAAAATGTTTTTTTTATAATTCAATTTTAAAAATCAATAAGGCATTCTTTGTTTTTAGGACAAGATTTGAGGGGTGAAAAATGATGAAAATGATGGATTTGAAGGAAAAAAGAGTGGATTTATTAAGGGAAAGAAAGTTGAAAGTGAAAAAAAAGTGAAGGAAAACCTAGTTTGGAAACCTCTTACGGGTGGAAAGAACAATGAGGTGATAAAATATAAGGTTGGAGTGAAGTAGTGGTTTCTTGGTGCATCTTGCAAATTGTGGACCTTGAGGCAAAACCTCTTGAGTCAAATGAATCTAATGCAGGTAATTTTGAAGATTTGACAAAGATAACAAATGAAGAGAAGAATGATGACAATCCTCAAGATGAAGATCTCAACAAAATATCTCAACGAAATTGGAGTCATATCTAAAGGGGTAAACATTAGAAGAGATCTAGGAATTTTATAAATCTCTTAGGATTGCATTTTGATCCATTTTGTACATTTTTGTGCATTTTTGAAAAATCAACCATACTTTTTTTATTCTTTAAAATTCCTATATATAGTATGATTCAATGTATGTTTTAAAAAAATGATTTTTTAAAAGTTCTTT
Organism: Vigna mungo; assembly: GCA_036885675.1. Classification (NCBI taxonomy): domain Eukaryota; kingdom Viridiplantae; phylum Streptophyta; class Magnoliopsida; order Fabales; family Fabaceae; genus Vigna; species Vigna mungo. The sequence goes on from CP144699.1 coordinate 23,456,068, forward strand.
ATCCCAAAATTACATGTTTTAAATCTCTTATTATGTATGTTTGAATGTATCTTTAAATTTGAAATATATTTTATGCATACATGCTTTTATTAAGGGGGAGTATTATCTTAGGGGGATAATTTTTTTTTGCCCTTTTTAATAATGATAAAAAAGGAGGAGAAATATGTTTAAAGGCTTAATTATATTTATATTTTGTCTACTAATCCCTCTTCTTTAAGTTATGTACGAGTTACAGATCAATACAGGTTACAAAAAGCTTTAAATCAAAATATTTTTGATCATCATCAAAAAGGGGGAGATTGTTAGCATAAGGCTATAGAGAAGAAATTTTGATGATGTCTCAAAGTCAAGTCTCAAGTGCTCTTATTGCAGGAGGATCTTCATGAAGACTTGTTTTTATATTAAAGCTTTTTTTAATTTAGTAGATTGATGTATAGGATGTGATTTATCTTTGATTCTATGTATTGCTTGCCTTAGGTTGCATTAAAATTAATTTTGAAATCAGAAAACCTCATTTTATACTCAAGATAATCGATTATTACATTATAATAATCAATTATCAATAATTAATTATGACTTTCCATAATTGATTATCATGAGCAATTATGAGAATTTTTAAGCGAGTTTTTACCGTTGTGCATTCATTAAATGCATAATCAATTACCATAAGTGAAAAATTGATTATCACAATTAATTAATTGACAACGGATTTTTGGAGGTATCCTTGAGTGAGATCTCTATAAATTAGATTGAGACTCTCATTCTAAAATACGGAAAATACAAAATATAGTGTATTTTTCTATATTCTTATCTGCAGTGTGCGATGATAAGTGTTCTGGGGTTTGCCGAACCCCTGTGTTGTGGCTTTGAGAACTTCGCGTGTTAGCATAGAGCGAGAACTTTCACAGGTGGTGTGATTGAGTGCTGTTGCTGTTGGCATAGAGCGAGAACTTTCACAGGGAGTGTGATTGAGTGCTGTTGCTGTTGCTGAGTTGAAAGCCTATCATCCTTCGTGAAGTATTCGGAGGAGATGTTCATCCTTCGTGAAGTATTCAGAGGAGGTGTTCATCCTTTGTGAAGATTCATAGGAGGTGTTCATCCCTTGTGGGTTACAGGGGAAGTGAGTTTCATCTCTTGGGGTAACAAGAGAGGTGTTCTAACCTTAAACTGTTTTATTTTCTTTGTGATTGTAACAGTTTGTTGGTTTGTGCTAGTGAACCGTTAATTCTCAGTTGAGATTAACAACTGGATGTAGGATCTCTATGATCTGAACCAGTATAAAAATTACCTGTGCAATTTTCTCTCTTCCGTACTCTTTTAATTTATTTAAATTGTTTTAAGGAAATTATTTTTATTGAGAAAATTATTAAAAGAACGATTTGCGATAAGAAACCAATTCACCCCCTTTTGGTTTGTTGAACGCGTTAACCGTTCCGCTGCACCGCTGACAGGTTCTATAAATTTCCTTTTTCTTAGCTAGAGGATATGAGAAAGGTTTTGGCTATTAACATGTGAAATGAATCTCGTGATATTCTTCTTGTTTTTGCTTAGACGAAAGACTTTGTTCCTGCATATATGAAACTCTCGAAAACTTAATGTTAGGTTCATATTCATGGTCTTCCTTTGGAATGTTGGCAGTCGAAAGCAATTTTCTCAATAGCTCATGGAAATGACACACCATTATCATGAGACGATTATACCATGAATAAGTCTCGATGTTTCTTTGCCTGTATGTTGTCGACATTGATTTGTTATGTGATTTTCCTAATCAAATTTTGGTGGAAAGATAAGGTTTTATATTTATTGTTGGTGTGAAATAGGAGAAATTTCCTTTATTCTATTCAAATTGTGAAATGATTTTTCATGATTTATCTAATTGTAAATGTTATAACAGGATGCCATCATTAATTTTGGTTGGGAGAAAATAGTTGGTGCAAAAGTATATTAATATTATCATCCTAAGGTGCTTGGTGCACAAGAAAGACTAAGGGTTCTCTAACTTCGAATTTAGTGATTCCTTCAATGGTACAACCTATAAAGCCTGTGGAGTATTGATAACTCTCAGTATTTTCATCTTTTTTTGTGTTTAGAAATCATTTTTAGTTTATTTTAATTTCTTATTGTCTAGAGTTAGGTTAGGTTTAGGTTTTTCTTTAATTTCTGTAGTTTTGTTAAATTTTAGTTAAAAATAGGATTTTTTTTTAGTATTTATTACATTTGTAAATAATTAGAATTTTTTTTTAGAAAATCTTTAATAAAAATCTTTCTTTCTAATTGTTAGATTTATTTTTCTTTTCTTTAATTTGGTAATGATTTTTTTCTTTGATACAAACTACAGTGAACATGTAATTGGGTCGAAGTACTCGACGCTGTTTCATTCAACTGGCAGATTTGATTTTTGCACTTGAACTGGGCCATTGATGGGCTGCTGCTGGTGGAGGAAAAATAGGCCCCTGAAACGCTGTTGCTGGCACTTGGAGGCGCTGCTGCCAACATGGGGTTCATTGAAAGAAATTTGGGTCACAACAGGTTGACTTCCCTTTAGAAAAACGACTGCGTTTTGGATGACGCTGTTGCAAGCAGTAGACTGGGCTGGATCCAACTTTAATGAAACTGTGTTTTGGCTGGGATTTGCTGCTGCCTTGGGGGTCTTTTCCCTCAATTTCATTTGTAGAAGCTCGAGCATCTGAAGAAAGAAAACCCTCCAGGGTTTGGGTCCAGAGAGAGCAAGAGCTAAAGAGAGAAGTGCCCAAGCCACTTACCAAGAGAAGAATCTGCTCGAAGAAGATGACCAGTAGGGGTGGGCAAATTGAACTGAACTGTACTGCACTGCTAAAAACTGAACTGAACTGTAAAACAGTTCAGACAAACTGAATTGAACTGTAAAACAGTTCAGAAAAACTAAACTAAACTGTTTATTGTTTTATCAAACTGAACTGAACTGAATAAATTACAGTATGAACTGAACTGAACTATTAACTGAATTGTAAACTACACAAACTGAACTATTAACTGAACGGTAAACTGCACTAACTGAACTAAACTATTAACTGAATTGTAAATTGCACTAACTGAACTATTAACTAAATTGTAAACTACACTAATTTTAACTAAAGTACAATATAAATTGAACTAAACTACTAACTATACTAATTTTAAACTGAATTGTACTAATTTTTAAACTAAATAGTATAACAATACATATTGAAATTTATTTTATTTTATTCATAAGTATCTAATAAATTGATTTTTAATTATTTAATATTATTATTTTCTATTTTATTTATATTTCTTTTATTATTAAAAATTATTTTATTATTTATTTATTTATTTATAGTTATATATATATATATATATATATATATATATATATATATATAACTTAAAAAATATAAAAATATAAATTATATTTTTTATTTTTATTGATAAAAAATATAAATTTTGTAATAACAAAAATTGTCTTAAAAATTTAATTTTTTTTTACGTGAACAATTTTTTTTATTAATATTTTATTATTAAATAAAGTTTTCTTGACAAACAGTTGAACTGAAACTAGAGAAGATATAAGAGTAGATACAATTCTCACAGTTAACTGAACTGTAACTGTTATAAGTTCAGTTTTTAAAACTGAACAATAAAAATAGTATACTGAACTGTTAGTAAAAGTGGTTCAGTTATTTTTAGTATAATATGGTACAATTAACTGCAGTACAGTACAGATCAGTTATTTTTGCCCAGCCCTAATGACCAGCGAGTAAAGGGAGCTGACCGGACCCTGACCGGTGAAGATGAAGAAGTTGATCGGAGGGCCTGGAGGTGAGATTGAACTGTGACCGTCCGATGGAGAGAGTGAAACGTCCAAGTGAAGCAAGGTTCCCCTTTCCCATTTTTCTCTTTTCTCGTTTTCTTCAGACCCTATAAAAAGGGTGCTTCTGATTCTAATGCTTATTTTCTTGATGACCTGTTTGATGAGGATCTGATGGCCAATAATATTGTTGATTTGTATGATAAAGTTGAATTTGATTTTGATCTTGCAATTGACACAATTGGTGCAGAACTGAAATACACTTTTGAATTGAAAGATATAGTTCTGACTATGCAAGGAGGGATGGTTGCGACTGGTGACGAGCTTGCAAGTTTCATTCCAGCTTCATGCAATTACTAGTCACAAGTCCTGAAGGGAGAGTTGCAATTGCTGCAGTGGAAAGCTGAGAAGAATGCAGCCATGGAAATAATGCGCACCTGGGCAGAGCTTAAAAAAACACCAATAAGATCATTCTTTCCCTTTCTTTTCTTTTGTAGTTATAGATTTTTTCTATTAGCTTGCTTAGTCATAGGAAGTATAGTAAATAATAGGATAAAAAATATGTTATTTTTCATAAAAATTAAAAGAATCAATTTTGATCTTTGGCCAATTTGAGATTTTATTTTTCTTGTAGTGTTGTAGTTTTAGCTTTCTTTTTCTATTACTATTTCTGTACATGTGTTCTATTACAGTTGTGCTCTTTTGATCTAGTTTTCTTCATTCTATTTTGTTATGTACATATCTTTGCTCAATTTTAGCTTTTTCAATTTTGATTTGTATAATTCTAATGTTTTTTTTTCCTGTTGATATGTAAATATGTTTGATTCTATGCTGTTTAGGAGCCTTACCCACTCACACATTGAGGGCAATGTGCCTCTTAAGTGTGGGGGTAGGAAGGTATAGATTTTAAGTTTTGATTTGCTTATTCTGATGTAAATAAATCTCTTCAGCATTAGTTTTTGTAGTAAAATAGTATGTATGTTTAGTTTAGTGTAGTTGCTATCTTTGTTATAATGTGTAAATACCTTTCATAATCTGTTTACTTTGTAAATAAGATTTAGCTTTCAGCCTTGTTGTTAATAGTTCCTAGGTCTTTGAAAAGTTCATTCGTTCATTTTTTTTAGCTTAGATTCTTTTACATTGTTTTTGTTAGAACTTCATTTAGGATTCCTTTCTTTTCCTATTACGTAATTTCTCTTCCTTCTTTTAGTTTCTTGTTCTATTGCAACTTTCTTAGTAGTTGTTTTAGTTTGTTTTCATTTTCTAGGTTCTGTTTCAATTTGTAAATAAGATTTCTTTAAGATTTGCTGGTTTCAAAATTCTTTTCATTGTTTAGGTTCTTTTTACTTTAGGATTTGTTTTAAGTTGTTCTTTTCCTTTTCATAGTTCTTGTTTCTATTCTTTAGATTTGTTTAGGCTCTTATTTCCTATTTTCTTTTGTAGATCTGATTTAGGTAGAACATACTTGTCTTAGCTTTGGTTTAGGTTATTTTCTTTTCCTTTTGTTGTGTTACTTTGTAAAGCTTTAGTTTAGGTTCTTCTAGGTTACATAATATTTTGTTTTAGCTTGTATAGATTGTAAATAGCTTTTAGATATTTCTAGGTTCTTTTAGGTTCTTTCTAGGTTCTGTTTCACATTTTGCTTAACTTTTTGCTAATTTACTTAACTTCTTAGTTGTGTTTCTTTAAGATAGATTGGCAATAGTGTCTTTAGCTCTAGATTTGAGGGAATGTATCTCTAGCAGTAGTTTTTGCAATTAGTTCAATCTATATAAGCAGTTTGAGCATGATAGTGAGTAGCAAGCTCATTTTTGACAAATCTTTAACCCTAGAGAGTTTTGGGCCAAATTTTTGCTTTCTAGTGTGATTGCATGCATGTATAGCTATAGTTCTGACTTTGCATTAATTCTCTTTGAGTGTGCTTGATCTTGGTAAAACTTTAGAGATGATCTAGGCCTTTTTATTCTTCGCATTCATAATTCTTTCCATTGTACCCTCATTTGAGCCGTAGCCTTTTCTTTGCTTTCCATTCATTATGGACTATTTCCCCCATCAATAAACAACCTTGAGAGATGTGTGAGAAGCAGAGAGACTTTAGAACTCAGAAAGCAGAAAAGAATGAGGCCAGAGGTGAAATTAAAGAGAAAAAGAGCTCCAAAAAGAGAGAAACATGACTTGAAAAGACAAGAAAAAGAGCTATGAAAAAGAGGAAAATAGAAATTTTTTTTCAGGAAAAAAAATAGAAAGAAAGAAGGAAAAGAAAAAAAAAAGATTCTGGTCAAGTTATGGGAAATACCTGCAGTGAGTTTCAGATTCTCTCTTCCTTCTTACACATTCTCTAATCCATTCCAGCTCCTATTTCCCATCCATCTAGCTTTTTCCACTCTCCATTACATTACAAGCCATGCAAGTCCTAATGATCTAGAGTTACCATGATTCAAGCAGTGTCAATTAGAATTTTTCCAAAGTTGATAATTGTAGTTCATCATGACAGGTCGAGTGAAACAGGCTGACCTTAAACACTTGTGTGCTTTGAGAAGAAACACTGTCCTGTGAGGTTGAAATTTGGGCTGCTACTTCTCTGAAATGTTTTCTTCTGCTTGTTTTGATTGAATCTGATTGTTCATTGCTGGCTAGAGTTGCTGAAACTAGGATTTGGAGTTGATGATTCTGATTGTGCAGTGTTGAATAGAGAAAAAGAGCCAGAGTTGGGTGAATTGGCAGAGTTGAGTTGATTGTGATATAGTTTAGTGCCCCTTGTTATATGTTTAGTCTTTTTCCTTTTTAGAATTGAGTCTATTATTTTTCTTCTGCTTTTTAGTTTGTCCCTGCCGAGGAGGGCAGTTCTTTAAGTGTGAGGGTGTGATAACTCTCAATATTTTCATCTTTTTCTGTGTTTAGAAGTCATTTTTAGTTTATTTTAGTTTCTTTTTGTTAGAGTTATGTTAGTTTTAGGTTTTTCTTTAAATTCTGTAGTTTTGTTAAATTTTAGTTAAAAATAGGATTTTATGAGTATTTTTTACATTTGTAAATAATTAGAATTTTTTTAGAAAATCTTTAATAAAAATATTTCTTTCTAATTGTTAGATTTCTTTTTCTTTTCTTTAATTTGGTAATGATTTTTTTCTTTGATACAAACTGCAGTGAACATGTAATTGGGTCGAAGCACTGGACGCTGTTTCATTCAACTGGCAGATTTGATTTTTGCACTTGAACTGGGCCATTGATGGGCTGTTGCTGGTGGAGGAAAAATAGGCCCCTGAAACGCTGTTGCTGGCACTTGGAGGCGCTGCTGCCAACATGGGGTTCATTGAAAGAAATTTGGGTTGCAGCAGGTTGACTTCCCTTTAGTAAACGCTGCATTTTGGATGACGCTGTTGCAAGCAGTAGAATGGGTTGGATCCAACTTTAATGAAACTGCATTTTGGCTGGGATTTGCTGCTGCCTTAGGGGTCTTTTCCCTCAATTTCATTTGTAAAAGCTCGAGCATCTGAAGAAAGAAAACCCTCCAGGGTTTGGTTCTAGAGAGAGCAAAAGCTGAAGAGAGAAGTGCCCAAGCCACTTACCAAGAGAAGAATCTGCCCGGAGAAGATGACCAGCGAGTAAAGGGAGCTGACCGGACCCTGACTGGTGAAGATAAAGAAGTGGATTGGAGGGCCTGGAGGGGAGATTGAACTGTGACTGTCTGATGGAGAGAGCGAAACGTCCAAGTGAAGCAAGGTTCCCCTTTCCCATTTTTTCTTTTCTCGTTTTCTTCAGACCCTATAAAAAGGGTGCTTTTGCCATGTAAATAGATTTTACACAGACACTCTTAGACACTACGCCACAGTTCTTCGTTCTCTAGATTAGGTTTTACGCTTTTTTGTAGAGTAGATTTTAGGTTTCCATGCTTTTGGAACGCACATCACGGTGGAGACAGTCCGCGGTGGCTCCGATTGCACCTTTTTTCGGTACTTTCTATTGTAATTCTTGGTTCTTGTTAATAAAAATTGTTTTTCATTGTCTCTGTTTTGATTTTTGTGATTCTGAGTTCGATTTTGTTTGTGCAATGTTTCTGTGTTCTTGTGTGTTTATACACTGCATTATATGATTCCTTTGGAATTAAACGACTCCATAGTGAGCGTGCATGACCGAGATGTCTTCTCGAGTCAGAGTGAGTTCATCAAGAGAAAATATTTTTTTTAGTATTTGTCATTTCATTTTAATTAGGATTTTATACATTTTAGAGTAGATTGTATGTGTTAGTAAGTTTCTGTCTCTGATATTGATTAGAAGCATGAATTAGATTTAGGTTCATTATGAATTTGATGAATTGAGTGATGATTATTGACTTTTAAGTTTTGGAAATGAACTTTAAGACCCTATGATGGGCTTATTTTAACGGGATGTCTTCTTGATATATGATCAACCACTCTGTGCATTGATTTCATACGAATTTGATTCTAGTTTTTGATTCAAATAAATTTCTCCTTGCTGATTCTGTGATTATTTTTCATATTTCTTTTGATTGTAATATCTCTGGTAGTTGATTTGCACATATGATAGTTTGATTTGGTACTGTTTTAAATTTGTTTAGTTCATTTAGTTGTTTATTTCAGTTTTAATTGATAGTACTGGCATGATTGTTGCTTATCAGTTCTGTTTAGATTGTACAGTGTATGTTTCTATCTCAAATTTAGGTAGTTATAGTAATTAGATTTTATTTCTGTTTTAGGCAGCATAGACATTTATTTTCTTTTCTTTTATTTCATTTCATACTTTATTCTTTCATTTTTAATTTCCCCACCTGCATTAGTAGATAGTTAGTAAATAAAATACAAGACAAAACTCTACACTTTAAGCTTAATTTCAATGAGTCCTTGAATTGATCCTTGGTTGACCCCTATACTGCATTAGTGGGGAAACTGATCATGATACTACTTATTATGGTTCAACTTATTATGGTGTGACTAAAAGCGAGTTTAACAAGTATCCTATAGTGGAGCTTATGGTTCAACTTATTATGGTGCCATCTATTATGGAGGTACCTGCTACTTAGTTATAGCTTGAGCAAGTGATGGTTAATCATGATATTACTTGTGTTGTAAATGATTTTTCCTTTGTTAATAATCTAGATTTTTTACAAGCAGTAAAGTATGATTCCTTTCTTGATATGTATTATTTGGAGGATGTTATTTCTATTGTCAATAGTTTGTAGGGTTTACAACAATTAGATTCATCTCATAATAATTATAAGGAAGTACTTAATTCTTTGTCATATAAGGAAGTTCGTTTTGTGGAGGAAATGAAATTAGCTTTTAAACGAGCTAATATGCTTGATGAAAGGTGTTTCGGTTGAAAGGGTTTGAGGTTGGTCGTTCTGCCCTACTTTCAACAATGCAACCACTCTTTTTGAGGTTCAGTGGTAAATATAGGGCTGGGCAAAAATAACTGATTTGTACTGTACTGCAGTTAACTGTACTATATTATACTAAAAAAAACTGATCCACTTCTACTAACAGTTCAGTTAACTGTTTTATGGTTCAGTTTTTTAAAACTGAACTTATAACAGTTTGAGTTCAGTTAACTGTGAGAACTGTTTTATTTTTTCCTTTTCTCTTGTTCCCGTACAATTGTTTCGTCTTGCCAAGAAAAAATTATTTAATAATAAAATATTAATAAAAGAAATTATTCACATAAAAAAATTAATAATTAATTTTTTAAGACAATTTTTTTATCACAAACTTTTATATTTTTTATCAATAAATATATAACATATATAAATAAAAAAAATAATTTATATTTTCATATTTTTTAAGTTACATAAAACGTGTGTATATATATATATATATATATATATATATATATATATATATATATATATATATTTATATATTTATATATTGTGTCATTTTATTTTTTATATTTTTTTATTAATAAAATAAATAAATAAAAAATAAAATAATTTTTATACACAAATATAAATGAAATAGAAAATTATAATATCAAATAATTAAAAAATTAATTTGTAAAATATTTATGAATAAAATAAAATAAATATTAAAATAAATTTTTACAGTTTACAGTTTATATATATATATATATATATAAATATATATATATTAATAGTTCAATACAGTTTATAGTTTAGTTAATAATTCAGCAATTAGTGCAGTTTACAGTTTAGTTAATAGTTCAGTTCAGTTCGTACTGTAGTTTACACTAGTACAAAAATCATATTTTATGACGTACAAAAACGAACTATGACGTACATAGTTTTGTATGTTATAATAGGTCTACACATTCATCTTATGATGTAGCAAAAATTTACTAAACTAATGTATTTCAATAAATATGAAAGAAAAATTTATAAATTTTATATTTTTCTAAAAAATATATTAATAATTGAAGTATAAATTGAAGATTCTAAATTAGGTAAAAATAAATTAATTAAATTGAATGATATATAAGAACAAAAATCACATATTAAATCCAATAAAATACATGTTACAACATCCCCAAATATATGTTAAAGAGATATATAATTAAGACGTCGTCATGATATATTAATTAAATTGAATGATATATAAGAACAAAAATCACATATTAAATCCAATAAAATACATGTTACAACATCCTCAAATATATGTTAAAGAGATATATAATTAAGACGTCGTCATGAACAATACATGTAAATTTTTGCTACGTCATACAATAAACCCTATTATAACGTACAAAACTATGTACGTCATAATTCGTTTTTGTACCTCATAAAATATGATTTTTGTACTAGTGTTAGTACAATTTAGTACATTCAGTTTGATAAAACAAAAAACAGTTCAGTTTGTTTGAACTGTTTTACAGTTCATTTTGTCTGAACTATTTTACAGTTCAGTTTTTAGCACTGCAGTACAATTCAGTTCGATTTGCCCACCCCTAGGTAAATATTGATTGTTAATACTTGAAAGATGTATGAAATCATCAATTAAACTTGTCTCAAGTATTAAAATCAAAAAATCTGGATAGACATAGTGTGCACATATGAAACCGTGATCAGTTTTGTTATGCAGAATTTTGAAATTGATTCTAAGCAACTATATTATTCATTTTGCGGATTTGTGGTGAAAATGATTTGGAATCACTTTAGATACATTCATACACAGTATACAAATGTGCATCAAGTTGAAAACTCCAAAAATCTGGACAATTATAGATCAACAGAAACAATGTCCAAAGAAATTACCGTTTCAGCGTCACATTGAATGATGCAGGATTGACATTAGGAATATTTTCCTCTTGTCAGGAGTCACATTGACATCATATGGTCTGGTAGGAACTATAAAATTCAAAATAGCAATGGGATACTGTTTAGAGTTTGCACTCTTATACAACTCATTCACAAGTTTGCTGACTTTAGGCATATCCACCGGTCTACCATTAACAAAAAAAAATACTGCCTATCTCCCACATTAGCAACCTCAAGGATCTCATTGTGGTAATTTCAATTTTCGCAATCTTAGGTGTTATTGGAAAGGTTAAATAGTGAAATTGGTGAGGAAATTTGACTGTCGGTGGTTGAAGGCAAAGAAGCGGCTCTTTGTATCGAGGCTTGGATGTCGGAGCTTCACCGGTGACAGTCTCTCTCTTTCTCTCTCTTTCTGTTTGTAGAGTTTATCAATTAGGGATGAGAGAGAGGAGAGGATGCGAGAGAGGTTGCGGATGTTAGGGTCGGAAGAGAAGAATACGTGCGACTTGGCTTCGAGGTGGAGGAGCGTGTCAATGGCAGTGCTGGAATATGTTGGGAAGAGGAAGAAGAAAGGATTGGTGTTTGTGAAGGGCTTTGAAGTTTGAAAGCTTCAATTTTTTCATGTCATAATTTTTAATTTAAATAAAATTTCCATGTAATTAAACATTGCACATCAGCGTTAACACGTCAGTCTCATCTAACGCCGTTTGAGAACATTTAACGGACAGGGTAAAATGTGTGCATTTTTACAACAAATATGACCCAATTGAGACAGTTGAAAACATGAGGACCGAACTGAGATTTTCATACAGATATTAGGACCAAGGGAGGGTTTAAGCCTTATTTTTTAATTAATTGTGATCCTTTTTTACAACTCTACGAGACCTCAAAAGTAGAAAAAACACAAATTTCAGTTTTTTGTATTTTATAAAGCATGAACTATGAACATGTAATATAGTATCAACAACAAACAACAATAACAAACAACAAACAAGTTCAATCAAACAACAAAAAAGTTCAATCAAACAACAACAAACAAGTTCAATCAAACAACAACAACAAACAAACAAGTTCAACAAAAAAAAAAAAAAAGTTCAACAAATAAGTTTTTCAAAACGAAAACGAAAACTAACCTTCAAAAGTTGGGTTCATCAGAATAAAGTGTTGCCACCAGTGAGAGAAAAAGCAAAATGCGCCTATGAAGGACAAAAACACGAATATAATGGTCAAAACAAACAAAAATCATACCTAAAGTAGTTAATTAACATGCATTTGTATCAAATGAAAGAAAGATTACATGTGATGGTCGCCAAACTTCGTTCGAGAAAAGTTTGAGCAGAGAAGAAGGTCTCGCGCGCTAAGATAAAGTGAATGAATTTTCAAACTCCCGCTCAAATTTTTATTGAATTCAATAATCTTTTGACGTCCCTGGGGCATTCGACGTTTTATATTCTTTTACGTCAAATTACAATTCTAAATGACATCTATTAATTGCATTTATTTACAAAAATGTCACCAGTCAGTTTTAATGTTGAATATTGAGTGGTATGACGTTAAACGCATAACGTTATACGCTGTTTTTGCACTAGTGTTAGGAGATTGTATTGAGTTTAAAAGCAAAGGTTTAAATCTCTTTTTGGTCCCTAAGTTATGAGCGGATGTTCAGTTTAGTCCCCGTTTTTAAAAATGTAAACCTTTGGTTCCTAAGTTATAAAAAATGTATCAAATGAGTCTTTTTTAATGTTCATAGTCAAAGTACAAAGAGCAATCTAAAGTGCTGTTATTATTAAGAAACAAATCAGAGCAATCTAAAGATGTAGCAGTTGTTAAGAAACAACCAAAAACAGTATTTCAAGTCAAAAAATGACTCATTTGATACATTTTTTTATAACTTACGGACCAAAGATTTACATTTTCAAAAACGGGGACTATACTGAACATCTGTTTATAACTTAGGGACCAAAAATAGGTTTAAACCAAAAGCAAATGAAAAATAGTAAAATGCATTGAAGCAAAATAAAATGCAAAATAAGGAAATATAAAATGCAACAACATTAAAGTGCAAAATATGGAAATAGAAATGTGAAATATCAACTAAATTTTACAATAGTAAGCTAAAATTGGAAAATAGAAACAACAAATCAACTAAATGATGGAATGTGTAATTAGTTGACAACAACGTGCAAAATTGACTAAGATAAATGCTAAGATGAAATCTAATATGAGCAAGTTGAAATTTAATGGGTGTAAAGTGTGAAAAAAAAATACACAGTTAGTGAAAAATAATTATAACTAAAACTCGAATTAAAACAACAAGTCACAAAATAAACAACACAAAATTAGAGCAATGTAGAATTGGAACAATAGTGGAATACATAAACTGCAGAAGTTGAAGTTGTTGGAAATGAGAATAAAAATGTAGAAGAGATTAGAAGAATAAGAAGATGAGTCTAATAGCATTTGATGAACACTCATAACAAACTTGGAGCTCCAATAGTCATCCAATATCAGAGAAAAAAATATGAAAGCCATAGCCACTCCATCTTTCATGTGTTATTTTGTCTCCCTTCCTTTTGACTATTTGTCTCTTCTTCTAAAGCACCAAAGTGATCTAATTTTATCCTCTTTTTGGGTCCTACCCTATTCATCACACAATACAAATATGAGAGAAAGAAAAATATATTGTAATCAATTACAAAATTACCTTTACAAACAAGAAAAAGTAAGATAATACTAGCAGCCAATCCTTGTTAACGTTTGCAATTTCATAAATTAAACTTCATCCTGTACAAAGCTCTAATTCTTTTTCTCTGATACTCAAAAGAATGGTCCAACCTTTTCATTCAAACAAACATAAGAAAGGTTTATTTATTTATTTATTTATTTTACCACTGTTTTGCAATTCCATTTGCAAACTACGAGAGTGGGACAAATTTTGAAATTTTTGTCATCTAAGATAAGTTTTAGAAAGCTAAGATGTGTTCAGAATAAAGAAGTTGTGTCAGTCAAATACATTTATGTAAATTGAGTTGAAGGTTTTAAAACGATTTTAGTGTATAAGTTGAATTTGTTATATATTCACATGACTTTAATTAAAAAAGTCATAGGATTATTTGAGAACTTCATCAGATGAAATAAAGAAGTTATATAATGGTGGGACGACTTGAGTGTTGAAAAAATTAATCTCATTTGATGTTTAAAGAAATAAGTTTTGAGACGGTAAATTTATGAAAATGGATGATGCATTTAATAGGCATGGTGTGGTGTGTGGGTGATTTTATTAATACATATGTAGAAAAAGGTTATTGGGAGACCACTTCCAACAGTGTTATTCACTCCCCAGCCAATGGCAATTCTCTTTTTCTTTTTCTACTAGATATGCTGAAACCATTTTTGTTCTATTCACTTTCATTCATTCACCTCTTTTTCAACCAACCTACACTCACAGTACAGGGCATTAAAACCAGCACGGACTTGCCAAAAAACGATGGTTTAGAAAAAAAAAAAAAAAACTAACTATCATAAGGGAAAAATAAATAACTTACAAAATTTGTTATTTTCTTTTTTGTAAACATTTTATTGGTTTTAAAACATTTTTATTCCAAAACGTTTCAGTTCATTTTTACTACTAATTCAAACTTAGCCATAAGTACTAGCCTATAAAAGATCATCAGGTTTACTACTAATATTAATTTACAAGTTCATCCCAATGGAGAAGTCATTCTGACCCTAGATTACTTACTATTCCGACCAATGCAGAACAGAACTGCTTAGCATCCCAACCGATTATTTGTTTCTACGAGGTTTGAGACTTCTATATTCTCCCACATTTATATCTATTGAAAGAAAAAAGTTAAAATTGACTATTATTTTAAAGTTATTATATTAAACATGGTCCAATCACAATCAAGCTACACATTACATTACAACTCTGCAGACTCATGTTCTCTAAAATATCCATGTTAACAATGTCAACCCATCTTCTGGTGAGATTCCTCTTGCCTCTTACTTGCCACCTTCGGGACCACCATTACAGTTTTTTGAGATAATGAAACACCACAATCTTCTTTCTTATTCTTTGTTGGCAAACTTTGTACCTTCAGTGAATCTGAATACTTGAAAGTTCCAAACTCCATGTTTTTCAGTTTAGAGGATGTGAAACTCTTAGCTTGCTTGGTCAACTTTGCAGACTCTGACGGGACAGTCTTCAGTGAAGATCGAAGAAGAGGAAAATCTTTCTTTGAGAGCTCGAATGACTTTGACTTGCCATCCTTGCGTGTCTCAGAAGAAAGCTTTGGAAGAAGGGGGAAATCTTCGTTTGAGAGCTCAAAAGACTGCGAATTGCTACCCATGTGCGTCTCAGTATGATCATTTTCCAATGGTGGTGTATCCTTGCGAAAGCATGGAAGAAGGGGGGACAAATCTTCACTTGAGAGCTCAGACAACATAGAATGACCACCCTTGTCTGTCTCAGAACATGCCTTTGCTATTGAAGCAGATGCTTGTGCTTGTTTTGGAAGTGTAGCCTTGGGAATGCCTGGAAGAAGAGGGAAGTCTTCTTTTGTGAACTCAAACGGCGTTGAATTAGCATTCAAATTTGTCTCAGAATGAACCTCCTCCACTAGTTGCTCTGTAGGATGTGATTTTGGATATGCATTGTTCTTTACAATGGGAATTTTCCTTGGCCAGTTCTCATTTACGCGTATATCCCAGTAGGAGTAATAGTTCTGCAAGATTCAACCATTTTTAGGATGATATAATGTGTGCTATCATAACATAAACAAATGGAGTTTGATAAGAAAGACAACATACCAAGTCAGGTATATATGTGCCTGTTCCTCGTGATTTTATTCCTTCATCAAGGCTGTAAGTTGGATGATACAGTGTCGGTCCTGGGATGTATACATTGCTACCACTTTGATAAAACATGCTCCAGTTTTGTTGTGATGTCAGGAAATCACCTCCACTCCAGTTTTGCCGGGTTGATAGGGCAAGCATGTCATCGTGAGAAGGTGGAGATGGAGAATTGGAATGCACAGTTGTTACTGGCATGGAATAATTGGGATATAGCTGAACATATTGTGAGTCAAAAGAGTAACTGGCATGGTCTCCATCCAGGACAGACCCTTCAGATCTTCCAGTACCAAATGGACAAACAGGAATGTCAACATCTGCCCTTTCTCCTTTCCCATTCCTTTCCAAAGTACAGAAGAAAAACTTCTCAAGTGCTGAACCCATGTTTTCTCCTGGAAGTGTGAGGGCCTGCTTCAGCCTTCGACCACCATAGGAAAGAGCTAACCTTATTCGATGTAAATTGGCTGCAAATAACCATTACAAATTTGAAACGTCATGAAACATCAATATCTCTAATTATTTCAGCATCAATTACAAAACTTTAGTGACAAGCAAGTCTTGATGCATTTTTTCACCAGCATGCTGAGAGCTTTAGTGAACTTCTAGATGTTCTTTAAACCATGCATTCATATGAAGTATTAAAGGTATAAAGCAAATTAAGTACAAAACATGATGACCATGAGCCATTGATGCTTAAGTGGGCACAATTACCTAAGTTGACACAACGACCAACATTGTTATCATTTCTTAGAGGATCCAAGATGTTCATCAGCTTAACGGGAAATTCAGGAGTCACTGTCTCCGATGCTCTTATGCTAGAAGAGCACATATCCCTGTGCTTTTTGAGAAACTCTTTCTTGAGCAAGAATCCACTCTGATCACATTCTGGTGTTTCTGCAGCAAGCAAGTTGGGATACATCAAAGGACTGAAGAATGAAAATACATCCAATAGCTTAACACTTACCAACAATTTCAGGAAGTGAGGATAAGGCTTTTGGACCCCATATACTAGCATAATTACGGTCCCAGTCAAATGAACCGTAGTAGTCCAAGAATATGTATAGAACCTGCTAATAATGGCGATTTAGTGGTTTTATTCTTCAGGTAGATTTAAAAACAAATGCTGAAAGGGTCCAAAGAATGTTATTGATGGAAAGAGATGACTCACCTCCAGAGGACCACGCAGTGACGAATGAAAACGATTGACGATATACAAGACCAGTATTTCTATCGCATACGTTGATAACAGTCCATGGTGTGCACCAAGAATTCGGCTTTCATAATAGCACCAAGCTTTGATTAAGATAATACTGCGTTTGAAAAGATGGTTCTTTCCAACAAGCTGATCAACCTAAAAATTCATTTCCAACAAGAAAACTTAGCAGAGCCTGAATAGAAAATGAATGAAAAATATTTTTTCAATCAGAAATAGATGAACTATGGGGGAAGAGAGAGAATTGGCAACACTTGTACCGAGAAAATGGAAAGGACTGAGAGTAAACATTAACATAAAACGGAGACAGATTTTTTACGGTGTTCTCTACATGATTATTCACACAGTTTTTGACTCTGCAGGACCCCAGAAACATATCTAAGAATGTATTATTGCTCACACTGTAGTAGAAGAAGGAGAAACCAAGCAGGTATGTAAAAACGTAACCGGAAAATGAGTCCAAAATGTCTACATGACATCTGAAACATCTAAAAGCGCAGTACCAATAAATAAAATGATAAATCTGATTTCTAACACTATATATTCACAAGCACAACTAAGACTAATCACAGATAAAGGTATACTTAACTATCAAGTATTTTTTGGTTACTCTTAACTATCAGAGAAAACCCAATTAGGTGCAAATATTATTTAAATCAAATACCTGCTCCAAAAAGTGTATAGTATAGAATCCAATCATCTGATTGAAAGAGATGTCAACTGGTATATTTTTCACTGTACATTTCACAAGCTGGACCTGCAGTTCATCATCAAAACATAAAAGAGGAAGTCCATGAAGTTGACAGATATCCTTTGACAAAAAATGTTCAACAATCGTGTCTAATCAGGTCAAACACAAACATTAATTTTGAAAACGAAACAACAGGAAGTAGTGATAACAGTTGAAATGGAAAATTTTGTTTCTAAACCTGTGCAGGTATATGTTGTATGTCTTTTATTTCGTATTCAGGGTCATCTTCTCTTTCAAGTATACTGCAAACTGTTATGGCCAAATCCTCCTCTGTATCTTCGTGACTAAGAGCTGTCAAGTCAATATCACCATCAGGAAGGTAAGTTTTTAGCGGAACAGAACCGAATGGCAAGACCTGTAGGTCCACAAAGAGGTAAAACATTCATTTACAATCACTTCTGTAGCGGCATAAAATAATTAAATGAACTTTCTATTGACAGCAAAAGCTTTCAAAGTTTAAAGTGACAATCAAGGTTTAAAAATAATCTATAAATTTGATCTTGAATTGGAAAAGTTTTATTATCTGGTGATCAAAGTAAGAGGAAGACCACAGTGTAAAGGAAACAAAATACAGAATGCAAAGTTTAAGCCAGCCAGCAGTGTAAGAATTATATTTTGAACATAAGACTTGTAAATCGTAGCTTGATTTTCCATGGCATGATTTTTATGTAATTTCAGACATCTAAATATAGAAGGGGAGAAAAGGATGAGTTGATGGGGGAAGTTGTCTATGTGCACATGTAAAATCACATTTGAATATAACTGTTCTTAAAAGGAAATTATACATAGAGAAAAGGAAAAGAGTTTTGCACCAATAATTTCTAAACAGAAATCAAAGAACATTCATAGCAGCATACATCAAAACGGATCTAATTATATGCAGATCATTTAAAGCAGCAAACATTACAAGAGCAGACAACTAATTATGAGAGGAAGAAAGCAACTTCATTAAACGAAGAAAAGACCAAATGTAGAAAACCAATGCCACAAAATAAAAAATTATAAACATGATTATTAGATTCTAACATCTGCTCCATAGTAATCTCCTATTAGGCTCCGAACATAATCAATAACATCCTTTCTTTTCTCCTCAGATAATAGATTTGGTTCAATTGTCCATAGTATCTCTTGGGCCCTCTCTTCAATCATCTTCCAAATTTCCTCATCAATTGATAACAGCTGGCTAGGTGGGGATGGTAGCAAATTTTCATTCTTATCGTCCATAGCTGCAGATGTATAACTTAGATCTCCAGCAAAATAGAAACCTAGACAACAACACAAGCACAACATCTAGACATTAACTTCAGTGACTGCATGTAAAACAGAAAATTAGTCCATAAAACTAATATCTTCTTATAAGGGAATTGCATTCCTGAAAACATAGACAATTTGGCAAATTGCATTTTGGTGAACCTAGGATTAAATATTGGACATTTATGCATAGTTATATTTCTAACTGAAGACATTTAGCTTTAGGTTCCTTACCAAATTTTTGTAGAACTTGTCTTCGTATATATCAGCTACTGCTTTTGAGACACTAACAAAATTTTCTGGGCTAATGTTGTGTAGAAATCTTTAACCAATTCATTTCAAGAGCTTCACAGCTAGCCATGCAAATCTATCAAATCATCAGTTCATAAACATTTGATTTTATTATCATAAGGAATAATGAAAACAACCAAGTCTCATTCCCTTAGGCAAGGTTGGCAGCATGGATAAAACAAGATCTAACAGCATGCCACAGTTCCCAAACAAGACACAGAGAACTGATTATTCACAGAAAATCAAATTCAGCACAAGTGTTCAAAGGAAGAACCCAAGAAATTAACACCAAAAAATCAGTTCTTTATGCAGAAAACATTCAAGAACTGAACAATTCAATCACACGAGGAACATGAAGAAAGGCACATTAAACAAAGATGGAGAAAAAACGGATGACTAAAGAAAATAGTACTTTTGAGCCACAGAATACCTCAATGATTATTATCACCCACAACAACAGAGGTTAAAGGAAAACGAAATTTATTACAGAAACTGAAGAAAGTTTATAGCTTTTGCCTCGAATGCAGCATGGTCACATGACACAGTGGTCATTGATGTTCATACGAGTTAAAATTCTAAAGAAACTCCTACCCTGTCAATCACTGACACAGTGGTCATTGACGTTAGAAGCTGCTAACTCTGCTGTTCCAGGAAACGTGATCTTTGCTCTTTATATATACAAAAAAAAATTATAGTAAATAAAAAATAAAACCACTTATATTTGACAAGCAAAGTCCGGACTCCATCCGTTATTGACACACAAGCATTATTTCCCAGGCTTTTAATTTTTCATCACTTGACTCAAGACCATTTAGACTGTTACATTTCTTTCGAGCGTAATCTTCGACATGTTATTTATTCTTTCTTCTCCTTGTCAAACTCTTTCGTCACCTCGCTTGTATTTTCCAAATAACTCCTTCTCTGGTATTAAGTGCGACAGTGCTAAAGTTCCCGTCTTTCCGCAGAAAACCCGCGATAGGAGTTACCTCATTGAAAGGGGTTTGGAGTTTAGCACAGGAGATGCGTTTTTTCGAGATGAAAGTGCCACCGGCCGAGACCTCGGCGTTTTAGCTGCTTCGTTACACAAGAGGGGTAACGGAAGGTTGCGTGTCTTGGATGCATTGTGTGGATGTGGAATTCGGTCACTTCGGTACTTGGCCGAGGCTGGAGCGGACTTTGTTGCGGCAAATGATGGGAATGAGAGTTATGGAAGCACCATTGTGGAGAATTTGTCGAGAGTTTCCTCGGAAGAGGAGGGAAGATGGGTGGTTACTCATTTGGAAGCTAATAGGGTTATGACTGATTATTATTTGCAGAAGAGTTTATTTGATTTTATTGACGTTGATTCTTTTGGGAGTGACTCTTCGTTCTTGAGGTCTGCCATTAGTACTTTGAAATTCGGTGGCTTGCTTTATGTTACTTCCACTGATGGCTTCTCATCTGGTGGCCACCGTCCTCATCAGTGAGAATCCTTTTCATTCTTTTGCTCTATGTTTATATATGGTCAACAAGTGATTGCTTATTTGAATGTTCTATTGTAATGGATTTATGTCCCCAATTGGTTAACTTTCTACTTTTCCTCAGTTCTTTAGCTGCATATGGAGCTTATGTGCGCCCTATGCCGTATTCGAACGAGATTGGTTTGCGAATGCTTATAGGTGGGGTTACCAGGGAGGCTGCAGTTTTAGGGTATCATATCACGCCCTTGTTTTCTTACTATGCTTTTCATGGACCTGTTTTTCGAGTCTTGCTCAGATTGAATCGCGGGAAGATTCATGACACCAGGTATTATATCATTGTGTCTGTGTTAAATTTAGCTTTCCTTTTCTTTTGTCTATGTTTGTGTGCGTGTTCTCGTTTGATTGCTATGTGTTTTTACTCTTGTATTGATTACTTTTGTGACTCTTATAGGCATTATGGTTACATTGGTTACTGCCAGCAGTGTGGAAATTCCCATGAGTTTTCTTGGGATCAACTTGGTCAGATAAGTTGCTCGTGCAGCGTGTCAAAGGTATGGTCTTGTTTGTTTGAGACTTCATCATTGAGGTTTGTTCATATTTGTGAGTTTCACTTGTGCTGTCAAGGAATAGTGTCAGACAATCCTTCTCAGAATTATATGATATTTTATTCATCTGTATTTTTTAGTCTTAAACTCCTGCTTAAACAGTTACTGCATAAGAAATAAACAATTCTGAGTGTATTCGTTTCTTTTCCGTTCTTTTGAATAGTAATTTATAAGATAATACAGCTAAGATGTAACCCCTTCCCTTTTGGATTCATTTATTATTCACACATGCTAATGGATGGTTATGAAACAGGAATGAGGAAAACCATTCAAATTTTGTTGTGTGGTTTAAATTTTCTGGAGATCAAATTGCAGAAAAATGTTGCTTCATAAGAGTGCATATATTATTTTCTGTTTTAATTTGTTTTTCAGGTTTCAAACTCCCTTGTGGTATCAGGGCCTCTTTGGACGGGACCTCTTCATGATGCTGCCTATCTTATGGACATGCTAAATTTGGCCAAGCAGTGGGGATGGATAGGCTGTGATGGTAAAGACAACCTTGAAAAGCTTATAACGGTGATGATGGATGAAAGTGACCCCAAGTTGCCATTTGGGTACATCAAGTTGGATGAGGTGCTTCTTATTGAAATTATATCTTTGTTGCATTGTAATATAATGTTAGCTACTCTGTTAGAAGAATGGCTTATGGTGGTTTGTGTATTTATGCAGATGGCTAGCCGTGCAAAAATCAATTCTCCATCTTTGAAGGCATTGATGAGCGCCATGCACCAGGTACTCTTAAACAAATCTTTTATCTAAAAAAAATAAGTGATAACTCTGTACTTTATTGAGTATATGTTAGGAAGATTTTTGTTAGACACAAATTTAGTTCAGATCTTTCCCAAAATTGCTAAAAGATTATTATTGATCAATGATGCTTAGATAGATAGTCTTTTTACTGATATTAATTCAAATATGACTAATTAAACTCCTATGTTAAGCCATGGCATCATTTATGGCTTAACAATGATCACATCACAGGTCAAACCCTTTAGGCAAATGCCCAAAACTTTACTTACTCAGTAAAACTGATGGGCTTCCTGGTGTATGGTTTACCAAAATATAAAACGACAGGGTTTTACCTTTTATCATGTATCATGAGTATATTCTTTCCCTTAATGGAAATTTTCTACAGGAAAAAGATACATTAAAAGAGGTTAAAAGCTAAAGAGTTTCAAAAACTAAGAATTATATGATATTTTATTCATCCATACATTGTTCATGCTGACTCCAAATAAAGCTCAAGAAACCAGATATTTACTGAGCCTTTAATGTTGTTTATTGCAGAAGGGTTATGCTGCCAGCAGGTCTCACATTGCAACAAATGCAATCAAGACAAATTGCCCCATGACAGAATGCATCAAGATTGCCAAAGAACTACTGCAGGTTTCTGTCACTTAATTTAAGGGCTGAAAGTCCTCTGGTTGTAAACCAGACAAGCATATTACAGTCACAAGCAATGATGCTTGGTAAAATGTCTGGAAGTTAGAAGTGATGGTGATATCCACCTTCACCTTAAATTTTGCAAATGTAACCTAATATAAGAATTATGGAAATGTCTTAATTGTTATTTGATGATTATTTATTATCAACAGATAATGATCAAAATTTGCAAATATAATTATGTGCACTACAACAAAAGCATTGATTAGCGTCTACAACAAAAGATTGATTAGCGTCAGAGTGCACTCGAAATGAAAATACCAACACTAATCCGAGAGATGGCTAAAATGGATAAACAATAGAACTATTAAAATGGATCATTTTGACTTTCTGCTCGACTTACCATGTTAATAAATCAATTCGATTCATTTATTATTAAATTAATTTTTTTTACCATGGATTAATGTTAGTAAATCAATTCTATTCAATTCATTTATTACTAAATTAAATAAAATTTAATCTTAATCTGACCTCTAAAAATTGGTGTATTAAACAAATTGGTTCACTTAATTAAAAAAATTACAACTTTTTTTTTCAATCAAACATTTTTTAATATGTAACCAAAATCTAAAAAATTCAAACCTAATTTTAAAATGTTTTTTTTTTCATTTTAAACAATAAATAAAGCATAATTTTAAATAAAATCTAAATTTTCTCAAAAATTAATCATCTTAAAATAGGTTAAAATTTGTAACTAATGAAAGATAAAGATAGAGAATGAATAGTGTCATGGGTACGAGTCTCTTCCTCCAAAATTTCAACAAAGAATTACTTGTATTTTGGACTAGAAAATTAACTTAAAAGAGAAGTGATTTTTTTATGTCCGGATTGATGAACTAACCCCATACACCACGAATTTAATCTCGACAAACCAAATTCTTAGTAAATCAAGTTCGTTTTTTACCTGCATTAAAATTTGCAAATTTTCTTTAATTCGACTCGAACTGATGATGAACTGGTTAGTTCACAAATTTTAACCCAATTTGACAAATCTTGTAAACAACCCACTCTTAAAGTGGGGAAACTATTGCATTTTAATAAGGGATGCCAGAGTCGACTCAAATAACTAGGGTCACATCTAAACTAAATTTATATCCAATCACAATGTCTTTTAGATTACAATGCAAATATATGTTTCTAAATGGGAAACCACTTAATCCAAAAAACTAATAATTTAAGTTGTCTTATAACTGAAATTGGAATAGAAATGAAATTTCATTGGCCAGACGTATATTTCATTGATGAATATCACATGACATAAGATACAAAAAAAAAAAAGTAGATTCCCTTAGGGAGAACAACATAGTGACTGCTGAGTTGAAATAGCTGCAAAAATAATGAAAATAATTAGAATAAATACAATAGACAATATGTAAATATAGAACCCAAATTATTACCAACATTATCTAAATAAGAAATAATTTATCTTACCCAGGTGAACTTCAAGAAAGTGGTTGGTCATCATAGTCTTCAGCATAGTATGGATGGACCTGACTCGTACCTGTTGAAGTGTCATGAACATTTCGGTCCATCATCGCCAGTTGTTGAATCAACATCAGTGTGTTCTTCACTTGTGTGTACCTTCGAATTGCCACATCAGCCATTTCTTTTGTTTAACCTCTTGACGAAGTCATTCATTCTCAGCACAATAGTCAGTTTAGTCAATTGTAGCAGCTAATAAAGAGAGTTGAGTGAAGGATGACACTTCGTGGCAGATGTTGGCAGCCAAGTCTGCAGTTCCATGAACTCTACCTTTACTCTTGCCTCCAGTGACATCCTTCCAACATTGAATCTTCATTGCTGCACTTATTTGCTAGAGCTGTTTGGATGGCCCTCAACCGCTCATGGTAGTTTTCCTAATAAATTATTGGAAGTTGCAATTGTTAGTAATTAATATTAAAGAAATAAGTAAAGTGACTAAATTATAATAATAACTTACATAAGTCTCATGTGAACGACCATCTACCAACCCACTGTTCTTCTTGTTGGGAGTAGCAAGAAATAGTTCATCTGGCTCAACAAGTCAGGTCGACCATATATACGTTCCTGAAAGAAGTTATATAGTTAAGAATAATATATCTTGAAAAACTGAATCCAATAACATGTAACAACATAATTTATGAATCATACTTACCAGGCCCAACGTTATGTCCAAGTGAGATTTGCAGCCAGTCAAGGGCAACGCTCCACCTCTACTGGAAGACTGATTCACTTTGTTTTGGGATGATCTTTCTTTGAACTTCTTAGGATCTCAATATTTCATAAGTTCACCTGATGCTTCATCTCTAGTCCAGGTAGGTTTGGTCCTCTTCACCCTTGCTTTGGACAACATATCATTTTCTGACTTTTGACGTATACCATTTGGGTTTCTGACCCAAATTGATGTACAAAATTCATGTTCCCATAGCTATTATATGCATAACCTAAGTTGTCCTCATTTCGCCTTTCTTCTCCATGATTAACTCATACCTTATAGTTAGTTTTAAATCCATATTGTACAAATGAGCCCTCACATGTGATGGTTTAAGGATTTTCTCACAAATACACAGTACGCAAGGAGACCTTATCTCTCCATCTGAGGTATAACTAGTGTGGTTCATTGCGATAGAAACAAATTCATAAAGACCAACAATAAACTCGTCTTTAAGTCTCCTTGAATGATCAAGCATGTTATACATCTAGTCTCGGTCCACTTTTCTACATGTTGCACGTGAAATTATCAGCCAAATAAATGGTCCAAGACTTGCTCCAAATTCGTTTCCCAACATCAATTGAACTTAAATATAGGAAGTAGTTTTCATTGTTATCTAACTAGTTCTCACATTAGATTAGATTTGATAATGTATATTGTAAACAAGAAACTAAAAGCAAATTATAAACATTCTGTTAGGTTCCTTTGTTCCAGGAACCAAACAGCAGCTTCCAATTTTCACACACACACTCAACAATAATCAAACAATAAGCAAAGATAAAGGAATATGTATGTAATTCTATTTCCTCTGTAATGGATAGAAAAGGAAATACAAGTATCCCTATCCTTCTCCCAAGGAAGCCTCCCTTCTTTCACTGGCCAAGAGGTCCAGTCTCAATATCCAAAATAATATCTAATCCCCTCTCTCCCTAATCTGTTTGTTATTTATATTCCTTCTCTCTCTTCTAACAACTTAACCACCTTCTCCCGCTACTTATTTCATTCCTTTTTTATCCCTTCTCATGTAAACCTTTAATTGCCTAACACATTCACAGTGCAACAGTACAATATCACAACTATAATTAGAGTACAGTATCAAAATATACAACTATAATTAGCTAGAGTACACACATTATTATAATAAAATTAAAATTATCCTTAAAATATAGGCAAAGATAAACTATCTTTAGAGAAAAGACAACTAACAAAATCAGATTTTATTGACAGGGGTTCTTTCATTCAATTTTTAATAATATTTTTATGTCAGGAACTATATAATTCTTTCATTAATCTTAAAACCAATATTTGTACTTATATTTACAATTTTATTTAAATGGAGCCCAATGAAAAAATTGATACTGATTGATGTTAAATTAATGAAAATTACAAAACTAAAGGGAGGATGTTAAATTAAATATGTACATAATCATCACATTTATTTTGAGAAATTAAAAAAAAATTACTTATTTGCAACTTTACGAAGTGATTATGAAGATATATTGATATCATTATACCCTGATATGGGGGACAGGATTTTTGGCCCACAATATCTACATTCATCACCACCTCCATCTGAAAAAACCAAAGAGGTTACTTGTCTCCTTGACAAAAACACACATATGTAGTACTTTTAAATGTTCATTGAGGAACCATAACCCATCATTGGTTGTACATGGTCATTGCTTTTGTATATGCAGTATCAATAACATATTTATAAATCCCCAAACTCATAATTAGGTGCGTATATTTGTTTACCAATTAAAATCTGTAAACAAATGTTGAACGTACAAGACATAAAATTCAGCTGTAGGTATAAGAACTAATCTTCAAAGAATTATAACGCACGTGTTGGCAATATGGCCCAAACCTCTCGACCTAAGAGGAATACAAAGAAGCTCTCTACACAAATATTCTATGGAAAATGCTTCTCTCCTTTTTTTTCATTCCTTTAATAAATTGTTTTCATACCAGCATCATACGGAAACAGAAAAGGGAATCTAACAATAATGCGTATTTGTGAAATAATCATTGGTGACAGTTATGACAGTACATATTTAGTAGAATCCATGAAACATGGCAATAGGTGGTCACACAAGGATTGCCATTACAAATAACTATTCATTACACCATTTAACCAAGACACTTATCAACACAGCAACAAGGGAAAGATAAGAAGCATATTAAATCATAAAGGTAAAGTTCCAATCAGAAAATTAACAAAGAACCACTGACTATGAAAAGCAAAAAAATTAAGGTTAAGTTAAAAGCGAGATCTACAAGTAGAACCTTACATCATATTGGCGGAGATGGGAGCTCTACTGGAAGCGCAAGTTTTTCTCGGCGAGCGAGGGAAAACGAAATTTCGCATAAGTAACTTTACTCTTTTTCTTTTTTTTTTTATTGATGCATTTCAAACCAAATTATTATTTCACTTTGTTTAACGAAATTATTTTGTTTAAGTGTTTAATAAGATTATAATTTTTGTAATTTATGTTTAATTTGTCAGTATTATATGTGTTAAAATAATGTTAATGTTATATGTTAAGATAATACAAATATTCTGTGTGTATCACATATAAATGAACATGTGTGTTAAAATAATATTAGTATTATGTGTTAGTGTGAAGATTGCGTGAGTATTATGTGCTAAGTTAATATCATATATGTGTAGGGTTTTTATATTCAATTTAATTTTAATTTTTGTTATTTTTATTTTTTTTAATTTTTAATTTTTTTTTATTTTTATTTAATTTAATTTTTAATTTTTGTTAATTTAATTTAACTTAATTTTAATTTTGTTCATTAAATTTAATTTTTATTAAAATATATATTTTTATTATATATTTTTATTATTTTTAAAGTAATTCTAATTATATTATTATTATTATTATTATATATATATATATATATATATATATAATATTTTATACACATACAAAAAAGGATTAGAGTTAGTTTAAAAATAGTTAAGAGTTCTTCTTCTAATTTAAAATTAATAAAAAAATTTCATTCTAATTTTAGAAATAAGTTAGAATTTTCTTTATAATTTTAAAAATAAATTATAGTTTTCTTTCTAATATTAAAAATAATGAAGAGTTTTTTTATAATTTTAAAAATAATAAATAATTTTTTTCTAATTTTAAAAGTATTGAAGAAATTTATTTCTAATTTTAAAGTAAAGAATATTTTTTCTTCAAATTTTAAAAATGATAAAAAAAAAATCTTCCAATTTTATAAATAATGAAGAATTTTTCTTCTAATTTTAAGAATTTTCTTTCTAATTTAAAAAATAAAGAAGAATTTTCTTTTTGATTTTATAAATAATAAAGAATTTTTCTTCATAAATAACTTTTTTAAAATTAAAAAAAAAAGTTTAAAAAGATAAAAAAAAATAATGAAAAATTAAAAAAAAAATAACAAACTGAAACGTAATATCTATTACACGTTTAATGATTTAAACATCATTATAAAAAATTAAATTAAACAT
This sequence comes from Vigna mungo, assembly GCA_036885675.1. Taxonomy (NCBI): domain Eukaryota; kingdom Viridiplantae; phylum Streptophyta; class Magnoliopsida; order Fabales; family Fabaceae; genus Vigna; species Vigna mungo. The sequence continues at coordinate 23,484,644 of CP144699.1, forward strand.
AAATTATAAAAATTAAAACCATATTAAACATTAAAAAAATAAATCCCATGTGAAACAATATCAAGGAAAATAATGGCTTTTAATATATACACTTATTGTCGGTACCTTTTTAAACATTTTTTTCTAAAATTTTTATTAAATTCCAGCATCTGTCAGACACAATTTTTTATTCTAATTTAAAATAGGATAATGATACTTTGACATTTAGAATTTGACAAATTTTTTATATCAGGACGTGTCAAATTCTGGATGGTCCACGTATTTAATAAAGAAAAGGCTTAATGATGTGGATTATGAATTGGGAGGGATCTCAAGAGTGGTTTTCATTTTTAGATTTCAAAATTGTATTCGAGTTTTGGTTTCGAAAACCCTAGAGAGAGAAGTTCCAACTCTCGCCACCGAGAATCACCGTTTCCACCGTCAGTTGTGTCGCAACTGGAATCGTGACGGGACGACGATGATCCGAAAAAAAAAGAACTAATTTTGAAAAAGAAGAGTTTCGGAGTCGTTACCATAGTTTATTATGGAAAACTACGGAAAAACCATAAAATAAGGTAAGGTTTGCGAAAACCGAAATTCGGGTTCGGGAGCCGGTTACGTCTGGAGAAGGTATTAGCATCCCACAACGCCTGCCCTAAGGAAGTACCTTTAATTAAACACGCGAATTTGATGTGTTTTGCAAAATGTTTAATTTCCCCTAAAAATAAAATTCTAAAGAAAACAAAAATATTTTTTTGTATTTTTTATGTGAAATTATTGAGAAAATCATATTGGAAAATATTTGGATTTTTGGTAAGTGAACCCGACAAGGACTTCCCTTGCTCCTACGTATCTCCACTTTTGATGGAGAATCAAGGATCACGTAGTTCTGGCTACTACGTTTAAGAAATGATTTAAAAAATATTTGAGAGTTTGTTTGAAAAATTTATTGAAAATTGATTGGAAATTTGATTGGAGATTTGTTTGTAAATGAAAGATGTTTTTGGCTTTTGAAGATTTTATATATTTTTTTTGTATTTTTATAGAAAAAGGAAAAGGTTTTAGCACAAGACAGACAGAATGGTCGCACGTGTGCTTAAACCTTTCAAAATAAATTTTGTTGATTTTTTTTTAAAGAAAAAGAAAAAGGTTTTCAGCACAAGGCAGACAGAATGGTCGCACGTGTACTTAAACCTTTTAAAATAAATTTTGAAAGATTTTTTGAAAGAAGAAGAAAAATGTTTTATGCACAAGGCAGACAGAATGGTCGCACGTGTACTTAAACCTTTAACACATATTTTTATTATTTTTTTTTGTAAAGAAAGGAGAAAGATGAAGTGAAGGATTCATGAAGCATAAATGTAAAATAAAATGAATATGGTAAAAAAAATTATAAACTAAAAAATATCAAAATGCATAAATAAATAGAATAAGAAAAATATGCGTACCTTGTTGAAGATTTGAATGAGGAAGAAAATGTCACTTGAAATAAGTTGTGAGAAGAGGTATATGGAAGGTGAGGAAGGATGACCTTGAAGTAGAAATGTGGTATGAAATTTAATGTATATAGAGGAATTAGGAAGGGAAAGTGTGAGAGAGATTAAGTAGAGTTTTGGGATAAAATGAAGAGGTTTCGGTGTGAGAGAAGAAAAATGAATATTATGAAAGTGTGTAAGTAAGTGTGTAGGTGTGTGTGTGTAAATGAAGTGAAGAGAATGTGGGTATTTATAGAGTTGAGGATGAAGAAGTGTTAAATAAAATATAATTTTTTAAAAAATTGAGTGGAAAAATAGAAAAAGTTAATGTGGAAAAATAAGTAAAAGAAATAATATTAAAAGTGAGTGGAGAAATTAGGTGAAATAAAATATAGTAAATAGTGAAAGTTAATGTGGAAAATAAGTGAAAGAAATAATATAAAAATTTGGTGGAGAAATTAGGTAAAATAAAATATAATAAATAGTAAAAGTTAATATGGAAAATAAGTTAAAGAAATAATATAAAAAGTTGGTGGAGAAATTATGTGAAATAAAATATAATAAAAAGATGAAAAGTAAAAGGTTAATGTGGAAAATATGTGAAAGAAATAATATAAAAAGTTGGTGGAGAAAGTAGATGAAATAAAATATAGTAAATAGTAAAAGTTAATGTGGAAATTAAGTGAAAGAAATAATCTAAAAATTTGGTGGAGAAATTAAGTAAAATAAAATATAATAAATAGTAAAAGTTAATGTGGAAAATAAGTTAAAGAAATAATATAAAAAGTTGGTGGAGAAATTATGTGAAATAAAATATAAAAAAGATGAAAAGAAAAAGGTTAATGTGGAAAATATGTGAAAGAAATAATATAAAAAGTTGGTGGAAAAAGTAGATGAAATAAAATATAGTAAATAGTAAAAGTTAATGTAGAAATTAATTGAAGGAAATAATATAAAAGATGGTGGGAAAATTAGGTGAAATAAAATATAATAATAAAATAAGGTAAGTGGAAAAATTAGAAAAATTAGGAAGAAGAAAAATTTAAATAAAAAAAATAAATATAAAAAATGTGATAGTAAATGAAAAAGGTAGGTGATGTGGAATGTGATGTGGAAGATGATGTGGAGAGTGGGGTGTGAGAAGAAAAATATGATGGTGAGAAAGAAAAAGAAAAAAAATGTGAGGTTATTTTGTACCATTGGACTAAGGATAAAAAAGTTAATTTGGAGGTGTAAATAGTAAAACGAAATAGTAATTTTTTTTCTTTATTATTTTTTTTTATTTTTGTGATGAATTTTATCTACCCAACAAAATTCTTTTCTTTTTGTTTTTTCGTTTTCTTTCTTATTTTATTTATTTATTTATATTATTTGTTTAAAAAAATCAAAATATAATAAGACAAAAATAAAAAAACAAGTCCTAATATTCAGTTACCTAGACGAAATTGGGTGTTGATAGCTGCCCCTCTTTACTTAGATATTGCTGGATAATATGGAAATTTGATATTTCTGTATTATCTGAGTAAAAACTAAGTAAAGATAGAAACACTAATTTCGTCCGGATTTCTACGGAAACGAAATGAAGACAGATGAATATGAAACACCAGATTAACCAAGTCCAGGAAAGGTGAGATTGCAATAAAAGAAAACGACCATTGCCTATCAGAAGGTCGACAACACAAAACAACAACCTGGATTTGAACATTGCCAAGCAGAGGGCCAATATCGCAGAAGAAAACTAAAAATTGAGCATTGCCAAGCAAAGGGTCGATATCACAAAAGCAAACTAAAAGTGCCAGATAAACTGGACTTCAAAAAGCTAGACCAAAGTTGTGCTTGAGAGGAATGAGGTGTACAAACCTCGTGAAGGGTGTACTCACCCTACGAATGAATGAAGTGAGGTGTACTAACCTCGTGGAGGGTGTACCAACCCTATGGATGAATGATGTGAGGTGTACTAACCTCGTGGAGGGTGTACCAATCCTATGGATGAATGATATGAGGTGTAACCTCGTGGAGGGTGTACTAACCCTATGGATGAATGATATGAGGTGTACTAACCTCGTGGAGGGTGTACCAACCCTATGGATGAATGATATGAGGTGTACTAACCTCGTGGAGGGTGTACCAACCCTATGGATGAAATGATTTGAATGTTGGGTTCGACCATTGTCTTCAGAGGGCCGAATCAAAAAGAAAAACTTTCTTAGGATACCAGCCGAGTTGGGCTTTGGATGCCAGACAAAACTGGGCTTGAGGGCTAGGTGAAACTGAGCTTGAGGGGGGGGGGGCAATGTGGAAACTGGGCTGGGGGCCAGGTGAAACTGGGCTTTGGGGCCAGGCAAACTGGGCTTTGTGGGCCAGTGTGGAAACTGGGCTTAGTGGGCCAATATGGAAATTGGGCTTTGTGGGCCAATATGGAAACTGGGTTTGTGGGCCAGTGTGGAAACTGGGCTTAGGGGGCCACGTGAAACTGGGCTTGAGGGCCAGGTGAAACTGGGCTTGATGGCCAATGTAGAAACTGGGCTTGGGGGCCAGGTGAAACTGAGCTTGAGGGCCAGGTGAAACTGGGCTTATGAAATTTTGAAATTGCCAGATGAGACTAGGCTTTTGGAATTTTGAAATTGCCAGATGAAACTGGGCTTGTGAAATTTTGAAATTGCGAGATGAGACTGGGCTTTTGAAAATTTGAAATTGTCAGATGAAACTGGGCTTTTGAAATTTGAAATTTTTGAAACTTGTAATTTTGTGAAATGTTTTTTTTTTACCGATACTGTTGAAAGCCTCCGGTATACATAACTGAAACTGTAGCTACAGTAAAAAAATTTTGGTTATAAAAGGAGGAGCAGACAACGTTGAGTGGAGTTGTGATTTTTCTGAGTGTTTCTGAGAGAGTGGGAGGTTCTGAGAGTGAGATCTGAGCGAGTGAGATCTGAGCGAGAATGCGTCTGCGAACCCTCTGCCAAGCGAGATTCTGCTTCTGCCTCCACAACTGTAAGTTCTCTCACTCTCAATCTCTCTTCTTTCTTCTTCTTTTTTTTTTCGTTTCTATCACTTTGCTTATTTACGTTCTTCCTCTTTACTTTCGCTTACTGCTTTTTATTTTACGCTTCTTTATATTCCTTTCACTTTACTGCCCTTTTTTATTTTTGTTCATTTTTTTTATATACACGGGGTATATAGGCCGTAAAACCGCCACCTACCCCACTTAATCTTATTTGTATATTTTCTTCTTCTTTTTTTTTCTCTTCTTTGTTATGGACAAGTTGTAAGAATTGATGAACACGGGGTATATAGGCCGGAGAACCGCCACCTACCCCACTTAAAATTTAAACAAGAAAATAAACCCATTGGACTTATATCTGATTAGGATCTGTTTCAAGGACCATGAAACAAACCTATTTTCTGGACATTGAGAACCTAGGACTGGACAATTAAATTAAAAAGAAAAAAAATGAAAGACTTGACTTGACTTAAATCTGACAAATCTTATCTTTTTGTTTTGTTTTTGTTTTGTTTTTCGTTTTGTGTTGTTTTTGTTTTTGTTTTTGTTTTGTTTTTAGAAGTAATATGAACAAGAGTTTAGAAAACATGGATGCGGGTTACAAACGATGGCGGTCCACCCTAGAGCAAGTTCAGATCTTGTTGAACATTTTCAACCATGGGATCATTAATCCCAATCGAGATCAGATTCAGAAGATTGCAGAACGACTCCGGGAGTACGGGGAAGTTGGAGAGTATAGCGTCTACTGCTGGTTTCAGAACCATGGAAACCGATTAAAGCATCGACGCTTGTCGCAAGACGTCCCCGGGACATCTGGAGCTTCATACACTCTCCTGCCGCCATACATTTATGGTAAGTTTTTTATATTTTTTTTTATTTGTTTTTTTTTGTTTATTTTTCTTTTCGTTTTTTTTAGTGACTAATATTATTTTTTATCTTGAGATCCTTCATGGGTCATTCCGCAGTTTCTACAAGCTCCACCGACTCCACAGCTCCTGGATCTCTTCCCTATCCCCCTCATACGTGAAGAGCAAAAAAAGCTGACTTATTTCTTGCCGTTCCACATTAAAGCTCCTTCCACAGAGCTTTCTCTCAGATTGTCGTCTCCTTAAGGAGACCCCTTTTTATTTTATTGTTGTTGTTTTGTTTTTTTTTTTGTTTTTTGTTTTTATTTTATTTTTTTTTGTATTTTTTTTTGTTTTTATTTTTTTTTGGTTGTACTTTAATTGGCCGCTTATGGCCGACATCTGAACAATTTATTTTTTTGTTTTTATTTTATTTTTGGTCTGTACACTTAACGGCCACTTGTGGCCGACACTTGAATTTTTTTTTATGCATTGTGATAATTATTTGCATTTTCTATATGCCTAACTTTGTTTGTAATTTCATATTTGCATCGGTAATAAACAAATTACAATTTGGTTGCTCTTATTCTCTCTCTATCTCTTTTTTTGAAAATTTCGTTGATGCTTTTATGTTTTTGCTGCAACGAATTCCAATTTTCTGTTTCTATATATGTAATTCAAACTCAAACTTAGAATGAAATAACTAACATAATGACCATACAAGCTAAAAATATTATAAAGTGTTAAAATCAAGACGTCAAGACCCTAACATGATTAACACAAAACAAAATGGCCTGTAAAAGGAAAAAACTTGAATGCATATCATTTTTTTTTATTTTTGAAGAAACATTCGATAACCATTCATATGAATGAAGAGGGTTTCGATCCGAAATTGATGCACATATGAAAAACATCTGCTTTATCTTTCTTTTCTTTTTTTCTTTTTTGATGATTGAAATGAACATGAGAGGAGAAAGAAAAAATGAGTTTGAATGTTGGGTTCGATCATTGCCGAGTAGAGGACCTGAACACCAATGGCAGAAATTTAAAATTAATTGGTTTTGATTTTGGATTTTGATTTTTGTGATTTTTTTTGAATTTTTGTTTTGATTTTTTTTGTTTTGAATTTTTTAGTCAAATGCCTTAATTGCAATCATCAAACTTGTTTTTATTTTGTATTATATTTATTTTTTTAGAAAAAGAGTGTCATACATTTCGAGGTTTACACTTTGAGATTATTACATTTTGATTTTTTTTTCGAAACATTAATGCACACATGCTTGAATTTATTAGCAAGCGAAAAGTGGGAGACATTTAGCAGGGTTTGGAGAAGACTAGGATAGCCACTTGGGCACACCGTTCCTAATACACTCCTCGACGAAGATGTTTGTTGCGGAAAATCCTTTATTTTGAAAAAGTGAAGGATAAATGTTTTCAAGCAACATGCGCACAAACGTCTCGAGAAAAACGTCAAATTGTTATTTTTTATTAGGCACTTGACCTCAGAAAAGCATTGACACCACCTTTGTTTGGATTATTCATCATTTTTTCTTTTTCTCGTTTTTTTTTTTGCTTTTTTTGCTATTTTTTTTTGAAAAATAAGAGTTTAACGATTTGCAAGAAAGACAAGCGACTCAAGATTGCCTAAGTTTTTATTCAATTTTTTTTTTCTTCACAATACCCTTTCAAAACTCGATTTCCAGCACTACTTGGAGAAACCCTGTAGAGAATGTTCGTATTGCAAGTCATGGATGACAACGCGATATCAATGAGCATATTTCCCCGGTAGCAAGTCGCTTCTCAACATTAAAATTCATTCGTGCAACAACTTATGCATCTTTATGTGGCTCTAAAGCCCATTTCATTGCTTCATGCATCGACAAAGGCATTCTCAATCCTTGCCTTAGTGTTAGATGACTTTCTTCAAACTTTAACCATCTTGAATCAGTCAAAGATTGCATTTAAGCCTGAACACCCAACACCTTTGATGGAATGATCGATATCCTCTTCGTGGTAATCACCTTTTGTATACGATGCATCACAAGTCTTAAGGTATTGAGGCTTTGAAGACTTCATGTAACAAGTAGAGACCAATCTTTTTATGCAGGAGACTTGGAAGAAACATTGCATAAGTCATATGGATAGGAGTGAAACTCGCAGGCTTTTTCTCTTTATCAAACATTTTTCTGCTTAAGTGCTTGGTGGGAAGTTGAGTTTGGGTCAAGTATCCCATTCGTCTTGCAACTATTTCAAATGGAGAGTAAGTCAACGAAATTTGAGCCATAGGAGGTGATTGTGCTCCTTCCTTTCTTCTCCTCCCAAGCTTAAACCCAACTCGTTTATATTTGCTGTCATAGTATGACTTTGCGCAATCTTTCCGACCCTCACATTAACTTAAATTCTTCCTTCAAGTATCCTCAGGTCTGCAAAATTTGAGGAAACACTACTCACCATGGTCTCACAAAAGGGTGATTGCAGAGTATTTAGGAATGTGTCAACCATCTCGTTATCACTCATAAGAGACTTTCCTTGAGCCACATTCTTTCCGCCTTTGGGTATGTTCTTTGAATGATTTTGACTCCATTTTCACCATATTTTGTAGTTGTAATCTATGAGATGTAACATCTGTGTTATATTTGAAATGCTTCAAGAAAACATCCACCAGATCCTCCCAAGACTAGATGCTCGAAGGTTCAAGATGAGTGCCCCAGCTTGGTGTCATGCAAACCAATCTAACATGGAAGAAATGAAGTAGCAACTTTTCATCACATGCATGAACAACCATTTTCTTGCCATACGCCATGAGATAAGTTTTAAGACCAAATGGTTTCTCTATATTTTACAAATTTGGGCAATTAAACTTTGAAGGTATCATCACTTCCGAGACAAAGCAAGCCTCGCAACATTTTCAAACTCAGCGCTTCATTCACCTTCTATGACTGTCATCTTTTTTCAGCATTTCAAATTTACCCTTGTCAACCTCAACATCCATTGATGTACAAATATGGAAAGAAAATTTCAACTCAGATTGCCTTGTCATTGTCGTACTCATCATACTTGGCTGAATCATTGTTGTGGGGACCATGAAAGTGGTTGCCCCAAGCTTGTTTCTTCCTTCATCTACGTTCTCTCCGGCCTTTTGAGTGTCCACATGCCCCAAGTCTGCTTCTGAGGGTGAAGTGTAATTTAGAGGAAAAGCCATATGAGAGGAAATTTTGGGTCCTTCGAACTCTGTGTTGAGATTGTGGTGTGCACGAATGCCCGAGGTTTTTGAAGGCATTCAAGACCTCTAGGTTTCGGCTCATTTAACCCTTCAATTGTTGAGCATCGACTTTCATCCATTATTGAACTTCTCTTTGGTCCTCCAAGATTTGGTAACTGGTTCGAGTCCTTCGGGGTATCTTGTTTTTTTTTTTTGAAATTTTATTAGATGAAACAAATTAAGAAAAATAAAAATGAAGAAGAGAAAGGACAATTATTCTAGCCAGAAATTATAAAGCTATGAAAACATTGCCCCTTGTATAATATGGAAATTAACACAAGACTGAGTCAATAAGGTGGTTCATCATTCAGAAGTTCCCAAGATGTGAGGCGTAGGACGTCTTGGTCAACTATCTCGGCTTTAGTCATCACATTCTTCATTTCTCTGGTCAGCTCTTGCAGCAATTAAGGAAAGTTTCAACCCCATTAAGCAGGTTAAAGACCAACACTGCAGACTCAGCATCAGTTGATAACTTAGGGACGACTTCAATGTCTCCATTAGCATGGGAAATTAGTTGTGAGTGTCAACATTCCTTCTTCAGTTTTGTCACTGTTACTTTCACACGCTGTTCAGCATTATGAAATTGGTTTTCGCAATTTGGGCCAGGAGAAATTAACTTGAGTGGCAACTTGATCGTCTTATCCCTTTCTGTGATTCATTGGCTAAAAAGGATTCTTTCATTAATAGTCCATGATCTTGGGCCTCTCTCCAAGCGAACAACGCTGCCCAAGCGTCCCTAACATGAAGCATTTTAGTAAGGGTTCCTTCCTCAGAAGATCCGCAATGTGGCAAGAGATGCAGGTGTTGGCGATCCTCTCACAGGATACCCAAATTTTTTTTTTGACACACAGATGTAATAATACACATTGGATACCCATGAGGGGAACATTAGGGTAGCTCCCACAACGGAGTATGATACACGATCTTTGCTGCCAAGAAACACGCCATTTAAAAATTTCTTCCTTTAAGTTGTGCTCATTCATTTGCCCCTTTCATTTCTGGTTTACGTTGCAGTGACTCCTCCATAGGACATGTGGCATTCAAGGCTCCCTTACTCATACGAGAAATGAATCATACATGCGACACTAGTAAACAACATTATCTCTTCCTTCTCTTTAGCTCACAATGTTGGCTAAGGGATCCCATAGGCTTTGGTTAGGACAATAGGATTGGCTTCACAACGTTGACTAGAGGCATTCATGGCAGCATAATCGACCAACTCTCTTACCCTTGATTGTGAACTTGCTCTCAAACTTCATAGGGTGAACTTCCATTATCGTCGCTAGTTGCAAGCCATTTATATACCACCCGAGGTAGCATGAAGTTTTTCCCTCGAGAAGTACATCAAAGATTTGCTCAAGTTCTCCCACTACAGGCACCAATTGGAAATCCTGAAAGCTGCAACAGGTTCAGCAAATTCCTATACTCTTTGAATGCTTCTTTCAAGGTTACTTTTTCTCAAGTGTCCAATGCTACCTTCCTTGGCCTCAATGTGTATCCGTTTCTTCAAAAAGTCGGAACTTGAATGCCCCTTGACTCAAAATCTCATTTCCATCTTTTACCTTGAGGTAATCACAAATTTATAATTTCCTGACTAGAATCCACAAAATGTGACAAGACCATAAAAAACATGAGCAACAAAGAAAGAAAGAAAAAAGAAGAATGTAGTGATATGTACAAGGTACTTGATTTTATTAAGCAAAAATGAGGGTTATAGGACTGCGCACATCTCCCTTTGTGTCCTAATAAAGGTTCGACGCTTAAGATTCAAGATCCAGTATATGAAATCTCACAAGGATGGTACCCTGAACCTAAAGGTCAATGGTCACTAGAGCTGTGGCCCCCTCCACAGCATTTCCACAACAGTCGAGTAATCAACGAACTGTGGAGACACAAATGAAGAGAACAAACTCTAGCTGGAGTTCTCACGATAGCCAAACAAGAAGTATATCCCAGAGTGACACCGCTACACAACTCCTCTAATTCTAAGTTACGCTCAGACTCGAGTATAGGGCCCCACTCATGATATGCCGAAAGTGTGTGTGAAGGGAGAATGTAAATGTACACCCCAAACCCCCACCTGCAAAACAACCAGAAAATTTCCCAGGCAGATATAACATGTTCTCTACCCTAGGATTCAATATTCAACAGTTCACATGCAATTATTTCAAACATTAAACATAAAAACAGAAAGGGGAAGAAAAACACAAAGTAAAACCACATCGAATTCGCGCATCTAATTAAATGGCTTGACTCTCTAGTCGTCCCCAGTGGAGTCGCCATTTGTCGCAACCGGAATCGCGGCGGGACGACGACTATCCGAAAAAAAAAACTAATTTTGAAAAAGAAGAGTTTTAGAGTCGCCACCATAGTTTATTCTGGAAAACTACGGAAAAACCATAAAATAAGGCAAGGTCTGTGAAAACCGAAATTCGGGTTCAGGAGTCGGTTACGTGTGGGGAAGGTATTAGCATCCCACAACGCCTGCCCTAAGGCAGTACCTTTAATTAAATACGCGAATTTGATGTGGTTTGCAAAATGTTTAATTTCCCCTAAAAATAAAATTCTAAAGAAAACAAAATTTTTTTTTGTATTTTTTATGTGAAATTATTGAGAAAATCATATTGGAAAATATTTGGATTTTTGGGAAGTGAACCTGACAAGGACTTGCCTTGCTCCTACGTATCTACACTTTTGATGGAGAATCAAAGATCACGTAGTTCTGGCTACTACGTTTAAGAAATGATTTAAAAAATATTTGAGAATTTGTTTGAAAAATTGAAAATTGATTGGAAATTTGATTGGAGATTTGTTTGTAAATGAAAGATGTTTTTGGTTTTTGAAGATTTTATATTTTTTTTTTGTATTTTTATAGAAAAAGGAAAAGGTTTTAGCACAAGGCAGACAAAATGGTCGCACGTGTGCTTAAACCTTTCAAAATAAATTTAGTTGATTTTTTTTGAAAGAAGAAGAAAAAGGTTTTCAGCACAAGGCAGACAGAATGGTCGCACGTGTACTTAAACCTTTTAAAATAAATTTTGAAAGATTTTTTGAAAGAAGAAGAAAAAGGTTTTATGCACAAGGCAGACAGAATGGTCGCACGTGTACTTAAACCTTTAACACATATTTTTATATTTTTTTTTTGTAAAAAAAGGAGAAAGATAAAGTGAAGGATTATGAAGCATAAATGTAAAATAAAATGAATATGGTAAAAAAAATTATAAATTAAAAAATATCAAAATGCATAAATAATTAGAATAAGAAAAATATGCGTACCTTGTTTAAGATTTGAATGAGGAAGAAAATGTTACTTGAAATAAGTTGTGAGAAGAGGTATGTGGAAGGTGAGGAAGGATGACCTTGAAGTAGAAATGTGGTATGAAATTTAATGTATATAGAGGAATTAGGAAGGGAAACTGTGAGAGAGATTAAGTAGAGTTTTGGGATAAAATGAAGAGGTTTCGGTGTGAGAGAAGAAAAATGGATATTATGAAAGTGTGTAAGTAAGTGTGTAGGTGTGTATGTGTAAATGAAGTGAAGAGAATGTGGGTATTTATAGAGTTAAGGATGAAGAAGTGTTAAATAAAATATAATTTTTTAAAAAAAGTGAGTGGAAAAATAGAAAAAGTTAACGTGGAAAAATAAGTAAAGGAATAATATTAAAAGTGAGTGAAGAAATTAGGTGAAATAAAATATAGTAAATAGTGAAAGTTAATGTGGAAAATAAGTGAAAGAAATAATATAAAAATTTGGTGGAGAAATTAGGTAAAATAAAATATAATAAATAGTAAAAGTTAATGTGGAAAATAAGTTAAAGAAATAATATAAAAAGTTGGTGGAGAAATTATGTGAAATAAAATATAATAAAAAGATGAAAAGAAAAAGGTTAATGTGGAAAATATGTGAAAGAAATAATATAAAAAGTTGGTGGAGAAAGTAGATGAAATAAAATATAGTAAATAGTAAAAGTTAATGTGGAAATTAAGTGAAAGAAATAATATAAAAATTTGGTGGAGAAATTAGGTAAAATAAAATATAATAAATAGTAAAAGTTAATGTGGAAAATAAGTTAAAGAAATAATATAAAAAGTTGGTGGAGAAATTATGTGAAATAAAATATAAAAAAGATGAAAAGCAAAAGGTTAATGTGGAAAATATGTGAAAGAAATAATATAAAAGTTGGTGGAGAAAGTAGACAAAATAAAATATAGTAAATAGTAAAAGTTAATGTAGAAATTAATTGAAGGAAATAATATAAAAAGATGGTGGGAAAATTAGGTGAAATAAAATATAATAATTAAATAAGGTAAGTGGAAAAATTAGAAAAATTAGGAAGAAGAAAAATTAAATAAAAAATTAAATATAAAAAGTGTAATAGTAAATGAAAAAGGTAGGTGATGTGGAAGATGATGTGGAAGGTAATGTGGAGAGTGGGGTGTGAGAAGAAAAATATGATGGTGAGAAAGAAAAAGAAAAAGAAAATGTGAGATTATTTTGCACCATTGGGCTAAGTATAAAAAAGTTAATTTGGAGGTGCAAATAGTAAAACGAAATAGTAATTTTTTTTCTTTATTATTTTTTTTTATTTTTGTGATGAATTTTATCTACCCAACAAAATTCTTTTCTTTTTGTTTTTTCGTTTTCTTTCTTATTTTTTTATTTATTATTATTTTTTTTAAAAAAAATCAAAATATAATAAGACAAAAATAAAAAAAACAAGTCCTAATATTCAGTTACCTGGACGAAATTGGGTGTTGACAAGTTGCCTCAAAAGTGCGTCGTTCAACAGTTATCGAAGGACATTCCGCCGTTGTGTCGCCGATTGGAACTCGCATGAAGTAATACCTGCAGCTCGCGTGTCCAGAATTTGTATTTCATAATGTGTGTTTAAGGTGCTATTTACAGGGTCTTATTTTTTCACTTAAAATATGCAGTTCAAAATAAGTGACAAATTCAAACATGCCGTATTCGTGCAAAAAGTTAGACTAAACTACCCACTTGTATTGGCTTTCCTACAACTTTTGTTTCTGCACCATCAATTTTAACAAAAATGTTTCCTTTGTAATGGAGTTGGATATAAATGTGCTAATAAATGATAGATAATGAATTTTATTCAATATAATTGGTAAACAATAAAGTGTGGAGTTCAAAATAAGTGGAGATTAAAAAATGCCCTCTTCGTGCAAAAAGTTAGCCTAAACTACCCACTTATATTGCCTTTGCTACCACATATGTTTCTGTACCATCATTTTTAACAAAAATGTTTCCTTGGGGATGAACTTGGATATAAATGTGTTAATAAATGGTAAATAATGAATTTTATTCAATATAATTTGCTAACAATAAAGTGTGGAGTTGAAAATAACTCGCAAATTCAAAGATGCCTTCTTCGTGCAAAAAGTTAGCCTAAATTACCACTTATATTGCCATTGCTACCACTTTTGTTTCTGCACCATCACAACGACGCAAAAATGTTTCCTTGGGAATGAACCTGGATATAAATATTTTAATAAATGATAATTAATGAATTTTATTTAATATAATTGGTTAACAATAAAGTGTGTAGTTAAAAATAAGTGGCAGATTCAAAGATGGCCTCTTTGTGCAAAAAGTTAGTTTAAACTACCCACTTATATTGTCTTTGCTATCACTTTTATTCTGCACCATTAATTTTAACAAAAATGTTTCGTTTGGGATGAACTTGGATATAAATGTGTTAATAAATGATAAATAATGAATTTTATTCAATATAATTGGTAAACAATAAAATGTGGAGTTCAAAATAAGTGGAGATTCAAAAATGCCCTCTTCGTGCGAAAAGTTAGCCTAAACTACCCACTTATATTGCCTTTGATACCACATATGTTTCTGTACCATCATTTTTAACAAAAATGTTTCCTTGGAGATGAACCTGGATATAAATGTGTTAATAAATGATAAATATTGAATTTTATTCAATATAATTGGCTAACAATAAAGTGTGGAGTTGAAAATAACTGGCAAATTCAAAGATGCCTTCTTCGTGCAAAAAGTTAGTTTAAACTACCCACTTATATTGTCTTTGCTATCACTTTTATTCTGCACCATTAATTTTAACAAAAATGTTTCGTTTGGGATGAACTTGGATATAAATGTGTTAATAAATGATAAATAATGAATTTTATTCAATATAATTGGTAAACAATAAAGTGTGGAGTTCAAAATAAGTGGCAGATTCAAAGATGCCCTCTTCGTGCAAAAAGGTAGCCTAAACTACCCACTTATATTGCCTTTGCTACCATTTTCGTTTTTTCACCATCACTTTTAACAAAAATGTTTCCTTGGAGATGGACTTGGATATAAATGAGTTAATAAATGACAATTAATGAATTTTATTCAATATAATTGGTTAACAATAAAGTGTGGAGTTCAAAATAAGTGGCAGATTCAAAGATGCCCTCTTCCGTTAAACAATGTAAAGACATGCGACCTCCAAGGATTACTTCACGCGAGTTCCAATCGGCGGTGCATTGTAACAACCCAGATTTTGGACTGTCACGGGTTTACAAAAACTTTTTAACACTTAATTTTAATACCATTGCGAAATAGAGTTTAAATAAAAACTTCCATTTATTATAACTGAATTTTGAAAACTTTATAAATCAAATGCAACTATAAAGCGTTGATAAAAATTCTATTATAAAGCTATTAGCATTGAAATCAAAATTCCAAAGTTCTCCCATGTATCATGCTGCTCAACTTTGCTTTATCTTTATCTGTAACAACATCTACTCCCGTACAAGTACAATCATCGCAGGTGGAAACCACAACCACAACATGCAAGGGTTAGGTAACATAAAAAAAATCATATAACATACATAAGTATTCAACATCAACTTAGAATAAGATTTACGAATAGTACATATCATCGCACTCCTACACACACCCTTTACATGACGACACACCAAATCATTAACACCCGCACTATCAGAATTCCAAGTCACCAACATATATAACCACAAAAGGATTTCATCAAAGTAACCAATTCACACCCAACCTCATTCGGTCATTCACTAACTCCTTCCCCAATTTAATTGAAAACATTCACTATACATTGAATCACCATCAGTTACTCATATACAACATAAGGTCAAGTGTCACTCCCCACCACTCTCTTAAAGAGCTTCACCGAGCCAGTACACTTTACCACACCATTACATAATGACATCTCCCACCATTCTTTGGAAGGCTTCACCGACAAGTACACCACTTCCCACCACTCTCTTAGAGCTTCCCCGGGCAAGTATTTACTTTCCACCACCCTCTTGGGCTTCACCGGACAAGTATACACCTCCCACCACTCTATTCTCAGAGAGCTTCACCGGGCAAGTACCAATGCTACTTCCACCACACTTCTAGGAGCTTCACCGGGCTTCACAAACATAAACTCAAATCCGCAAGAAATAAACAATATCATACTCTCACAACCAACTAATAAACCTGACATATGCCAAACATTCTTAAAACAATAATTAAACAGACAACATAATAGTAAGTTAACCAAGAACACATAAAATAGTCAACATATACTAATACAAAGCTCACCCCTTATCTTCCATAATTAAAAATCCTACATCATACTTAATCCACACTTTTGTTTTGTTAATTTTCAAACACAATTCCTTATACTAATTTTACATAATATAGCTTATACAATATTTAAAACATGACTGCTATATACTAACATTACATGATATAACTTATATAATATTTAAAATACCTCTCTATATAATACAAGAATATTATATAATATAAGCTATATGAATAAATACGAAACCAAAACCTAATGACACTATTATGTTATGTACCTCTCCAACCAAATAAAAACATTTCCTATTTCTTCAATTTGCACCATACTTCAAAAATTACCATAGTACAAAAATTAAAAACAGAATCATCATTTACTCCATTACTACCCCATTTTATTTTTTACTGCTAAAATATCCAATTATAGACTCAAACTTAGTCCATAAAACCCTGTGCCATAATTTTATATATACATTTACTCTCAAAGCAAAAATCTAAAAAATTTATCAATTAAACAACGACTCATAAACTCAGAAAAAGAAACCATCAATACTGTACAAATATAAAATTATATGATCAGACTTAATGCACCACACATTTCTAATCACATAATTTCAAACCATCAGAAAATTCACTCGCAACAAACAAGAGACTTTCGTCCAAGAATCAAATACTCATGGCATCATAGTACCAACATAAAATAAAGGATTAACACCCCTTACTCATGCAATCACGTTAGATACACCTCAAAACAAAACAAAGTGATGAGCTGTCGCGGCCCATACAAATTTGATTGCATATAAGAATGCAGTATAACTAGGAAGTGACTCCTAGGTCGTCTCTCAAGGACCAATTTTGCAGTTCGAGAATTAAGTCATACACGAAGGGGAGGGGGGAGGGTTTGTGAAAGGGTTTTGGAATGCGGATGAATCAACTTGAAAACACAAATGCAAACAAAGATGTAAACACAGATCTAAAGAAAACGGTTTCAAACACAAACTAAAGAAGGTTGGTCATTAACTTAACTACAATGTTTCCAATCACAGATCAACAAAATAAGGGTGCAACTCAAACCTCTAATCCAACAAAGTTAACCAACTAGGCGAATGTTAACCCTGTTTTCATAAAAGCGAACTAAGCGGACGCAGTGTTAATATCAAATCTAATTTACACCATGCAGTCACATCAACTAAGCGAAGATGTAACACCAACTGGGCAACTAAGCGTATACCCAATTGCAAGTGCAAAAATAGAATTCACATTAACCAAGTCAGAGTGCACAGACAATCATAATTCAAGAATCTCAAGGAAACAGTGCAATATAGTCAATGACCAACCAAACTAATTTAAGCTACCATGGAAATTAAATTAACACTATTAAAGACCTTAGACAACATTCAAACATCAAACGTTGTTACAAACAAATTAACAAACACAGTTAAAAATAATTAAACTCAACACTAACTCAAACACATTAAACTCAACCTAGTAACTAAATTAATTAAAAACCAAGGAAACCAACAAGCCTAATTTAATCCTAGTAAATTACTTGACTAAATGACAATTAGCAATTAATTTTAAAATTCCAATTGGCCAAAAAGAACCTCATGGCCGTGCACTACTCTCCACCAAGACCAAATCAATTTTTAACCTTCAATGAGCCACCAAATTTGTTGTCTTTTTGTCCCCATGTGCACCATGTCTCAAAAGAAATTAAAATATGCTTTAAACAACCAATTGAAAACCTTCCCATCACTTCTTCATGCAGCAATTTCGGAATCCACACTCCAAGACCACAAAATAACGTACCTACCAAGTGAATTCTACAAAAAATGCTTCAAAGACCAATGTGCAAATGGAAGATACCTTGGGTGCTCCTACCAATGTGCCAAGTAAGCTAAACCAAATGAAAACAAACTCCAAAAACCTCTCACCATCCTTGCAATTCTCGGCTGGAACAATGCAAAGCCAAATCCCAAAGTAGAAACATTCCCTTAGTCAAAATAAGCATCTTTTGTGTTTGTCCAAAAGTGATAAAAACTTAAATGCACCTTATCTCTCCCTTCCAATGCTCCATTTCGGTTTCTCCACCAAGACAACCCTTCAAAACCTTTTCTTCATCATACATTGACATGAATACACCCCAAGGAACCAAGCATCAACTTCAAAACAAGTCATGAACAATAAACCCAAACATATGTTACTTCAATCCACTTCTAACACTAACTTTTCTTCAACTTTCTTTGCAAAAATGAAAATAAACCCTAAACCATCAACTCCAGCTCTGTCCAGCCATCATAACAACACAAAAATATGGTCCATTCCTTGTTTCAAACATCAAAAACGAAAACCAAGAAGAAAGGGTCCAAACCACAACACCACACATCAACTTAAGCTCTCTTCAACCCAAAACTCACATAGAACTCCATTTTTATCATCCAACCAAATGAAATGCAAGGAAAAACGAGAAGAACAACAGCAAATGAAGAGGAAAACGAAATATAAAGTTACTCAAGCCTAACATCCACCATAGAAATGCAAAGACAAGCTCCAAAGCTCAAGCTTCAAGCACCAAGAACAAGCAAATGGAAGTGGAAATGAATGGTTTTTTACCATCAATGAGCTAAGACAACCAAGAGTAAGTTAAGAGAAGAATAAAATCTGCATCTTGTTCATTGAAAATGGCTCAAAACCGAAAACACCAAGACAAGCTCTCTCAAGGCATGTTCATACAAGAAACCCTAAGAGAGAAAAGCTCTCAAACCAAAAGTATGAAGTGTTGCAATGTGTGGCTCGGTATTTCCATCTAAAAACTGAGAGCCTCCCTCCAAATGGGGTCCACAACAAAATAAAAACCCTAACCTAAAAGGCACATGTCCTACACATGGGTGTTTTTTACAAAATTGCCCTCAAAAGGGTCCAAAACACCTAATTCTAATTAAGGTCTTCTAGAAAACGAAATTACAACTTAATTAAAATGGAAGTGACTAAATGTTGAGTCTTGAATGATCACGCCACCTTCCCTAATGCTTCAAATGATGTTTCCCAAAATTTCCCTGCAATCAAAATGCACTTAATCTCCGAAAATCCAAATTAGCACAATTACGAATTTCAGACCAAATTAAATACAATTTCCTGGTTTATTTAAATGCAATAAACTAAATATAGTTCAAAAAATAACCACTCATCACAAAGTCAACTCCCCTTACACATATATTCATTCCCATAATTTTTATGGAATCATAACCAAACACAACAACAAAACAAACAATGTCAACATCCCTTACCAGGATTAAAAGGCTTGCTAACTTCTTTATTCCTCCTCGCGGGTGTGGTATGACGAACAACTCTTCCTCTCTTGCTCAATCAATCACTTTTTATCACTCACCAAAAAAGTTAGGATTTTCTTTCAATACTCTCACGGCTGTAGCGGTTATCCTCCCCTTCCTTTTTTTTTTTTTTCTAAATAGCTTACTTAAATATCTCTATCAAATAACCCTTTTTATTTCCTATTATCACTTAATTTATTTATTTACTTAAAACCTATGCCGGCCCATACTTCTGCATGCAACGTACCAGAATAAACCAAGGAATTCTCATTCTGTTTCAGGAAAAATAACATATATGAATTATGTTTCTCTCTCCTCTCTTATATCTAAGGAAACCAAAAATAATAATAATAATACTAAGAAAATCTTAACAACCAAACCTTACCCTCTGCACGTGATTCCCATCCACATTTAAAGCCTAGGCATGCACACTCCCACAACCAAAACATCTACCATTAAACCCATTACATTTTGTTCAAATAAATAAAATGCTATAAAATCCTTTATTTAGGCATTTTCAAAATTTTAAAATAAAAACAATTACTAATAAATTTTCATACAACTCACAAGTACTTTCATATCCACTATCACACCATAAATCAATACTTATTTTTAAGAAAATATTAAAATAAAAAGTAAAGCTATTTTTATTTTATCCGGATCTTACATACAGCGGCAAAATGTCCTCCAATAACCGTTGAACGATGTACTTTTAGGGCAACTGAGAGTGGAAATGGCGATTCTCGGTGGCGAGAGTGTGGAGCTTCTATTTCTAGGGTTTTTGAAACCAAAAACTAAAATGCAATTTTGAAATTTGAAAATGAAAGTCACTCCCTCCCAATTTATAATCCACGTCATTCAGTATTTTTTTTTCCTTAAACACGTGGACCACCCAGAATTTGACATGTGACTGTGTAAAAAATTTATCAAATTTTGGGTGTCAAAGTATTATTACCTTTTTAAAATATGTAGGAGGAAAGCATTCTAACTAGATTTTAAAATTTATTATAGGCGGATCCCTACCACTATATTTCCTTTCTTAAATTTAAATTAAATTTTTAGCGTCAATAAATCCCAGTCTAAACTAGTTTTCTATTTTGAAAATCTATTAATTACTACCGTAGCTCACCCTAGTAACAGTTTTTTCTTAACCTTTCGAGTTAATTTGTTTTGTGTTTCAGCCATTTTAACTTGCTCTAAACAGGCCGCTACTATCTAATTTTATATATTTTAGTGTTGCGTAATCCTTTAATTTTTCACTTACTAAAATTTACAATTAAAACAAATTATATTATTTAAAATAAAATTTCATCATGTGAAAACCAAGATAAACTAAAGTAAACAAAAAATATATATAACTTTTTAATAAACAAATACTCAAACAATCATTCAAACAACATATTGTTATAGGTTCAAAATATGTCATCACAACAATTTATACAATCACTAGTATACTGTAGATCATTCAGTCAGTCAAGGAGCGGATAGTCAACCATTCAACAATGAAATGTAAGTCAGGAACCACAATTAATTGATAATTAATATGAACAATTAATAAGAATAATATTCTTTAATTGAAAATTAATAGGAATAATGAAAATCTTTTATTAGTAATTAATGGGCCAGACATAATTGTAAACCCATTATAAGATTTATAAATATATGTTTGACGAGGAGTCGGGTAATTAATTTTGATTACTCATCTTTATCACAAAATTATTGAGTAAAATCACTGACTTAAGAGTCAGAATATCTTTGACATGTACCCACCCGTACGACTTGGACAAGAAGGAGAGAGAGAGCAAACAACGTAACTTGGATGATGGAAGACCATTAGAGAGCCTATCTAGTCTTCAGGACAGCTTGAAGTGTTGTTTTAGTAAGGGACCTCAACCCCATACCCGAAACATTTTGGTTGCAGATTGTTTCCTTGTTGTTTGACAGTTTATACACCTTCAAAATATGCCTCCAAAGTTGCTCCAATCATCACTTTAGGTGTCTAAACACATCTGTGAAAAATTGCATCTCAAAGCTCCATTTTCACATGCATTTGTTAGTGCAGAATGCAGTTTTTCTTGTTGTTTGCAATTGTGCATAATTAGATTTCGGTTTTGGATTGGCAAAAGTTGGGGATTCTGTTTACAAACACATTTCAAAGCTTATACAAATGTAAACAAACAATAAAAAGCAAACAAACCCCTACAATCCACTTTGGAAGAATAAAAAATCAGAAAAACACAAAATCTGCAGCTCATTGTGGCATTTCATCAAACAGTTTGGAAATTTCATCAAACAGTTTCACTGCACACGGTTTTCTCACTGTTTTGAGTCTTTTCTTGCTTGTTTAATATGTTCTAGAACTATTCCTAAGTTCCATTTTGCTGTGCCACCGTGTTCACATTACTTTTCTCGCTTTAATTTCAATTTTTGGCCATCTTGCCTACCACCTGTTTGATAAAAGGTGTTGTAGTGCAGTCTGGTTCTGCAGCAAATTGTGATAATTTGATTCAATGATTGCACTAATTCTTGAGTGGTTTGTGATCTGTTTGAGGTGGATTCGATTGGAATTGGTCTGTCCAGAGGTTCTTCATCTTGGTAGCCTCCTAGGGAGTGGAGAAGTGGTGGAAAACACAAAGGAAAGTGATTCTCGGTGCTGCAGAATTCCTTTGCTGGAAACTACCGAGTGCTGTAGCTGTTTGCATCAGTTTTATTGCTGCAATTTAAACTTCACCTTACAGCAACTGTGAGCCTTGCGTGATTGCATCAGATTCAATCAATTTTTTTCTTTCAAGAGAAGCCAAAGTTACATCTTCCAAACCGCTTTCTTTTTCCTTACAAGTTGTAATTGTTTTCTTACTTGTTATTTTTTCATTTGTTGTAAAAGGGCCATTTATAAAGTCCAAGTTCTTTGGAAGAGTCCTGGGTGCTCTTTCAAATTCTTGGCAACTTTACTTGCTTTAATTTTAGCATAGCTAGATATAGGAGTAGACTTTAATATTGTTTTGAAATGTGTTTCGCCTAGGACCATAGGGGTCTTACAGTACGTTTAAAGTTCGTTAATTGTGTTTGATTGTTTGTGAGTTGAGTCTTTGATTTTAAAAGTATTTTTGATTAAAGGATAATTAGTTAGTAGCTTAAGGCAAATCTGGCTAAGGCAAGACTTGATATTTAAGCAACCCTAGTGGTTCACCTCTCTTACCTGATATTTGTCTAAAGTGGAAGCTTTTAGTCCTTTAAATCAAGAAAACTTTTAAAAACAAAAATGTCTTGTTATAGTTCATATAGGTCTTTTTCATATAGGTTGTCTAGTCTAGATAAAGATGATGAAATGTTTAAACAAGCTAGGAATCTTCCATTCTTTGGTAAAGACGTAGGTGCATTAACATACCTAGCTTGGGAAAAAGTTGATAAAATTGATCTTTGGTTTCATAAAGAGAGTCCATCTTATGTTTTTAGCATATATCTCTCTAAGTTAGACGAGCATGCAAGAGAGTGGTGGAATGAAAGACAATGCCATGTTAGGAAAGGTAGAAAGTCCACAATTAGGGATTGGTATGATTTAAAAGCTTGCATGAGAAGAAAGTTTGTGCTTTCAAGCATTAAAAGAAACCTAGAATTAATTAGAGATTGCATCGAAGAAGGAAAAATGTTTTTTGAAAGATTAAATGATTATGGGTTTCTTAGGAGGGAATTAGAATTTGGAGCCAAACTTAAAGAGATCAAGGATAAGAAGAGAGAAAGAGAAGAAAAAGAGAGAATACATGAAGAAAGGAGAAGAGAAGAAGAGAGGAGAGAAGAAGAGAGAAGAGAAGAATTAAGAAGGGAAGAGAGGAGAGAAGAAGAGAGAAGAAAAGAGGAAGATATAAAAGAAGAGAGAAGAAGAGAAAGAGAGATGAGGGAAGAAGAAAAGAAGAGAGAATTGCAAGAGCAAGAAAATAGAGAGAAGGAGCAATTGTTATCGAAGGCAACTTTTACTCTTACCATAATCATGGAACCTAAAAGGGAAGGTTTCCAATTCTTTTCTTCTTTTCCAATCATTATTGAGTCTTCAAACATTAATTTCTCTTTCAAACCAATTGTCATTCCATATTCTATGCAAACCTTTTCAAACTATGGCAATTCAAATCTTGAGTTATTGTTATCTTCAAGAAAACAAGTAACTCAAGACAATATTGAATTTGGACTTCTAACATTTTCAAAGATTACAAATAAAAATATTAGAAGTTCTTATTCTCTTGTGTTTATAGAAAATTTCGTCCTTGGGTTGATATTAATTGAAGATATATTTGATGCATATTGCAGATTTGTGTTTAATCCAGGAAAAAGAAAAATGGATCTAAAAGAATAAGGCCACTCCAAGATGGCCATGCTACCAAGATTGTGTGGAGCTTTTCATAAGGCAATTGTCAGATTTGAGGACAAATATTTCTTTAAGAGGGAGGGTATGATGGAATCCCTCTTGACAGTCCTCTTTTATTGTATTTTTACATTTCATTGCATATGTAGCTTAGCTTGCAAGGAACTTGGATTACTATAAATACCCAAAAGCCTCTCTTGTATTTTTACTTTTGAGATTAATGAGAATAGAATTTTCTAAATTCAAGAAACTATTCTCTCTTGAAAGTCACAAGGCTAAAGAGTCCAAAGACTTCCTCTAGCCACCTTCCAAGCACCCTTCCTATTTTTCATTTTCCATTTTCATGGTGCTGCATATTTCGCTTTCCTCCACGCATCAGCTAATCACCAACCTGCTTCAGACCAGTGGCGCCATTCATCTTCAGCCACGTGTTAGCTCCTTTATTCCACATCATTAGCAATTCCTCTCGCACATCAGTAGCATCTTTCATTCGTGTTCTCTCTCTTATCAACCACATCCTTCGAGAGCTTTTGCTTTCGCATGCATGACCATTTTAGGTTTTCCTATTCTTGCATCTCCACACCAAATCAGGTTAAGTTTCTCACAGATCTTCATCATTTTCACCCTTTGACATCGTTTACACCGATTAAAATCCTTCTGTCACCATCTCCGACCAGTTTTTCCATTTGTTTTGGCCTTTGGACTGATTAAACACCTCTCCAACCCTTGATATACCTTTTTTCATCATTAATTTGTGGTTTGAACCGATTAATTGGTTCAATTTACAATTCTCCTCATTTAAAGGGTTCCGATTGTCTAGGTTTTGGTTCTCTGAGCTCCTTCTCAGATTTGCCCCGTTCGATAATGTAGCTCTTTTAACTCAAGGATTTTGTTATCCAGAAAAACCAGTTTTTCTTGTTAGCCCAGCCTCATTATAAGCCTTGGAAAAGTCCTTGTGATAGCATTTGCATGTAAAGATTTTGATTGTTTTAGATGAATGGCAATATTGTTCGATGTGACATGTGAATAGTAAAGAGTGGAGTGACCTTTTAAACACTTGAGTGATTGAGTGAAACACTTGCTTGGTGAGAATTGTTGAAATCCATGATTACATCTATGCTTAGTGGATTGGTCATGAATGAATGAAACATCTGTTGGAAATTATGTGCTTATGTGAATCAAATTGGATTGAAAGCATGCATGCATCTTGATAGGATTCCACTGAAAATCTGAATTGAATAATGACTTGTTGTGAGGAAAAGGATTTTTGGAAAATAGTGAGCTATTTGATGATGAAGTGGAAAGCCAAGTTGTGTTTGTTTGCTTGAGGAGAAGCAAAGTTCTAAGTTTGGGGTTGTGATAACGGTCTAAAAATCGTTATTTTTATGCATAAATTTGATATAAAAACACACCCTTTGTAGCTTAGAATGAGCTTAGAATCAAGTAAAACACGTAAGTTGAGTCACAAGAGAGTCAAAAGCTGTTTTTAGAGGTATTATGCTTGTTTTGCATTGTTTTGCAAGGTTTTGATGAATATTAAGGATGGAAGTGAAGTAGGAAGGTCATAGACTCAAGAAAAGAAGATGAAAAAGGAAGAAAAGAGGAGTCTATGGACCACTCAACGCCAAATTCCAGCGCTGAGAGTCCTAATGTGAGGAGAATCACTGCCTGGCGCCCAGGCGGTGACATTGAGCGCCCAGAGTTATTAGAGGCAAACCGCTCAGCGGTGAAATTGGCCTCTGAGCGGTGGCGCGACTTGGAGGCAAACCGCTGAGTGGTTCATTTAGCCGCTCAGCGGTGATATGTTTTTATGGGCTTGGATTTTGTTATCAAATTGGCCTATATATAGCCCCAATGCGAATCAGAATGGGAATCTTTGGCAGAGGGAAACGTCCACAACAATTCTACAACCTTTGGAGGCCGTTCTTTGGATGCTTAGGCTCCAAATTACTCACTCTAAGGTTATTTCTTCCATTCCTTCATTGTATTTCATCTAGTTTCACCATGATCATGATGCACTAAAACCCTTTGTTGTTGGGGAACAATGTAATCTTTTGAAACTCTCATTTATCCAAATTCTTATTTATTTTATATGCTTGTCATATGCTTGGTTTATCAATTGTTGGGTTCCTTACCTTTGCTTAATGCTTTTATCGTTTAACTTATTCAGTAAATGTTGTTTGTCTTTATTGATACGGGAACGTACAGTAATGTCATGAACTGGGGGAATTCCTTGATTATGTTAATACTGCCTAGGGATATGGGTATGACGATCAATTGTATTTTGCTTCCGCTCATTATGCATTATTAGTTACTAGGGGAGGCTAGGGATAACAAGTTGGTAATTAGTAATAGGCTCTTTTCACCAAGGGATTGGGTTAAGGGTAGACCAAGAAAGTTTGCATGGCAATTGGATAAACAAGCAAAGTAAATAAGAAGAGTATATATTTGAGAGTGGATAAGATGAAATTGTAAACCCCAACAACACCATTCATCCGTAGTTTTTCCTCAACCATTGATTCACTGCATTTGTATGTTTAATTCTGTTTTTGCATTTAAAAACCAAAACTTTATTCTTTTCTCAAGTCTTACGAAATTAGGTTACACGAAAGGTAAGGCCTAAGAGTCCTTAGGGAAACGATACTCGGACTTACCCGTTTATATTACTTGATAACGATCTAGTACACTTGTCAAGGATTTAACAGTCAGCAACAATCTTTGGAGTAGCATTTGTTGAGATTGTTGACAACCCAATTTCTATATCAATATGGTTTTTGATGATGACAACACATTGCATAATAACATGCATATGTTGTTTGCTGTCATTACATGTTCTTATGCAAATTAATTGTAATATATACCAATTAATGTTTGTGTCCAACTCCTTTCCGGCATCATTTCATTATGGGTATTTACTGAAATTCCTCTAATGGTACCACAATCTGTTCGACGTATAACAATATGTTGAACCACTTCAACAAGTCTACGTGTAAGATATCCAGCATCTGATGTTCGTACAGCAGTATCTACAACCCCTTTACGAGCTCCGTAGCAAGAAATTATATATTCTGTTAAAGATAGCCCTTCGCGTAAATTGCTTTGAATAGGTAAATCAATCATTTGTCCTTGTGGATCCGACATTAATCCCCTCATACCTACTAATTGGTGTACTTGAGATGCATTTCCTCTAGCTCCCGAAAAGGACATTATATGGACTGGATTAAAAGGATCGGTCATTCTAAAATTAGGATTCATTTCTTGTCGAAAATATTCACTTGTAGCATACCATATCTCAATGGATTGGCGTAATTTTTCTACTGCATGTACATTTCCATAATGATGCTGTTTTTCCAAAATCAAATTTTGGTGTTCAGCATCTCGGACTAGCCATCCTTTAGAAGGTATTGTTAAAAGGTCATCAATTCCTAATGAAATGGATGTAGCCGTAGCTTGGCGGAATCCCAGAGTCTTGACTTGATCCAGGATATGTGATGTATATGCCATTCCGAAGTGATCTATTAATCTGCTAATAAGTCGTTTAATGGCAGTTCCACCTATCACTTTATTGTGAAACATTAGATTGGTCCGTTCTGCCATAAGTACCTCCCTATTCCACTCAGTGGGATTCATTCAGTTCAACAATGGATTTGAGTCAATGATTGAAAAACTGCCTTTTCTTTATCTTAATTTGTGTAGAAATTTAGAAATGAACATGTTTATGTATTGCATTACATGTTCCTATGTTGATTGATTGATATATTTCTGGAACGTGTTTACATGCTTTATGTGCTATGTGCTATTGTTGACTCACTGGCAAGCGTACCAGATCGTTCCAAGTAATATAATCGGTAAAACCCAATATCGTTCTTCCCAAGAGACTCGAAAGGCCTTATCGTTCGTGTGAACTAAAATCGTAAGACTTGTAGAGAGAAAAATTAATTGTGTGGAATGCAAAGATAGAAAATAAACATGCAATGTGTTGATTCAGTTGACGAAAAAGACTATGAATGAATGGAGTTGTTGGGGGTTTACAATTTCATCTTATCCGCCCTCTCTTATCTACTCCTCTTGTTTAAATTGCTTTGTTATCTAATTGTTATGCAAACTTTCTTGGCCTACCCTTAGCCCGATCCCTCGGCGAAAAGAGCCTATTACTAATTACCGGCTTGTTATCCCTAGCCTCCTCTAGTAACTAGCAATGCATTACCGAAGAGAAGCAAAAACAATTGATCGTCCTACCTCCGTATCCCTAGGTGGTATTTCATTAATCAAGGAATCTCTCACCAGTTCATGACATTACTGTACGTTCCCGTATCAATAGAGACAAACAACAATTATCGAATGAGTTAAATGATAAAAGCCTTAAGCGCTGATGAGAACCCAACAATCGATAATCAAAGCATATGACAATCATATAATTAAACAAGAGTTTCAATAACAGAGATTTTCAAAAGATTACATTGTTTCCCCCAACAACAAAAGGGTTTAGTTCACCATTGTCATGGTGAACCAAGATGAAAATAATGGAAGAATGGAAGAGCAAACCCTAGATAGGATGAAAAGGAGCCTAAGCATCCAAGAGATCTTCTACAGAGAGTGAAAATTAGGTCTGGCCGCCCTCTTCTGTCAAAAGAATGAGAATGAAATCGCAACAGGGCTATTTATAGCTGAGGAGCGTCACAAAAAATAGGCCAAAGCCCAGCAGCGCCCGACATCACACTTATGCCGCCCGACGGTTTGCCTCTTATCGCGAAACCGCCCGGCGCCAGGGGTCCACCGCCTGGCGGTTTGCCTCTAATTGTAAAACCGCCAGACGTCCACGCCAGGGTGCCACTCCTCGCATCTGGCCGTCCAGCGGTGTATTTTTTCCGCTGGGCGGTTCCTAGACTCTTCTTTTCTTGGTTTTCTTCCTCTGTCCTGGTCTAAGACCTTCATCTCCAACTTCATTCTTCACTTCCATCAAAATTGCTACAGAACAATGCAAAACAAGCATAATATTGCTGAAAACAACTTTCGACTCTCGACTGACTCATTTATTGAGTTTTGCTTGATTCCAAGCTCATTCTAAGCAGTAAAGGGAGTAATTTGGTCTAAAATAAGATATGAAAATAACGGTTTTTCAACAGTTATCACAACCCCAAACTTAGAATTTTGCTTGTCCTCAAGCAAACAAAACAAAACTATAAACAAAACAAAACTTGGCTTTCTACTATTTCATCCAATGGTTCAACATTCCTAAAGTACATGATGAGAACTACTCAATTTCGGATCATCAGTGATGATCACATCAAGATGCATGCATGCTTTAAATTCAGTTATCTCACACATTCCTCAACAGATGTTACATATTATGAATGACCAATCCCCTAAGCAAAGATGCAATCATGAAATTTAGAAATTCTCACCAAGCAATTGTTTCACTCAATCACTCAAGTGTTTAGGGTGACACTCCAACTCTTTATCATTCACAAGTCACATGAAATAAAATTGTCGTTCATCTCAAACAATCAAAATCATTACATGTAAACGCCATCAAAAGGACTTTTCCAAGGCTTGTAATGAGGTTGGGCTATCATGAAAAATTGGTTTTTCTGGATCACAAAATCTTTGAATCAAGAGAGCTCATTTATCATTCAAGGTTCAAGTTCAACTCTCTTTCTTAACCAATCTCACTTGTCACCAACTTCTTCCTTTTTTCTTTTATTTTATTTTTTTTACATTGAGCTCATCTTTCATGATTTTTCTTTTTCTCATGTATTTTTCATTTTCAACACTTAAGCTCAATGCCTTTCTTTTCGCCTTTCAAACTTTCCCCACAACCCCAAACTTGAACCTTGAATGTACTTACAGTCATTAATCCAATTCAAAGTAAATAGTTTCAGCACAAGGGTTTTCATTCTGTTTAGGGCCAAGGTTCAAAAAGGGTATAAAATTTCAAGCACTTTGGGTAAAAATTTGGCTAAGTAAGGGCTTCCAAAAATGGCCTTGATCATATGACATATACATGCAATTCAATCAATGCACTTCCAAAAGTCTCCAACTTCATTCATCACTTCCATCAAAATTGCTACAAAACAATGCAAAACAAGCATAGTATCGCTAAAAACAGCTTTCGACTCTCGACTGACTCATTTATTGAGTTTTGCTTGATTCCAAGCTCATTCTAAGCAGTAAAGGGAGTAATTTGGTCTAAAATAACATATGAAAATAACAGTTTTTCAACCGTTATCAGCTATGCATCATATGTTTTACTGCACATGTTTTAAAGCTGAAAACCACAAGCACTCTTATGAACTTTTAACTGTGTGACAAAGTTCTAGTACAGTCGACTACATTGTGAATGGATTCGACTATGCTAAAATCTTTGAGCAGATTTTGAGAATCAGTGCTCTGTGTATTTTTGAGAAAAAAAGAATTTAAAAATGTTTTACATGGTTGATATCGACTATGTGTTTTACACATTCGACTGTATCTGGTATCTGATTTGGAATTCTGTTATGCTCTTGCACTCTAACGACTATATTTTTAAAAGTTAGTTGAGAATTGATTACTTGGTCAATTGTATTAAATGTGTTCTGTTATTTGTTGACCGTAAGCTACTAAGTTGACTGAATTGTTATAGCTGTCATAATACAGTCGACTAAATTAGTAGCGCATTCGATTGAGAATCTGACTGTATAACAGAAATCTATAAATAGACTAAACACAAGTCTGTTAAGAAGACTTTTGATAAACTGACAATTTCATTTATGTTTCAGATTTCTCTTAGCTCCAAGAATTCTCCAAGAAGACGGTGGTGATCTTTCTTGAACAAGATTCAAATAGGAGACTTTCTGCGCTTACAGTTGCTGATCATTATTTGCACAAGAAAGGTGCTTTTGTGTGATCGTGTTGAAGGCTTGGCATCCTGTGAAGACTGCTGAATTGTATTGAAGGCTTGGCATCATGTGAAGACTGCTGGAATTGTACCTGTTGTGATACAAGGGGATAGTTCACTTTGAGGATTGTTCAAAGTGGTGTTGCAGATTGTAGAAGAGTGGATTCTTGCTAGAATTCTGGTTTTGTTCTGCAGGTATATTTTGGTTTTGGGTTAGAGAGGAGATTTATATTTTTGATGTGGAGGTCTTCTATAAATTCTTTGTTGTAAAAACCGCAACCATTATAGTGCATTTGATTCTGGGTGGAAGGACACTAGATGTAGGCATTATTGGCCGAACCAGTATAAAAACCTGTGTTTGATTTTCTCTATCTCTTATCTTTTACATTTCAGTCGACTCTAATTTTTACGCAGTCAACTACGTTATTTCCGCTGCATACAATTTCTGATTGCTTGCATTTCAAGAAAGTTTAAAAAATTTTATACTTTGTTTTCAAGATTGCAAAAAGAACTTGTTTTTGAAACAACACCAATTCACCCCCCTGATAACGGTTGAAAAATCGTTATTTTCATATGCTAATTTGGACTAAATTATGCCCTTTATTGCTTAGAATGAGCTTGAAATCAAACAAAACTCAATAAATGAGTCAGTCGAGAGTCAAAAGCTGGTTTTAGCGATTTTATGCTTGTTTTGCATTGTTTTGCAGCAAAATTGACAGAAGTGAAGATTGGGAATAAAGATGAAGGTCATAGACTCAAGAAAAGCAAGAAAATAAAGGAAAAGAAGAGTCTAGGTATCGCCCGGCGGTAGACCCCTGGCGCTGAGCGGTTAAACGGGAGGAGAAGACACCAACATTGGACGTCGGGCGATAGACCCCTGACGCCGGGCGGTTTTGCTGCACGAGGGAAACCGTCGGGCGGTAGACCCCTACCGCTGGGCGGTGGCGGCGGCAAAGTGTGACGCAGGGCGGTGGTTAGCTGGGCTTGGGCCTATTTTTCTGCTGCGCTTCTCACCTATAAATAGCCCTGTTACGAATTCCAATTCATTCTTTTGACAGAGGAGGGCGACCATACCTACTTTGCACTTTTTGGAGAGGATCTCTTGGATGCTTAGGCTCCTTTTCATCTTTTCTAGGGTTTGCTTTCCATATCTTCCATTATTTTCATCTTGGTTCACCATGACTATGGTGAACTAAACCCTTTTTGTTGTTGGGGGAACAATGTAATCTTTTGATACTCTCGTTTATTGAAACTCTTGTTTGAATTATATGTTTTTCATATGCGTTTATTATCAATTGTTGGATTCTCATAATGTGCTTAATGCCTTTATCGTTTAACTCATTAAGTAATTGATCTTTGACTTTATTGATACGGGGACGTACAGTAATGGCACGAAATGGTGAGATTTTCCTTGGTTAAGCAATACCACCTAGGGATAGGGGAGTAGGATGACCAATTGTATTTGCTTTTGTTTGTAATGCGTTGCTAGTTGCTAGGGGAGGCTAGGGATAACAAGCTGGTAATTAGCAATAGGCCCTTTTCGCCGAGGGATCGGGTTAAGGGGAGGCCAAGAAAGTTTGCATGCAATCAGATAATAAAGCTATTTAAACAAGAGGAGTAAATAAAATAGAGAAGATTAGATGAAATTTTAAACCCCCAACAACTCCATTCATCCATTGCCTAAATCTTGTCAATTGAATCACACATTGCATATTTATTTTCTGTCACTGCATCCACCACAATTATTGAATTTTTCTTCGCAAGTCTTACGATTTTGATTCACGTGAACGATAAGGCCTTTCGAGTCTCATGGGAAGAACGATAATGAGTTTTACCATTTTTGTTACTTGATACGATTTGGTACACTTGCCAATCTGCTAACACCCCCCTCCTCTTGGTGAAGAAAGAAGCCAACCTGTTTTCCAACAGAATTTAGATACCTTCTTCAACAATCTTCGTCGCTTATCCAACCCATAGGGTCAGAGCCTTTGATCGAAACGTTCTTCTTCTCCTTTCCTCTGAAAGCAGACCGACTTGTTGAAGCCATGGAAATGGATTTCTTGATGAATCCTTCTAACTCAAACAGGGTTTTCTTGGATTTATGACCAGACACAGATACAAGAATGTAACACACAAAACAAGAAGACTCATATAAAAGGAGCGCGGGAAAAGAAAGCGCAACCCATTTTGGTAAAAGTTTGTATTTGAAAGCAGAGACCAAAGTCGAATTCATTAAACACAAAGTTAACTTCATTATGTCATAAAATTTCAAAAAACAGAGTTTAACAAATGAAAGCGTAGTCGAATGAATTAATAAAGCAGTCGACTAAGACTCGTGAAAACAGAGTTTCAAACTCATTCAATCAATCAAACAATCAGACAATAAGCACATGTAATCAAACAACAACAACTAATCAGTTTAAGCATAATGCAACAGATTGATACAGTTTTACCAGTTATAGATACTCAAGATTTTGATTTTTCCAAAGTGATCCATCCTTGAGTTCATACTGCACATGCTATGTATCCTGCAAAACAATTCAGGTTTTGGTTGTTGGTACCCATTTAACTTTAGGTCCATGATTGTCAGTCTTTGTCACCATTTGTTCCTTAGGTCTCCAAACATATAACCCTTTAGGAACAATAACATTTCTGTAATAACAATTTCTAACAGTGTGGCCAACACAATTACAATAGAAACATGCATTTTTAGCAGGTTTACTCAAATCAATAAATCTCTTACTATTGGTTCTGTTAGATTGAGCTTTATATCCTATTCCTTGCTTATTTATAGCTTCGCTAGAGGATTTCAAAATACCATTTAAATTGTCTCTACCTTAAGTAAACTTAGCTAGAGTACTAGTCAAGTAATCTATCTTTTCAATATGAGTAGGACAATGTTCACATGGTTTTTCAACAGTAACAGTTTCAATTTTAATTTCCTTAGCAGATTGCAAAGCATCATTCAATTCTTTCTCTAATTTTTCATTTTCAGCAACAAGGTTGTTAATCCTATATTCATAATCTCTTCTCTCAGAGTTTAGTCGATTAACCTTGTACTCTAGTCGCATTGCTTCAACATGCAGTTCTCTGAATGTTTCAACTAGTTGTTGATACTTCTCTTATATTGGTAGCTTCTCGAATTCTTCATCACTATCACTGTCATCTCGTGATGTTCCAGCCATGTGGCAAATGTTGGATTCTTCCTCATGATCAGCATCCTTATCACTTGAGCTTTCATAATCTGTATTCTCCCAAGCAATGTATGCTCCTTTTCGTTTCATGCTTATGCTTTGAGGGAATCTTTTCTTTCCATTTTGCTTAGGCTTTAATTTTGGACATTCAGGCTTGATATGTCCTTCCTTTCCACATTCGTGACATTGGACAACATTTGTACTGAAGCTTTTCTTTTTGCCTTGACCTGCATGGTTAGTCAATTGACTATCATTATGTATAAGTCGAATAAATTTTCTTACCATCAAGGTCATCAGTTCTTTCTCGTCCATGTCTGTTTCTAAGTTGTTCTTGCTTGTAGCTTTTAAAGCTATGAACTTCTTTTCTTCAATCTCCTCTTCATCCTTTAATCTACCAAGTTTCAATTCATGTTCACGTAGCTTGCCAAACAAGATAGCCATATTCATTGTTGTAAGATCTTTAGATTCAGAGATTGCTATGACTTTTGGTTTGCAATTTCTGTTCTGACTCTTCAAAGTCTTGATATTGATTTCTTCTTTATCAAACACCTTCCCGAGAGCCATGAGATGATTTACAATGTGTGTGAATCTTTTCAAGACATCATAGATAGTCTCTCCAGCCTTCATCCTGAAAAGTTCATACTCTTGAATCAAAGAATTCTTTCTCGCTCTCCTTATTTCGTCCGTGCCTTCATGTGTTACCTCTAAGACACCCCACATTTCCTTTGCAGATTTACATTGAGATATCCTGAAAGAATTCATCAACTGTTAGTGTAAAGGCAATAATATTTCTAGCTTTAATATCATACTAAGTTTTTCTATTTTCATCAGCAGTCCACTCAGTAAAAGGTTTTAAAACAGTTTTCTCATCAACAATTTTGGTAGGAACAAAAGGACCATTTAAAGTTGCATCCAAAATTCCTTTATCTTGTGATTCAAGAAAGATTTGCATTCTGATTTTTCAAAATGGATAACTTTCATCAGCAAACAGAGGTGGTTTGTTTGTTGAAGCACCTTCACCAAAAGTTTGAAAACAGGAAGTCATCCCCAGGTTTATAGTCAAATCAAAGAAAAACAGAGTCGACTAGTTTTTCAAATATTTTATGAAAACCAGCTCTAGTGCCAATTGTTGAACAACAAGTAGGCTTCTTTTTACACCAAGAGGGGGGTGAATTGGTGGTTTATCAAAATCAGAGCCTTTTTGCAATCTTTAAATCAAAGTATGAAACTTTGCAAACTTTCTTGAAATGCAAGTAATGAAAATTCGTGTGCAGCGGAAAAACATAGTTGACTATGCAAATAGTAAAGTCGGCTGTAAGTAAAACTGCAGGGATAGAGAAAATCAAACACTGGTTTTTATACTGGTTCGACCAACAATGCCTACATCTAGTGTCCTTCCAATCTAGGAAGCAAATGCACTATAATGGTTGCGGTTTATACAACAAGGAATTTATAGAAGACCGCCACGTCAAAAATATAAATCTCCTTTTTAACCCTTAACCAAAATATAGGCAGAAAACACAAGACTTGCAGCAAGATGTCCCCTCTCCTGCAATCTGCCAAAGACCACTTTGAACAGTCCTCAAAGTGAACCAGACTTCACAAGTCTATCCCCTATAATCACAACAGGTCCAAACAAACTTCAAGGATGCCAAGCAAGAATCTTGATCAAACCATATGCACCTTCACTGTGCAGAATATAATCAATCAATGAGTGTGCAACCAATCTCCTTTTGAATCTCTTTTAAGAAAGATCACCACCGTCTTCTTGGAGAATTCTTGGAGCTCTATAAATCAGAGATATCAATATGAAACAGAATGTAAAAATCTTAGATCATCAAAAGTCTCTGAACAATTTCGTGTTCAGACTATTTATAGAATTCTGTTAAACAGATGTTCTCATAGTCGAATAAGTTTTTAATCCAGTTGACTATGCCAAGACAGTTATAACAATTAAGTTAGACCAGTAGCATTCAGTCAACCAAAATAAATTCTCATTCAACACAGTTGACCTACTATTCAATGCTCAACTAACTTTTGAAAATATACCTGTTACAGTGCAAGAGCATAACAGAATTTCAAATCAAACAACTAACTCAATCGAGTATGTGGCGCACACAGTCGACTTCGACATGTCAGAACATTTTGAAATTCTTTTCTTCTCAAAATCTCACAAAGCATTGATTCTCAAAATCTGTACAAAGACTTTAGCATAGTCGATTCAATTAATATCGGAGTCGACTTTACTGCAGCTTTGTCACACAATTATAAGTTCACAAAAGTGCTCATGGTTTTCATGCATTAAAACATCCAAAAATGATGTAACAAGTACAAGCTTGATATGTATGCATTCATATAGCAATACAACACATAAACATGTTCAACAAATATATCAAACAGTCAGCATAAGAACATGTATCATAACAACAACATATGTGTGTTATTAAGCAATGTGTTGCCATCATAAAAAAACTATAGTGGTATAGATATTGTGTTGTCAACAATCTCAACAGAAGGAAGGTTGACCAAGACTGGCATCCACTGAA
This sequence comes from Vigna mungo, assembly GCA_036885675.1. NCBI lineage: Eukaryota > Viridiplantae > Streptophyta > Magnoliopsida > Fabales > Fabaceae > Vigna > Vigna mungo. The sequence goes on from CP144699.1 coordinate 23,521,078, forward strand.
ACCAGCTCAGGGCAACGCCATCCATGTAGAAGGAAGCGTCCTTTAGGTGATCCTCTTCAGGGGTGGAGTAGTATTAAAAAGTTTATTGATCTTGAATATCCAATTGATTGCATCACGACCATCAAATCTAGAGACATCGAGTTTCATGTGAGATTTGAAAAATGGGGAGGTGTGGTTGATGAGAGATGTGGGAAGATGAGGTGTAGAAAGGTCAAGCTGTGAGATATGAGAGATGATGGAATCAAGCTTGGTGTTGAGTTCGGTTTGTAAGGTTGTGAGTTGAGCTTGGTTTTGTGTGAGGCAAAGGATGACGTCGTCGATGGGTTTTGAATGGGTGTTGTGCTCACCAATGAGGAAGAATACAATGAAAACACCAAAATGATAAGTGTAAGATTGCCTTGATTTCGAAGATCAAGGAACCTTCTTGAAATAACAAAAAAGATAGTGAAAATACTTTCATTCTCTTTTCGTTCCATTCCTTTCAATTTTAATATTCTTTCATGTGACCAATGATTGATGTCTATGAATGAGAAAAACAAAAAGTATTGTACAATAAAAAGTCTATAACAGAAAGTACAACTTAGCAAAATATGAAATACTTAATAAAATAGAAAATACTATCACAGACTATTTCAATTAATGACATAATCACGTAGATAATTTGGTAATTTGCATCTTTTTGACCTTTTTATAATATTTTCTTCATTGTCAACCCTTGACCCAACAAACTTATCAACAATTGGTCCTAAATCAATAGTTTACTGAGTATTATTCATATATCTAACTAATCCGCATATATTTGGACACTTTTAATGAAATTGAGATCGAAACATTACTCTAGGTGTCTTTAGTAGAAAATATATTCTTTTAAAAGAAGATAGGTGAGTTTTTTAAAGTTTTATTTAGGATTCTATGTATAGGATTAAAATGTAATAAAAAAAACTATTACTTTGTGTTATCACCAAAACATTTTGAATTCTTCATTTTTTTTTTATCATCATTATTCACATGCAATTCGGCTTGGAGAACACCTTTCATAGTTCCTAACCTCATTAGCCATTTTTTTTTCAAGTACCTAAAATGCATGTAACACTTACCAAAAAGTCATCTTTATACCTTCTGGGTTCTTCAAGCATATGCTTATAAGTTTTGTGTGTTTTATGTAATTTCAATTTTTTTTCTTAGCTTTACGAGAGAGCAAGATTTTGGTAGATTGTTTATGGTGAAACACTACAAACGAATATTGTACTATTCTTCTACATCTCCTACTGTTAAAACATTTTTCCATTAAAAGTAGAAAATACAACCAGGGAAAAACTTACTTCAATTTCCACCTTCACAAATAAATAACTCTATTATCAATTATTGATTCTTTTATATAATTTTTTTTTAAAAAAGATTTTATTATTTGGAGTACCTTATTAAGCTTTTATATTCATGGGTTTAAATAAACCTCGCAAGCAGTACAAATTTGAATTTCAAAATCATCCTAATCATAAAATTATACTAATAACTTCATAAAATAAAATAAAATAAATATTCTAAAAATTTAAAACATAACAAAAGCTCTTAAAACTTTTTTTTTTTCAATTTCGAGTCATAATCAGTTTGATATATATATCATGTCTACTTAATTTACTTAATTGATTCATATATAAAGTCATACTTATAGTCAACTAGTTGATCTAAATTTATTATACGTTACCTTAGGGTGACTCCGTTAATTTTTAGTTAATTTTAATTGATAAGGTTGTTGTAACAACTACAAACCTATAATTTATTATGATATATATATATATATATATATATATATATATATATATATATATATATATATATATATATATATTCTTTTTTTTTCTTTTTTTTATCAAAAATAATAATTGAGGTTAATATTAATTAGAACAATATGTGTTTTAACTAATTAGAGACAACAATTATATTGGTTTTTAGAGATGATTTAATGAAGTTCAAAGCCATATTTAAATTTAGTTTGTACTCTATTTGTATGTTAATATGATGCTATATTCTTATAAAAACCAATTAATTTGAGGCTCTCTAACTATTAATGTCCTAAAAAACAAAAAATCTATGTATGCTAAGTCTATGATAAAATTTAGTAAAAGGAAAACATTTAGCTGAACAAGAGGTTTATATGTTGACATTTGAGTTTTATGCACTAAGTAATAATATATATGTTTGGGTTTAGATTAAGTAGTAATATGTTTAGAGTTTAGACTGAATAGTAATATGTTTAGAGTTTTATCTATAAATATATTATTTTAAAATTTTTTGGTTGAAATTGGACTCAAATCATTTATGTAGTTTCTCTGATAGATAAGATTATAATATTTGAAAAGGGATGTAACTCACATGGATTTAATATAGATGCGTTCTTTTAAGTTGTAGCTCAGCTCCTTCCGAACTCTCTTATTGTTTTTTATTGTTTTAACTGAGGATAATTTATTTTTTCGTTCAAATGTTTTATACATATTTTCATATAGATCCGATTAATAATAAATATTTTTCATTCCTAAATTGTGTAAGAAACCTGTGTATTAAAAAAAGTTATCAAACAGTATAAAAATATTAAAAAAAGTGAAAGAAAGAAAATAATTAAAGCGGAAACAACCCACCAAAGTTTTCAGTGATATTGATGAAAACAAATAATACCAAACAGTAAAATCATCAATTTCTGGTAACTTAAAATTGTTGAAAACTATATGATAGATTTTGTTGTACTGTCGGTGGTACTTTCCTACAGCTAGAGTAATAAAAAAATATTTAAAATGCATTCGATAATTAATGACAAGTTATTTTCCTTTTTCTTAATCAGATAATTACTACTTCCTTTCTATTTTTTTTTTCTTTTCTCATCCGTTCATTCAGCTCCTGTCTTTCTTTTCTTCTCCCTCTGCCAATCAGAACCAAGGTAGAAGGGCTATAGTTACATTGTTAATTTCCTGGCACATTCAAGCTCGTAGGCCAACTTCGATTACTTAGAATCATTTGGCCACATATCACATTTAATCATGGGTTAGGAAGTTGAAAATAGAAAGACTTTTTTATACTGAAATTCACATTGAAAACTAAAATAGAAAATCATTAATAACAGTTTTAATAGAAACTTTCATAATAGTTTCTGAAACATATAAAATCCATTCAAGGGAACTTTTAGGAGAGAAATTATGTGATCAAGATGAATGAGCAGGGACCAGACCATCTTGTACACAATGTATTTGAGATGCAAACCCAAGATATCGAATTATTATAAGCTGTTCATGTCTGAGTCTGATCAACAAATAATGCAGAAGAGAAGAGAAGAAAAGAAAACTAAGATGCAGCGACCATAATGGACTATACAGATGGAACATGAGTGGATGAAGTATGAGTTACTCTACAGAGCGAGATACTGTAAATGGAGTGAAAATGTACAGTTGACAGTCGTGGATATCAACTCCAGCACTGAACGATGACACTGCATCTTCAGCTACTAACTTGTGCTGCAAGATAAAAAAAACCATATAATCTGCTCTTATATAAATAGGAAACACAGACTGACATAAGAAGTTTCATGCAAGTAGGGTAGCTTACCTGCCACAGATCCCTCACAGAAACACGAATTCCAGATTCAAGCCCAAGTGCTTCCCATGAAGCTGTTATAGTGGCAACTTTTGAGCATCGATTCCAGAAAGCAACAGCCAATCGATTTCCTGACAAAGGACCGGCCCAAACCTGTAAACATGTAAAAGTGAAGTCTAAATAAGACTATCTTAAACCAAAACTTTAAGGTTTTGATATCATGTTAAAACTTAAGGAAGATAGAACCGTTAAGCTGAAACCAGGTGTATATGAGAGAGCATGGGTGCTTTGTTTTATGGTCTATATATATAAATGCTTTGTAAACTTTGAACAGCTTTGGTTCTTGAATGATGCTGATTTCCATTCAGAAAGTATACGAGATTCAGTAGAAGGAACAGTCCACTCCTAAAGGAGCAGTCCAAATAACCACTTAAGTCTCATTTGGTTTGAAAATATATATTTTCTTTTCACCTTTAGTTTGAAAAAATGACACTTTTTGCACTATTTTCTATATAAATCTTTGAAGATAAAGAAAAAAAATGAAATCAAGGTAACATTTTTGTCACTAAAAGTGAAAACATATAATAAAAAAAGAACTTCAAACTAATTGAACCCGGAGTAATCTGATCAAATCTAATCCAATTAAATCAACATCAGAAGCACAACTACAATGAACCTCTAAAACAAAGCCAAAATGTTCAGAATATATTACCTGTCTGCAACCATCTACATCAGAAGCTTGAACTTTCCTTCCCTGGACTCCAAGTGAGTCTGCAAAGATACAAAATAATCAGTATCCTTACTTACCTTATGTTGAGTTTATTGAGAGAGAAGATTCACCGGAGAGACACAACACAATGAGACCTAAGTCCAATCATATAAGATATTTACACCACTTTCAACTCAAAACACTAAGGCTATGGTCTTCATCCTTATATGGTACTACTTTTTCATTTCTACTAAATGTAAGACTTACTCTCACTTGGATACCCTTTACCTTAGTCACTCAGATAGATGAAAAAATTTACTCCTTCCAATCTTTTACAAAAGAAACAACTAATGAATTTCATCAAGTCCACTAAAAATAGTGAAGTTAGTTAATTCTAATTAATAATGTCCTAAATTTAACTTTTATTCCAGAAATACTCTTTGAAGTAATTGTTTTAAGTTGGAGTTACATTAAATCAAGCTATACCTAATTTAAGAAACAACTTTTCCATCAGTAAGTAAAACTTGTATTGATAATAGACCCATAAATACATAAAGAATGTGTATCTGTCTCACAGATTCTCAATAAATGACGGGTACAAAACCAAATTACTAATTAATACATCTTAAATTTATCCATTTTATGTATAAAGGACAGTACTAAGTAACAAAGATAAACTCATTGGCACCACATACAGGGAGTTATGCACCAACTTGGTAACAATTATAGAAAGCAGTAGTACGACCTTGATTTATGGCAATGACTTCTGCATTGCTTAAAATCTCAAGTGTTTCAGCAGTCAAATTTCTTACATCACAGCCGATCAATAGCGGTGCCTGCATGCACATGTTCAAAATTTTGAGCATGTGAAAGTTTCAAATATAAAATGTGTCTCAGTCTTTGCAAGCTTAGCTTATCTTTATGCTTTATTCAAAAGAAATCATGGTTATGCCAAACTGAAAGTGAATTCAGACGACCCCTGTTTTTTATTTTGTTTACACCAGATAATCAATTTGGCAACCGTGCCTGCTATCCTAAGATCTCAAATTGCTGTTATTTGAGGGGCAGCATATAGAAAAACATTTTGATGACAGACTGATATCGAGAGATGACAAATTCAGCACAGATGAATGCCAGGGAGAAAATATAGGAAGTAGGGGCTAAGATCAACAACACCTTCGCTAAAGCCCAGATGCTGAAGTGAGCACGGTATTCCTGGTAAGTCATTCCACCATTTCCAACTTCCAACATATCTGGATCTGTCCGGTAAAATGAGGTAAGTAGGAATGCTTCTGGTTTTCCTAATATTTTCAATAAAATTTCAAGAAAGACAAAATGTGTACCATTCCATCCCCCAGGACCAGCATATGCAGCCCACTTATCATTAAGATCGGCAATGGTTGTCATGCTAAACAACAATAAGAATTAGACAACCATTCAAACACATAATTTTGTACAAGAATTCTCCAAATTGATCAAATGTTAAAACTTTGTACCGAAATGACAGCTAGTTTTGGCACTGTAACTATGGTTTGCCAAGAAGAACAAATTATGGAACGAGTCTTGTTGTAATAGTTATACAAAAGATCAAGGGAATGTATTAGATTATTTCATAGGGTCAAATCTCAAACAAAATTGATGGCTACTGCAGGATAACCCAGATTCCACGTCGAAAACTATAACTCTACGTTAATGTAATCTTTATCATAATGATTCAACAGTGTTACTTTATGACAAATAGTCATGAGCCTCATGCCAATCACTATTTACATACACATTCTTTATAAATCTTTCATGAACTCTAGGATCTAAAATAACTGCACGCTAGAGTGCATCTAATTTCTTAAGTCCAGCTGCTATGTGACTAGAAGATAAAACTTGGCTGGGTAGGATTATTTGATTTTCAAGTAATAAACTCACTAAGGTTCTTACTCCTCAGAGACAGCATTCACAAGCATGTGAGTGGTCTTAAATCTTTTCCCAATTCTGGGGGTCAGGAATAGATGGGAAAAATACAATCCACCCTTTGCGCTCATTTATCCCTACACCTTTAAATATATCTCAATCATCTGTTACCGTGTACTCAACTCCAATGCAGTTATAACTGAAGACTAATTGGACCCCACAACTTTTGCTGGTTTAATGCTATTATCTTTCGTTAAGCCATGAGCATTCCAAATACAATTTTAAAGGTACCCCTTATAAATGAAAGTCTAAAGCTTTAACCTTGCCCACGAATCATTGATATCATCAGTTGTGCGCCAGCTGTTACCTACTTTGTCTGCCCACAAGGCAGGGTTATCAACGCCCCTGCAAAATCAAAGGTATCCCCTGAAGAATTCTGTCAAACTAAACGGAACTAAGCTCATATAACAAAATACCAAAAATGCTTTATTACCATTCACACAGTGAGTAGAAAATTTTGCGTCCAGTTGCATTGAGAGCATCACGCATAGGAGGATAACTGGAATAAAAGCAACCACATTGGCTCAATTTATTGTATAAGGTCTAACAACCAATACAAATACAGTGAGACAAAGATGAGAACACACCGTTCTTTTGGAGGGATACCCAGATTGTAACAGTTGTCATACTTCAAATAGTCTACACCCTGGTAAAAGGATTGAATTGAGTTAAAATTCCTGATAAGTAAAGATAAATATACCTTGCAACAATTCCTATTTATGACAATTTTACTAAGATATTAAATTACAAAGGAATGATTTCGAAAGGAAGCTCAAGATACATTACTGACATAATTTTACAAAGATGTGACTACTTTTTTTATTTTGGTTTCCCAAAGGTATTCTCCTTTAGAAGCAATCCTGATTGAGACACGGCCGACACTATGTGAACATCTTTCTCAATAGGAATTCCTATCACTGGTTCACTACATTGTAGGGACTGGGACCTGCGCTTTTCACTGGACCCAACCCCTCTGTTGGTTCTCGATGCTTAATATTAATCAGTGGTGGATGGACTTCAAACATCATCTTCATGAAATATTTGATTGATTGATAGTGGATGTATATTATTGCAAATTACATTTCCAATTAAATATTTGACATATTTTAGTGCAGCCAACTAAACTTTATAGTTAAATGCATCAGGCAGTTAGTCTGATTTCTTGTATTACTTGAGAAATTTTAAATCTAACTGTGCCATTTAGACATAATATTTATGACAGTATAGGTCATTGCTAAGTTCTGTGAAGACATTTCAACAAACAAATTTCAGTGAAGTACTATGATACTATCTGATCTACAACGGCATAACTTTTCTATTTGTTTTCTAAAAATGTAGAAGCATTCCATTAAATGGAACAATTTCTTATCTCATCCAAATTTTGGTGTATATGACAGTGCCATTAGAAATTCTTATCCAAAGCTTGGTTTTGTTTTTTAAAATGACAAATTAATTCCATAAAAGATATATGAGGCTGAGCTAAACAATTTATATCAGATGTGCTACACATACAGAATGCACATGATAAAATAGAAATGAATGAGGAGTACTTATGTTCTATAGACCCTACAAACTCCCTAGGCATGAATAGTATCTGATACTGTTTCACAAATCATGAAAATGAGAAAATAGAATCTAACCCAAGAGGCAAATAAATCTGCATCATCAGTTTCATGGAAAATCGATCCTGGCCGGACTTGACATGTAAAAGCCCTAATAACAGTGAGATATGTACAAATATAAAGAGATTAGATGATCAGTTAGTCACAATTAACATGAGTGACATTTCTTTAAGAATAAATTGTTCAAACATCTGGCTTATTGAAATATCATCTTACCCAGCATCTGAATATATGCCAAGCTTGAGTCCCTTTCCATGTACATAATCTGCAAGAGCTTTGATTCCAGATGGAAATGTCTTAGGATCAGGAACAAGTTGACCCTGCAGTTCCACACCCAATACAGTAAGGAGCAACATATATTAAAGAACGTTCAAAACAGACTTTTACACTTTGATACATAACCATTTACTCACATAGAAAATAGGTAAGCATGTGACCATGAACAACATACATGCTTCCTGCTTGATTAAACAAATATGCAAGTGGAGTGCAAAGTTGAAAGCACAACCAATGTATACTTTAAATCGTTACACAACAACAACTTTAGCCATTATATAACAAATACCAATTGAAACAGTTTTTCTTCATCTAACTGAACTTCCGGATTGATAACATTGAAAGCCAACAGTTATGTAAAATAATAGATGATAACCATAAAGTTGATCCAGTAAGATCAAAAGCAAGAGTTTAACTAACCTTCAGATTTCTTGTCACAGCAGACCAGCAATCATCTGCACATTGCAAATTGTGATATCAAATAAGTATAAATAGATAGCCCGCTGTAAGAAAGTTCATTTTTGAACATACATGAGCAGTACCTATGTTGACATATACATAACCTAAATCAGCCAATCCGGTTGATACCAGTGCATCAGCTGGAAGGATAAAATACATATCAGCATTAGTAGAACCGAGATAAATATTGAATTACTGTTCTTAAGTATGACCCACAATGCTTGCAATGAAACAAAAATATGCCTTTGGAGATTGTAAATCTAAAATGACAATACAAATCATTATCCGATGGAATGCAAATTTCACAATAAAAACAAAAAGTTCTTTTTTTTTTTCCTGTTTATAGTTAACCTATTTGACCCAAAAAGACAGCCATACTTTCAAGAATGTAAAGTTTATTTAAAGTACAGAGAGAACCAATGACCAAAGGTCGAAATCCCCCTTCCAGCAAAACACAGACATACTCAAAATATATTGGCTTTCATTAACTATCCACTGGCCGAAGGAGATACTTTTTTTTTTATTATGCAATATATTTATTTAAATAAAATAAGTTGGATGAGAGAGGATCAAATGTTTCATTATGAAGGTAAGGAGACTGGTATCATTACAATCCGTGTCAATTCACTGAAAGCAAGTAAAAGATACCCGTTTCCTTAACGACCCTTTCACTGATATTGCATGCAAAGAAGTTCCAGCTATTCCATCTGCAGACCAATTAAAACAAAATCAAAGTTAAGACAATCCAAAATATATGTGTGCGATCGTGATCGTGGCCGTTTTTGTGCAGAAGGGTCTTATAGTTTTATCAGTTTGGAGGAAGCAACAGAGAAAAGAAAAAAAAATCAAGAAAAAGTCAACAACTCACAGATTTTATTCAACTAAAAACAAAAGAGTAAGCGAGAGAAAGCGAGAATCGAACCCCATCTGAGGCGTTGTAGCCAATCCATTACTCAGCTGAAACACTCCGTACATGGAAGTGTCGTAAACAGTATGAAAGTTTGATCCGAAAATTGGGTTCCCATAGCTCTGCAAAAGAGGCGCAACTCTTGCTGAAGCCGAAACAGAGGAAGCAAAGAAGAAGAGAATGACCAAGTACACCAAAAAAGTGTATCCGAGTTTCTGCTTCGCCATGAAAGTGATGAAATTTGAAATTTAGAGAGCAGAAGATTTTGTGCAATAGAAGAAACTGAACAGTGTCACTGGAAACAAATCCAAAACATCAGTTTGAGTGTGAGATATCCGTAGGAATTGTCCGGAAGAGAAATATTTGACTCGATTTGCCACATACAATACAACACTTAATATTATTCTTTAATTTTGAAACTAACTGTTCATGAATATGAATAGAAGGAATACTTTAAGTTAGGGATAAGAATCTCTCCGTAATATTCGAATTACATAGTTTTCTGTATCTTAGTACGTGTCACTGCTACAATTTTTGTAGTTGTTTTTACGTTGAATCCAATCTTTTAAGTTGTTAGCTTTTTCTATCTGATAAGCTTTTATATAGTAGGATAACGATACTTTGACATCTTAAATGGACAAATTTTTGACACCAAACACGTGTTGTTATTGGACTGAGTGGAAATTTTTTTAAAAAAGAAAAAATGAGGTGAAAATAGAAGGCAGTAAATGGTTTTGGATTCAGGGATTTCATTTGGTGGTTTTCAAAAGAAAAAGAGGAAGACAACCTTCTCACCCATAATCCTTTTTGCTCTCGCCCAGAAGCATTTTCGTGTTCTTCCTTCACTGCACTCACCCACCAGTCACCGTCGTCGCCGTTGAAGGGTTCGGAGTTGGCCGGAGGCACGCTGTTCACTGCAACCGTTCCGCCGTTAGGTGCTTACAAAGCCAAAAAACGTCATTAAAGGTCGTTTTTTAAGGTTTTTTCCATTTATTTCGCTAATGGTCAGCTTTTGTTCGGTGGGTTTAATTTTTTTTTTAAATTTTTTGGGCATTTAGATTTTTTCTTAATAAAGTTGAATGTTGTTTGAAGTTTTTGTTGAATATTTGTTCAATATGTGCTTTATTCGTGGAAAGTTCGAATTTTTTTCGGTGGTAAATAACTTTTTAAATTATTTGGACATTTAAGATTCATTAATGGGTTATACCCAAGCAACACAATATAGAACCAATATGGAAACACATATAGACCTAATTCTCATATTGGACCTTCTCCCTGTGGATTTAGAATGGTGTCCGTTGATAACAAGCTTAAAGTTGCAAATGGCCGTGTGAATGATTATTTTAAAAGAAATATAGATGGTTTTGGTGAGCTGAATAAGGGACCAATATCTAGCAATGGTTCGAATGATAAAAGTATGAAAAGTCCTAGGCTTGTCACACCATTAACAGAGGGACAAAATCTTCGAATTAAAAGTGATAATAAAGAATTACTTCTCATTCCTAATAAGAAACTGTACAACAGGGAAGATTTTTCTGAGAACTATTCTGATGCAAAATTTTGTGTCATCAAATCTTATAGTGAGGATGATATTCATAAAAGCATAAAATATAACGTTTGATCGAGCACCCTTAATGGCAATAAAAAGCTGGATGCAACATATCATGAAGACAAAGAGAAGCCTGGTGACTGTCCTGTATTTTTGCTATTTTTGGTGAGTTGTTGACTGTATATGGCAGTTAGTTTAATTCTATGGTTTATGAATTTTACTAAGCCTCGTGTTGTTTCTTGGTGGGCAGGTCAACACTAGTGGACAATTTGTTGGTTTAGCAGAGAAGAGAAGCCCAATTGATTTTGGTAGAACAATGGAGTATTGGCAACAGGATATGTGGACTGGTTGCTTTTTTATGCAGTGGCATATCATAAAGGATATCCCGAACAGTGTGTTGAGGCACATTACTCTAGAAAATGATGAAAACAAACATGTTACCAATAGTAGAGACATTCATGAGGTATTCACTTAGTAGCTTGTTTCATTCCCTTCAATCTCTTCCCCTTTCAACTCGTTGTACTCATATATATCCTTATGCAGTTTAAGTTTCAGAAGGGTATTAAAGTTCTCAAAATCTTTAAGGAGCAGTCGAGATTCGGGATGATTTTGGCTTTTATAAGACTTGTGAAAATATTATTCAGGAAAGAAAATCTAAGGAACTATAGGTTCCAAAACATGTTAAGGAACCTTCAAATCACATATTAAGAACAAGTTTTGGCATTTGAAATGTTACTGCAAATTTTTTCCCATGTGATATTTTTATTATTACTATGCACTTTATAAATGTTGGATCCTAAGCTACATTCAGGTTCATGCCTTTTAAGTTACCTTTTCTCCTCTAATTTCAAATCCTTTATGATATTGTAGGTTAACAAGTCTCTCGATGAAGCCTTCACTAATGAATCAACTACTACAGGTGAAGCAGGACAAAAGGAGAATCTAGTAGAAGAGAATGGATCAACAACACAAGCTGTTGAAGAAAATAATGAAGTTAAGGGTCAAGACTTTGAGAATAGGGCGTTTTATGGAAGTGAAGATATTTTCCAAAGCATACCAGTTCAACATTCCCAAAATGTGAAGATCAAGATGAACTCAAGCAAAGCACAATGATCGAATGAAGGTTGTACCCCAAAGAAGGGTGAAGAGTCAGGCGAAGAGAAACTCATTTACATCAGATGGTAGAAGAAAATAATGAGTAGTTGAATAAGTTGTTCTTATATTTTTATGTTAAGAACTTCAAAAACAATGAGTAGTTGAATAAGTTGTTGTTACATTTTTATGTTAAGAACTTCAGTTGGATGTTGAAGTAGAATATGAAATGTAAATATTACTTAACATGTTAATGTACAAACATTTATTCTCTGCAATTAATTTGAATTGAATTGGATTGTATGAAAGTAGTTCAATTAGATTGATTTATGTTTTATGTTTGTAGACATAAAATAAAATTGTTACGAAGGTATGTAAAGTTAGTTGGCCAATCATGTTCATGTTGGCTATTATCTTAAAATTTTTGTTTGATTTTGTGAGGTGTATGTTATTGTTGATGATAGAGGAAGGTTGTTGAAATGAAGTTTGTATGGACATGATGTGTGGTTATTTAAACTTTTGTCCTCATTGTGTATTTCAATTTTGTTTTGTAAAACTCTATGTACAGAAACAAAACTGGGAGCAAGGGCCAAATAAGTGGGGAGTTCAGACAAAGTTTCTGCACACAAGGGTCAACTATGAAAATAACATTGATTATTAAGTGAACCAATTTTTTTAAGACTAATTGGCCATACAAATGATGTTCACCCATTGATTATCACATTTATATGGAACAACATGGCCAAGGAACAATTCTTTTTAAAACTCAATGATATGTGCAGAAACAGAACTGAGAGCAAAGGTCAAATAAGTGGAGAGTTCAGAAAAAGTTTCTGCACGCAGGGGCCAACAGAGAAAATGACATTGATTTTTAAGTGAACCAAATTTTTTTTAAGACTTATTGGTCATAGAAGTGATGTTCACCTAATGATTATCACATGTATATGGATCTCCATGGCCAATGAACAATTCTTTTTAAAACTCAATGTGCACAAACAGAACTGGAAGCAAAGGCCAAATAAGTGGGGAGTTTAGGCAAAGTTTCTGCACACAAGGGTCAACTGAGAAAATGACATTAATTTTTATGTGAACCAAATTTTTTTTAAGACTTATTGGTCATAAAAGTGATGTTCAGCCATTGATTATCACATGTATATGGATCTTCATGGCCAAGGAACAATTCTTTTTAAAACTCAATGTACACAAAAACAACTGGGAGCAAAAGCCAAATAAGTGAGGAGTTCATGTAAAGTTTCTGGACATTGTGGTCAACTATGAAAATGGCATTGATTTTTAAGTGAACCAAATTTTTTTAAGACTTATTGGTCATAGAAGTGATGTTCTGCCATTGATTATTACATGTATATGAATCTATATGGCCAAGGAAGAATTCTTTTTCAAACTCAATATGCAGAAACAGAACTGGGAGCAAGAACCAAATAAGTGGGAAGTTCAGGCAAAATTTCTGCACACAGGGGTGAAATGTGGAAATGACATTGATTTTTAAGTGAACAAATTTTTTTTTAAGACTTATTGGCCATAGAAGTGATGTTTAGACATGGATTATCACATGTATATGGATCTCCATGGCCAAGGAACAATTCTTTTCAAACTCAATGTGCAGAAACAGGACTGGGAGCAAAGGCCAAATAATAGTGGGGAGGTCAGGCAAAGTTTCAGCACACAGGGGTGAACTGTGAAAATGACATTGATTTTTAAGTGAACCAATTTTTTTTTAAGACTTATTGATATAAAAATGATGTTCAGCCATTGATTGTCACACTTAAGGCACGTATTTTGCACATGTTCGTCAACATAGTCCATGCCATTAAATGCTTAAGTCATAAATTGAACTTAATATATAACAATTGAACTTAATATATAAATATTAGCATATAAAACACATTTATATAAAAACCTACTCATTGAGATCAAGAAGTCATAAATAAACATTTATATATAAATATAAATATTTAAGGAGATGAACATAAATTGATGATATACTTTGTGGTTTACACTGATATTGGGTGTATAACATTACAATGACATCCATTAATGTGAACTTCAACTATAATATCATTCCAATTATTCTCAACCTCGCAGACCATAACGTCTCATTCCTTCTAGCCATATTGGGTACAAAATTTCTTCCATCCTTTTATGAACTTGTCACCAATGTTGATATCAATGTAGTTCAACAACCTTGGAAACTTTGTTATCCGTGTACTGTACATTGAGTTGGATGTCACAAATGATGACAAAACCAAACCTACAAAAGTAAATAAAACAACATTCACATAAAAAAGTGATAAAAAAACCTTAACAAAGTACTCACAAACTATACTGCCCCACTTGTAGTTACCCCACACACCCCAACTCAGAAACAAGGTCAAAAGGAATTGAAAACACTAATTCACTAGGATTGGGAAGCAAGAACTCACTTATCCCAACCAATATATACAAGCTCCAAAAATGTTCTAATGGAAAATTCTCATATTTCTCTATCAAAATTTGATAACCATGTTAACATCTACTTTCCCATAAGGAAAGTAGTCCCTACACACACTTTGATGACCAACTTTATTTAAATCTATTGGTTCACCAACAATAGACAACTCTAAAGACAAACATACATTACGTTCATTAAATTCAATAATTTTGTGTCCAAAATAAAATTATGGCTAATTATGCTTACCTTCCCTAAAGGATAAGAATTGACACTTTGCACCCTCCTTGTTAGGGAAAGTTCAATCATACTACTTACATTATACCCTTAAAAATAATAAGGTAAAGGAAATTGATGTAATATCCTAAAAAGCATTGTGTCAATATTGAAGTACCAACCTTATGGAAGGTACTTATATTTACCCCAAATGATTTAAGCTCATCGATGTGATCAAAACTAAAGCTAAATTACCTAATTATTTTAGGATTGGATATTGACTATAAAATTATAAATAATGTACTGTTATTTTCTATTTAAAATTTGAAACAAAAATGTTTACGCAAAATAATTTAATATCATCTTGATGATATCATGCATGAATTTAGAAAGTAGAAAGCATCCATATTTCATAGTTTGATGTTGAAGTTAACCATATCGTATAACAGAAATTAGCCAGCACAAAATGGAACTTAGTCAGAATTCTATGTTAAAATTATGACAACTTAGCAAAAGTGTAGTAGGAAACATTATAGGTGGTAATTACTAACGTCATCCCTCCGTTAAGGTTCATATATCTGGAGTAAGAGTTCCAATCACCTTGCCCATCATAACCTGCAGAGAATCCTATAGTCACCATCAATTTTCTAGAAGGACAAGTTATTTGATCAACAATTTCAACGTCATTCTTTGAGGTTATAACAGCTTACCTTACCTCCATAATAATAAGCAGTCGATGGATGTCCATTTGGAGTGAAGCTTGCATTCAGGTTAAATAGCTTGGACCACTTAGCTAGGGCGTGCCCACTCTATATAGAAGCAGACTATAAGAATCTGTTATCACACCACAAATCCAAAGTTTCTAATGTATCGATTCTATAGTAAAAATACACACTTTTGCAGGCTTCGGAACTACAGTGGTCTTGGGTTCAGAGTCCAAGGATAAATTCTACAATAAATCTGCAGCTTCTGCATTAAAATGGTAAAGAAAACTCATGATTAAAGAGAAAAGTTTCTCCAACAAACAAAAATAAACTTACATTAAAAAACAAAAAGGGATAAATTTCATCGGCTCAACACCAGTATCTATAAATTGTTTATGGAAAGGTTATCTAGATGTCAAATGAACCTCCTTATTTATTTGTTTAAATTACAACAGTGTATACATGTTTTCATAAAATGAAAAATGAAAAAAACTTCAAACAACATTCAACTTTATTAAGGAAAAATCTAAATGCTCAAAAAATTTAAAAAAAAAAATTAAACCCACCGAACAAAAGCTGACCATTAACGAAATAAATGGAAAAAACCTTCAAAAACGACCTTTAATAACGTTTTTTGGCTTTGTAAGCACCTAACGGCGGAACGGTTGCGGTGAACGGCGTGTCTCCGGCCAACTCCGAACCCTTCAACGGCGACGACGGTGACTAGTGGGTGAGTGCAATGGAGGAAGAAGACGAAAATGCTTCTGGACAAGAGCGAAAAGGATTCTGGGTGAGAAGGCTGCCTTCCTCTTTTTCTTTTAAAAACCACCAAATGAAATTCCTGAAACCAAAACCATTTACTACCTTCTATTTTCAACTCATTTTCTCTTTTTAAAAAAAATTTCCACTCAGTCCAATAACAGCATGACACGTGTTTGGTGTCAAAAATTTGTCAATTTAAGGTGTCAAAGTATCATTATCCGAAAAAAAATTGTCCTATGCAAGTAACGGCTACTGCTTAGTTCTAATCCCTAGGGCCAAGTGTCCTCATAAAAATGGGTGGGGTCCACCCTAAAATAAAAGGGAACCCTAGGTATAATGTCCTACAATTTTGGGCCATCATAAAATTTGCCAACATTGGCCCAATGCACAAAAGCTGTCTAAAAAAAACTATACTTTTAAATTACAATTGATTAATTCTAAACTACTAAATTAAAATATAACTAATTTAAGATTGCCCATGTAGAGAGTCTTGAATTTATTGATGACTCCTCTAATGTCCAAAATTGTATCTCCAAAATTTTCCCTGAAATTAAAAATGCAAATAATTAGCTCAGAAAACTCAAATTAACTAAAATAAGAATTTCCGATCAAATTAAGCATAATTAGGAAAAACGGGAAAATACCGGACAATTAAGCACAATTTCCTGATTAATTCTAGCACAATAAACTAAGTGGAATCAATAAAATATCGACTCATCAAAATAGATCACACTTAGTCTTTTGCACTCCTGGGCAAAATCAAAACGCAAATCAGGGAACAGTTCAACGGACATCAGGGAATGACACAGACTCAACAGACAGAAAACAAAGACTTACAATGAAAGAGACAGAATTACACAGTTCTCAATACATCTGGACAAAGAAAAGGAAGTAGACAGTATCCAACACATGATAAGAGAAAACAGATACTCATGAAGTCATCAAAGCAATTCCAAGCACGGCAAAATGATCAATCAGTTCAAGAGAGGAATCAAAAGTAACAAAATCTCACAGATTCACACTATCAGTCTTTCTCTCAAGTGTCTAGGTAAACAAATTCAACTCAAAGCACTCAAGAAAGCAAACATAAACAAACTTGGCAAGCCTCTAATGCCAACACTCAAACACATGCATGTTCAAATCAAAAGGTCTTTTATGGGTGAAATGGGGCCAAGGACAAGGGAGGATAAATATGGATGAGAAGCTACAAACCAAAAGAAATAGAGGAGAAATGGGGAGCAAGTGTAAACACAGTCAAATCACACCCAAACCCTCTAATTCAATCCTCTTCTTGACTCCATTATTCACAATTTTTTTTTCTCATTTTTCTGTATTTTTTTCATCTTGTCCCTTTTCTTTTCTCTCTTTTCAGAACACAACTCTAAGAGACAAGATACACAACATATTTACAAAAACAAAAAACAAGAACAGGAACCAACTAGCCAATTCATCATAATCTCTCAGGAGACCACACTTATTCCCAAAACAATTCCAAAGCTCCAAAATTCCCTAAGGTTAAGGTAATCATGGTTTTTCACATAGGGATAGTATTTGAGCTTCAAAACAAAGAAATGGGGAAAGTATAGGCTCAAAAGAGGCTATCAAAGGATCAAAACAGGGTAGGCTCATCTGGCTAGAGAGGCTCAATAACAAAATTGCCTTTATCACTTCCAAACATGCATATCAATCAAGAGTCATCAACAAAGTCAAGCCAAGGCATATGTGCAAGCAATCAGGAGATATACCACACAAGAAAGAACATCAAGTGGCTCAAATCTCACACAGGGTAATTCTGTCACAATCAAATCAACCTCTCAAACATTATAATCACTTCCCAAGGAAAGAAAAGCAAGGATTTCAAGCTAATCAGAGTATCAATGGAGTGAAAGATAAATCTACAACCTAAACCAAGGTCCAGAAATCAAGAGAAACATGCAAAACTGTACACAAGACAAAACAAAAACAACCTAGAAAACAAAAAAATTTAACGCAGAAAACATAAACTAATCAAAGAAAATTCAGAATCTCCCCCAATATATCACACTTAAACTACACAGTGTCCTCAATGTGTCATAAACATAAGATCACAATCATAACAGTCAACAGATCAAGGACAAGGGCAATAAAAGTAAGGAAAGGGGGAGAAGGGAAAAGAAAAACTCCCCTAATCATGGTGGCAGTTGCCAATTTTGGACTGTTAGGGAGATATTCTCTACCACTGGAGTCAGCAAAGAAGTGTTAAGGAAGAACTGCTTCAGTCTCCAAATTTGATCAAGCAGGGAGATGTCCTCCACAGCTAGATCCAAGAAGAAGTGATTGTTGATGAGTGGGTTCAGCTGGTGCCCATTGATGTTGAAGCTTTTGCGTATGCTTGCACCCTTATCTTCCACCATGGGTGTGTGTTGGTCAAATTCATGTGTACCTCCTGCAACATGGTTAGTACAATGTGGCTCCACAGAAATAACATGCAGAGGTATAACACCCAATCCCAGTGTAACATGTTGAACCCCAAATATACCCTCAAAACATGAATCAATTTCAGAAATAGAAACAATATCAATCACAGGTTCATATTCATGTTCAGTGCATGGAGAACAAACATTCATGTGATAGCAAAAAGTGGTTCTCGTCATGCAAAGAGGGAGAATTAAAATCATGCTCATCAACCTCATAAACATCAACATACCTATCAACAACATAATCATCAACAACAAAATCTATCTCAGGTATGTTTACCTCCACTTCCCTGAAGATTGGTAGAGTGGTGGAAGGTGAAAGTGGTCTACCTATCTCAAAAGTGTTGCTCATATCTGCCTGGTCCTCAAGATCTTCAGCAGTCTCCTCAGGTGTAAGAGTGGGGACATAGGAGTGTGGGAAAGTAGATAGCGCAATAGTAGACTCATGACTCTGCTCCCCATCTCCTATGTGGATGACATCAACATCATCTGTAAGCTGAACAACCTGAAATGGTGATTCCTCTGAAACATAAGACTGTTCCTTAGTGAGCTGAGTGGCCATCTGTCCCATATGATCAGTCAAACTCTGAATAGAAGCTCTGGTCTCTAGTTGGAACTGAATGTTCTGCATGGTCATCTGCCTCAGTAACTCCTTCAATGTAGGCTCAGAAGTAGTGGAAGGATGAGGAGTTGCTTGGGCAGGCTCATGAAACTGCAGCTGTTGTGGTTCCTGAATAGGTGGAGAAGGCATACAAGAATTCGGAGATGGTTGATATTGCCGTGGAGCATCATACCATCCCAAGCTAGGGTCATTCCTTCCAGGATCGTTACTGTGACCATACTGAGCAGAGAAGAATTCATCCAAGAACATATGCTCAAGATCTTCCCAAGAAGTGATGGATCCACAAGAAAGACAAAACCGCCAATACCTTGCCGCTCCATGTAACGAGTACTCAAATGCCCTTAAGAACATGTCCCCATCCGGGACATCTGGAGGTTTCATTGAAGAGCATATGGTGTAGAACTCCTCCAAATGTCTATATGGGCATTCACCAGCAAAACCATGAAACCTAGGCAGCAAATCTATCAGTCCAGTGTTGAAAACACAACGAATATCCTCCTTATCAATTGGAAACGACTCCCTAGGAGCACTCTCATGAGATGAAGGAGGAACCGTTCTGTTCTCAACATAGAAATCAGCATAGTATATATGAGAAGCAATATCAGAGTAACAAGCGGGAGAAGAATCATAGACATAAGCAGAATTAGAATTACTCACATAGCCAAAATAGGTAGACATGGGAAAGAAGGGGGAAAAGAAGAATGCAATGAAAATATGGAACTAAAGCTACCTAAATGCAACACACAATGACGAACACACAAAACAGAACATCACACTCACAACACAAGACAAGACACAACACACACTAACACAACAAAGACCTAAAACCGAACCGTTGGTCCCCGGCAACGACGCCAAAATTTGATGGGTGTCGCTGCCCATACAAATTTGATTTCATATTAAGAAATGCAGTATACCTAGGAAGTGACTCCTAGGTCGTCTCTCAAGGACCAAATGTGGTTCGAGAATTAGGTCAGACACAAACTGGGGGGTTTTGTAAAATGTTTGTGGTGAATGCGGATGAATTAAATTTAAAACACTGACGCAAACTGATAATTAAACACAGATCTAAAAACGGAATCAAAGACAGACTGAAAACGGTTGGTCATTAACTTAAACTAACATCACAACTAAATTAACACAATCGAACAGAACAAACAACACAGTAAATGAAAACAATAAACTAAACGATTCTAAACAAGATGTGCAATCAACATTTTGATCAATTGGAATGCAACAAAACTTAAAATGAAAATGCTAAATCAGAGTTTAAAGGCACATTGCAGCTATAAAAGATGATGCATCCTAAAGCTAATAAACAAAAGGCTATTACAAGAAAATGCAAAAAGGACATGTAAATAGGAGAAAGATTAAACTAAAGTCCTTTTGATGGCTATCCCTTCTCGGATGCGGCAGCCACTTGCAATTAAACTGAATTGCATTCTCCCAAATTCAATTAACATCTCTGCCTCTTCCTTTCACAAAGGATAAAACACCGTACACGCCCCTTTTCCTCAAAAGCTGCAATCCTTTTGAAAGCAAAAAAAAAAAACGAGAGCTGCAGCGTACAAAAATCTCCTCCAAAAGATATTTCAGCACCTAGACAACACATTTCCCATTCTTCATTCAATAAAAAAAAAACAATGCATTGCGGCCCACCATCCCATCATCACAAGGAACATCTACTTCTATCTAATCTACTAGGTAAACATGATACTACTTTTTCCAAAAGAAAATAAATGCAATGCTAAACATTAAACTCCCAAGCTTGGCACGTCCCATCATATCTCCTTTTTAAATCTGTTGCCGGTAGCACCATTTTTAACCCCCAAATGAATTTAGCTGGTTCTTCCTTCTAGGCTGTGACGGAATAAATAAAATAATAATATCCAATGCCAAAAAGTACTTTCAAATGAAATGTTTTATCCAAATTTGATGCAGCGTGCTACACCGCGTGATGCCTTTCCAATTAAAAAAAAGCAACGCCTCCCTTAAATGAAAGCAAGGCAAAGAAACAATGAAAGCTAAAATGGGTGGGAGGCTATAGAGGTAAGTCAG
This sequence comes from Vigna mungo, assembly GCA_036885675.1. Lineage (NCBI taxonomy): Eukaryota > Viridiplantae > Streptophyta > Magnoliopsida > Fabales > Fabaceae > Vigna > Vigna mungo. Next base: position 23,542,503 of record CP144699.1, read on the forward strand.
CGCAACAAGAGTTTTAGCATCCAAAAAAAAACGTTCCAAAAGCACTAATAAGTGGCGGCTTGTGCTTCCTTAAATGAAGCTTCAATAGAAAAGTGCATGAAACTAAATGGAAAGACCAAGAGTAAAATCATCAAAAGAAATTAACCGTGAGCTCCCTCATCGAAAATCAAACAATGTAATTAGAAGCCCCATGGAAAAGAACGTCCAAGCCAAGTGTCTCCAACGTTCCAGCAAAGAAAAAAAATTGTCCTATGCAAGTGACGGCTGCTACTTAGTTCTAATCCCTAGGGCCAAGTGTCCTTATAAAAATGGGTGAGGTCCACCCTAAAATAAAAGGGAATCCTAGGTATAGTGTCCTACAATTTTGGGCCATCATAAAATTTGCCAACATTGGCCCAATGCACAAAAGCTGTCTAAAAAAACTATATTTTTAAATTACAATTGATTAATTCTAAACTACTAAATTAAAATATAACTAATTTAAGATTGCCCATGTGGAGAGTCTTGAATTTATTGATGACTCCTCTATTGTCCAAAATTGTATCTCCAAAATTTTCCCTGAAATTAAAAATGCAAATAATTAGCTCAGAAAATTCAAATTAACTAAAATAAGAATTTCCGATCAAATTAAGCATAATTAGGAAAAACGGGAAAATACCGGACAATTAAGCACAATTTCCTGATTAATTCTAACACAATAAACTAAGTGGAATCAATAAAATATCGACTCATCACACACCACTTTCACTTGGTTCAAAAGTAATATTCAAAAACAGGAAGTGGATTCTGAACAAGCTTAAAGAGGAAGGAGTAGTGAAGATTATAAGACATACTCCAAAGCAATCAGAAGAGTGGACAAAAGACAACTGATGAGTTGGGTTGACAAGGACCCCAATCGGGATGAGAAGACATGATAGTATTTGAATGAATCCCATGTATTGTAAAACATTAGTTTTAATTTTATTTTATTTTGGACATGTAATTCTTGGATTTTTAAACAATTTTTGGGTAGCATCTACTGAGGGATGCTAATTTTTATGTATCTACTGAAGGATACAGGTAAGTACACCTACTGAAAGGTGTTGGGATACACTTACTGATGAGTGCTAGAAAGGTTTGGTCAGACTCGTGACGTTAAACAAGCGTTACCTGAGAGGTAACCCTGTTGATTATTTTCTTATTTTTAAACTCTGTTCTAGTGCATAATAGGTTTGAATGTTGCATGAGAGAGGGGAAAGGTACATAATTAAAATTTTGAAAGTTGAAATCAAGTGCTACAGGGGTGAAAACGTGAAGGCAAGCAAAGAAGAAGAGGAAAATTTTTAACGCTCACCACTGAACGGTCCATTTGACTGCTGAGCGGTGGCGGCGCAGACCCAACACGGGCTTTTAAAAGCTCAGCGTTTTGGGGGTTTCTGCACTTTGAAAACTCTTCTTTGCAGTTCGCCCAAGCGGTCTCCATGAACCCTAACACTCCTTTTTCACTTTCAAGAGCTTTCCAAAGAGTTTTCCCCACTTTTCTCATCACTCACTCACAAAAATCTCATTTTTCAACCATTCCTTTGTCAAAAGTTTGGGTTTTTGGTGAGAGCTTTGCATTGGGAGGTATTCATCATCAATTACAAGGAGTCTTGCAAGCATTTAGAGAATCTCCACTCAAGTAAGTATGCAATTTCATTGTTAGGGTTTCTAAAATTGAAATTTGATGAAGAACATGTGTAGGAACATGAGAAATTAGAGCTTTTGATTTCTATGCATGATTTGATGAAATAGGAACCTTTTGAACCGGTTAAACTGCATAAATTTGGTCTAGAATTGTGAAATTGATGATAGGGTGGAGATTAGGGCATTTAGGAAAGAGTTTTTGAAAAACCCTAGTCGTCGCCGCTAAGCGGTCCATTTGGACGCTGAGCGGTGGGCAACAGATTTGTGTGGTTGCTTGATTCCTGATGTCGGGATGCTGAGGGGCCCTATGCTTCCCTCAACATTGGACAATGCTTAAGTAGGAAAATTTTTAACGCTCACCACTGAGCGGTCCATTTGACCGCTGAGCGGTGGCGGCGCAGACCCAACGCGGGCTTTTAAAAGCTCAGCATTTTGGGGGTTTCTGCACTTTGAAAACTCTTCTTTGCAGTTCGCCCAAGCGGTCTCCATGAACCCTAACACTCCTTTTTCACTTTCAAGAGCTTTCCAAAGAGTTTTCCCCACTTTTCTCATCACTCACTCACAAAAATCTCATTTTTCAACCATTCCTTTGTCAAAAGTTTGGGTTTTTGGTGAGAGCTTTGCATTGGGAGGTATTCATCATCAATTACAAGGAGTCTTGCAAGCATTTAGAGAATCTCCACTCAAGTAAGTATGCAATTTCATTGTTAGGGTTTCTAAAATTGAAATTTGATGAAGAACATGTGTAGGAACATGAGAAATTATAGCTTTTGATTTCTATGCATGATTTGATGAAATAGGAACCTTTTGAACCGGTTAAACTGCATAAATTTGGTCTAGAATTGTGAAATTGATGATAGGGTGGAGATTAGGGCATTTAGGAAAGAGTTTTTGAAAAACCCTAGTCGTCGCCGCTAAGCGGTCCATTTGGACGCTGAGCGGTGGGCAACAGATTTGTGTGGTTGCTTGATTCCTGATGTCGGGATGCTGAGGGGCCTTATGCTTCCCTCAACATTGGACAATGCTTAAGTAGGAGTATGATTGATGATGTACTAACCTCTAATGATGAATTTCTGTGGTTTTATGAACTTTATTTGATGTAAAGATGTCGTCGTCATTAAGGAGGGTGAAAACCCCTGGGAAGAAGAGGAAAGAGCCGGAGAGGCCGAGAAGATTTTATTCTCCTAGGTTCCTATCCAAGAAACATGAGGAACACTATGTGACTGTGTAGGAGAAAAGACTGTTGATGGAGAGGAAGGCTATTTTTATCCCAGATTTGGCTCTGGAGTTTGGATTCGAGATTGAGAGGAGAAACTGGGAGAGGCTGGCCACATATTTTACACCAGCTAGTATTAAACTCGTGAAGGAGTTCTATACGAATGCCCCGATCAGAGGAGGAGTGTCTGGTGGGAGATATATGAGCTATGCTAGGGGGCAGACTATCCGATATGACCCCGACACTATTAATATCTTTTTAGGCACTGAGTGTCCAAGTGAGTAGTGTCAGTATGCAGCACATACAGGGGAGTTTAGAGATATTGCTGATATTGAGAGGGTTATGTGCATCCCTGGAAGACATTTTAAAAGGAACCTAAATGGAGTGCCTGTCAACATCAGGAGGGCAGATCTGACACCCCTGGCAAAGTATTGGATGGCATTTACTCATGCCAATATTCAGCCGTGCTCACATGTTTCCGACATTACCATGCATAGGATTATCTTCATCTACTGCATGCTGAGGCAGATGAATGTGAATGTAGATAAGGTCATTGCCGACGAGATCCAGAGTTGTGCTACTACTGTGAATAGCAGGACGCCGTTGGGACATCCGTCCCTAATTACTTATTTGTGCCAGTAGGCTGGGGTGGACACTGTTGTTCCACCATAAGAGTGGCCTACGAAGGCCATAGATGCCTCTTACTATCAACAGTTCTGTGCAGATGATGAGGCAGCTGAAGCAGCACCTAGGAGACGTCCTAGGAGAGGAGCAGCCCAACAGGATGATGAACCTGCACAACATGCAAAGCCGTTTCAGATGAGGGACATGTATATGTCCATGGTGGAGGCTAGATTGGAGTCTCTCTGCAGAGGGCAGATAGTTACTGTCGAGATGATAGTGGGGTTGTATGACACACCACTGGTGCACAGGTGGACCATGGATGAGTTCCATGGTGCTATGGCTTGGCCTCAGGAGCAGGCACAGGGGAGCAGGTTTGGAGTAGTTGGAGCACCAGGCATGGATGAGGATGATGAGGAGGATGACTTCGAGGATGTTGAGGGTGGAGAACAGGAGGACCAAGAGATGATATGAGTTGAGAGGACATTTAGTGATGGATGTCCATGCTTAGGACATGGGTTTTATCTTTCACTTTTGTACTTTGAATTTTTAGAATAGGTTGAATTTTATTGTCGGTGTCTGTGCTTGGCTTGAACACTGTTTCTGACTATGGTTTGACTTAACTTGATGATATTGCATGATGAGTTTATTTGATGATGATTGGATGTGGATGATGATTGAGATTGTATTGCATGCTGATATACAGGTGAATGGTTCACTAGCTATGTGAACAAATGTGTGATGATTTATGACTGTGGTTATGATGCTAAGCAGGATGTATGAATGATGTGTGAGAAAGCAGAGTGTGTGAGGTTTTGAGCTCCAGAGTATTCATTGATATATGTGCTGTTCATATGGAAGCATGAATGATATTTCCTGAGTCTTTAGAATTGATTGAATTACATGTTGATGTCATATGATCAAGGTCTTTTTTGGAAGCCCTTACTTAGCCAAATTTTCGCCCAAAGTAATTAGAACCATGTGTTCTACCCTTTTTGAACCTTAGCCTTAAACAGGATGAAAACCCTTGCTTTGAAAATATTTACCTTGAGTTGGGTTGAGAATAATTGTATGGTATTAAAAAAAGGTTCAATTTTGGGGTTGTTTGGGGAAATTTGAAAGACAAAAGAAAGACATTGAGCTCAAGTGTAGAATGAAAGAAAAAGCATGAGTAAAGAAAAAGAAGAAAGTAAAAAGCATGAAAGATTAGCTCAATGTAAAAATAAAAGAAAAGGGAAGAAGTTGGGAATGAGTGAGATTGGTTAAAAAGAGAGTTTCTGGTTGAACTTTGAATGTTAAAATAGCTCTCTTGACTCAAGGATTTTGTGATCCAGAAAAACCAATTTTTCTTGTTAGCCAGGCCTCATTATAAGCCTTGGAAAAGTCCTTGTGATGGCATTTATATGTGAGAATGTTGATTGTATTAGATGAAGGGCAATTTTGTTTCAGGTGACATGTGAATAGTAGAGAGATGGAGTACCCTCTTAAACACTTGAGTGATTGAGTGAAACATTTGCTTGGAGAGAATTGATAAATTCCATGTTTACATCTATGCTTAGTTGATTGATCATTCATAAGTAAGACATCTGTTGGAAAATATGTTATCATGTGAACTGAATTGAATTGAAAGCATGCATGCATCTTGATAAGATTCCACTGAAAATCTGAATTGAGTAATTACTTGTTGTGAGAAGAATGAATTGTGGAAATGTTGAACTATTTTGATGAAAGAGTGGAAAGCCAAGTTTTGTCTTGTTTGCTTGAGGACAAACAAAGTTCTAAGTTTGGGGTTGTGATAACGGTCTAAAAACCGATATTGTTATACTTAAATTTGATATCAAAACACACCCTTTATTGCTTAGAGTGAGCTTAGAATCAAGTAAAACACTTAGTTGAGTCACATGAGAGTCAAAAGTTGTTTTTAGAGATATTATGCTTGTTTTGCATTGTTTTGCAGGGTTTTGATGTGAATTGAAGATGGAAGTTAAGTACGAAGGACTTAGACTCAATAAAGAAGGAGAAAAAGGAAGAAAAGAAGAGTCAAAGACACCGCTCAGCGTTATTTCCCAACAGTGAGCGCCATACTCGAGGGAGTAGCCACTGTCTCTCGCTCAAGCGGTGTCGCTGAGCGGTCCTGCGATTAGAGGGAAACCACTGAGCGGCCAAATTAGTCGCTGAGCGGTGCAGTGCTGGGCTTGGGCTTAAATTCTGTTATTTTTATGCGTTATAAATAGCCTAGTGCGACCTTCAGAGTATTCTTTTGGCAAGCAGAGACGTCCAGAGCACTTCTACACTCCTTGGAGACAGTTTCTTGGATGCTTAGGCTCCAATTCATCAAATATAGGGTTTACTCATCCATTCTTCCATTTAATTCCATCTAGTTTCACCATGTCCATGGTGAACTAAACCCTTTGTTGTCGGGGAACAATGTAATATTTTGAAACTCTCTTATATTGAAATTCTTATTTTATTCATATGTTTCATATGCTTATATTATCAATTGTTGGGTTTCTTTTCTATGCTTAATGCTTTTATCGTTTAACTCATTCAGTAAAAAGATATTTGCCTTTGTCGATACGGAGACGTACGGGGAAGTCATGAACTAATAGGGAATTCCTTGATTAAGCAATACTGCCTAAAGATAGGAGTAGGACGATCAATTGTATTTTGCTTCTGTGATAAATGCATTGCTAAGTAGTTAGGGAGACTAGAGATAGTAAGCTAGTAGTTAGTGATAGGCTATTTTCACCGAGAGATCGGGTTTAGGATAGACAAAGAAAGTTTGCATGGCAATTAGATAATTAAGCAAATTTAATAAGAAAAGCAGATATAAGAGGGTGGATAAGATGAAATTGTAAACCCCAATAACTCCATTCATTCATATCTTTTCTTTGCCAATTGAGTCACTTACATTTGCATGTTTATTTTCGTTTTGCATTCACACTCAAGATCAAATTCTTTTCAAGTCTTATAAAATCAATTTACATGAAAGTTAAGGCCTAAGAATCTTTTGGGAGACGATACTCAGACTTACCGTTTATATATTACTTGATAACGATCTGGTACACTTGCCAGGAACTTAACAGAAGACGCTATTTGCGTGACGACGGAGAGAAACTCGCGGTGGTGATGGTGGCGGATGATGGGCTTCTGCGATGCAAAAAATTACAAAAACTCGAAGTTCTCTGGTTCAATTGATGCTTTCAAAAAAATGGTATAAGCAGCAAGCGTCCCGAGTTGTGAATCAAGCTGTTGAGCGTGTAATTCGCCATCGCCATGACTATGGAGCAATTATTCTCTGTGATGAAAGGATTTTACCTTTATTTTGGTCTAAATTTCTTAAAAAGATGAGTTTTATTTTATTACTAATTCTTATTTTCTCTTTTATGTATTAGTTCTTCAATGAAAAATATGACCAACTTTTTTATCACATGGATACTTTGCACTTCAATGATTTGTTTTTAGCCCAACAAATTTCCATTGATATTTTTTTGGGTGGCCTGTGTGGCTGAACTAGTTTTGTTTAAAAACCATTTTTTTATGATTTTTAATGCAATATTCAATTTGCATTTCCTTTTAATGTTTATGTAATATTCTCATGTAGGTCATTATCAATAAATATTGAATGTAGAAATATTCATCTGAATTCTTTTTAAGCTTTAGTGTCTATAAGATATCGAGATCATTAGCATTTAGCAAGTGGGAATTTTTAGATTTATGATTTCACTTCATAATAATTATTGTCTAATTTCATTGATGTATCATGCAACAAATGGTATGCAACAAATGGTTTCTGCAGAAGATTGGCCATGAAGGGTGTAACTAAACCTCCCTGTGTCTAGTTTTGATTCCTGTTTTACTAATTAGCTCTAACAAACATTTTTTTGCTGCTTTTACTAACTTTTGCACTAACTTTTCTAAACTTTTTCGGGTTTTGTTTTCTATTTTGCTGATATAGTTTACTAACTTGTGCTTCTGACAAACTTCTAGGTTTAATCATAGCTAATTGTAGGTTCAAATTTTATTTCTTTTTGCGAAGTTGAGTTCAATTACATGTTCTGTTTTCAAGCTCTCTGAGGTAGAAGATGTTCATAATGGAGATCATAATTCTGTTCATTTTCTGTTTAATGTTTTGTGATAATTTATACTTATTACTCTTGAGCAGTTCTGCAAGCCAGTGCTCCTTAAAGGGTTGCCCTCCCACCCAACTGCCACAGGTCCTTCTGCCCCATGTTTCACCTATGACAATGAGGTACTACTTTTCAAATAGAATAACTTCAATTAGATATTCCCCATGCACATAAAAAGTATATAAATAATGTAAAAAGTATATAAATAATATAAATCTCATATAAATTAATTTTTAAAAATCAAATTAAACTTAAAGTCTATTTTTTTTAAAATGATATTAAAATTATTTAAAGTCCATTATGACAATTTATTATTTATTGAATTTATGGTAACACCTACAATGCATAAGCGAGTTTACACTATATAAACATATACATACTTTATTTTATAAATGTATTATTGAATTAGTTCGAAGCTTATCTTTCAAACATATTTGTAGGATAAAATTATATGTACTTTATTATGAATTTTGAGTACTTATTAATTAAGTTGTAAGGATGAGTTTTATTTTAAACTGCTTTTATGTTAAAATTATAATTTTGACAATGGAATTATATGAATTTGTGATGTCTTTTTGTTATATTAGTATGTTTTAATATTGTTACAAATAAATATTTTTGACCCAAAAATATAAAAACCTCAAATTGTGACATAAATAATGTTATCAAAATAAAGTAATAAATCTCAAACTAACTAATACAAATGAGGAAGATTACAATATAATTGTCAATTTGAATAACATATATCAATCCCAAAGAATAGTATAAAAAATACACGTATTAAATGTGATTAAATAGTTGAAAATAAAGGAGGTTAAAAATTCCCACAAAATAATAGCCAGTAATAGAGGAGGTTTTTATCCTCCGCAGAAAAACCTCCGCAAATTGAATATGATACCAGGGGTTGCGGATAAGCCTCGTAGATAGATTGTGGCGACTCAAACTACGGCTGTTTGAAAAACCCCCGGAAATTACTTTGCGGAGGATGAAAATCCCCACAAATCGAAAAAAAAAACCTCCACTAAATAACATTTTTTTTGTAGTGATTGTTCAAAGTGGTGTTGTTAGATTGCAGAAGAGGGGATTCTTGCTGGTTTATTGCCTATATTTTGGTTTTGGGTTAGAGAGGAGATTTATATTTTTGACGTGGAGGTCTTCTATAGATTCCTTGTTGTAAAAACCACAACTATTATAGTGCATTTGCTTCCTAGGTTAAAAACCTGTAGGCATTGTTGGCCGAACAAGTATAAAAACCTGTGTTTGCATTTCTCTATTCCTTATCTTTTACATTACAGTCGACTTTATTCTTTACGCAGTCAACTACGTATTTTCTGCTGCATATATATTATGATTGCTTGCATTTCAAGAAATAAGTCAACCTGTTTTCCAACAGCTGTTAATTAGATGAATTGGACTTGTAAATTTGAACTTTATTTCCCTTTGGACTTGTAGTGTACTTTTGTGTTTATGATATTAAATTTCTTTATGTTAGAATTAAATTACAAGGCAGAAGTTTTATGTTTTCAAAGATGCAGATCTTGTGGTGTTGGAATTAATTATACATGTAGATATTTATGTTGCCATTTGACTACATTATGCAGATTTCAAAGATGCAAATTGCAATTTCTAGCCACTAACAACCCATGCATTTTTGAATATTTGTGTTTCTCATTCATTGTTTGAGCTCTCTAAACTGTGTACTCACAAGTCCAAATCCAAATTGGTTATCACAAACTACATTTTACCCAACTGTATTTTATTGAAAATTCTCCAAAAGAAAAGAGGCAAGAATGATGGGTTAGCCCACCCATTAACAGTTTGGGTTGTCATCCTCACCATCCTACATCTAAATGGGCTGGTTTGGCCTGATCCATTTTCGACTGGCCAAAATCGGGTTAGGCTGACCCATTTTGCCATCCTTATTCCTCGTTTCTTGGATACAAGCTCTGTCTTCAAGAATGGTCAAGTCCATATATAAAAAAAAAAATCAATTTTTTTTTCTCTTTTTATTAGGGATCCTCTACAATAGTCATTGAATTCTCTCATATAGATGCCCTTTGGCGAATCCAAACTCCAAAAAATTAAAAAAAATATCAAAATTAAAAAAAAAATCAACATTTTATCCTACTTCTAACTTAAGGTTTCCGCAACTTATTTTTACTGCTTTCCATTCTAGATTTTGACACTCCACCAAGGTTTCAACACCTTGTAAACTGCAAGTCAGGGTTTCAACATCCTGCCAAGGATTTCACAAATTATTTTACTGCTTTCAAGTCAGGAATCTGACACCACGCCAAGGTTTTCACACCTTGTTTTATTGCTTTCAAGTCGAGTTACTTATACTATGCTAAGGTTTTTACACCTTTTTTACCACTTTCAAATTAGAATTTCGACACCACACCAAGGTTTTGACACCTTATCCCTCTCTCCCTTACACTAATACTCTCTATGTGGGAATGAGCATTGATTTCTACTTAAATATTCAAATTCAAAAAAAAAAAAAAACAATTTAAAAAGTTCAAAATTCAAAATTTTTCAAAATCCCAAAAAATTCGCATTGCATCAAGGACCTCTTCACTGTAATGGTAATTAATTTCCATCTCCAATTTCTGGAGAAAAAAAGAATACTTCTCTCTAGTTAGGAATGATCACACACATGTCCCTTTTTCAGAACATGACTCTCTTCATAGAGTTGATCATTGTATTATGTTTAGTTCTTGTTGTCTTTTTTAATATATGAACAAAATTAATATTTTTATCTTTACTTATATTTTATTATGATAATATAAAAATATTAAATAGTTATATTATCTAATAAAATATAAGTAAAGAGGGACAATTATCTATGCTCAATTTTATTCGAGTAAATAAAATTTAAAAAATATTCCAAAAATAGATGTAAAATAAATGTCGTTTCTAAAAAAATATAAAGTAATATATATATATATATATATATATATATATATATATATATATATATATATATATATATATATAATAGAATTCAAATAAATAAAAATTAAAGAAAAATAATAAAAAAGTTCAAATGAAAAATGAAAACAATCTAAATAATTTACTTTAAGTATTTGGATCTGTTTCTTTGTGGCCTTCACATCCAAAACCCTAAATCTCTCTTCCTTATGAAAAAATAATTTGTATGGAAGAGTCCCCAAGTACTTAATTAAAATAAACCTAAAGAAAGAGCCACAAAGAAGAAAATGGAGAATGGAGTTGGAGTCGAGTGAACAAATTTTGTATTCTTGTTACTGTTTTGGAATAAAAGTATCTCTTTTTCATTCCTTACATGCCTAAATACAATTTTTTTTTCTTTTGATTTATGCATTCCCAATTTTTCATTATATTTTTGTTTTAATATTGTAAGCGTTTTTTTACACTTAGCTTTGAACATTTCTTTTAGGTCCATCATTTCTACTATTTTATGGTCTTATGCAAATATATATTTTTTATACATTTACTATTTGATAATTATTAGCACCTACTCTTTTAATGAAAAAAAAAGTAATTATCTTTCCTAAAAAAATCATAAAAAGAAATATTTTTTCTCATTTTTTTTCAATAGCTCGTGTTAGGTGACACTTATTTTCAAATAATTCAAAAAATATTAAAACAATATAAACTTTTCAAAAATTAAAACTCAACATTTTGTTAAATGATTTTATAAGAACTGAGTGATCCCTGATATTTTATGAATGGAAATACGTAAGAGTAGAGTCAAATAATGTTTTTACAAACTAGTGATCCTTAATTCTCCATTTTGAATAGAAATACGTAGGAGTAAGGGACATCCTTGTCAGGTCCAAATATAAGAATGAAAATATTTTTTTATTCTTTTCAAATATTGTTTTCTTATTTTTTGAAGGAATTAAATAGTTTAAAAATCACATCTCTTTTTACACATTTTATTAAAGATATCGTCTTAAGATAAACGTTGTAGAATGCTAATATATTTCCTATACCCTAAATCTAGTTTCATAAACCATGCTTTATCTTTCAATTTCTTTTGTAATTTTCCAAAACAAAATACAATGACGACTTCAAACTCTATTTTTAAATATATTGTTTTGATTTCTTGTTTCGTCATTATTTGAGTTATCACTAGTAAAAAAATTGGATTTAAAATTGCACAATAAGCCTAGCTTTTAACAGAACCGAGGTTTATCAAAACGTAGTGGCAAAATTGAAAATAAGGTGAACTTTTATGACTCGGTTCACGGTGAACCGGTGCCTAAGACCTGGAAATTTCCTATACTGCCTCAGTCAATTAGGGACCCGAGGCAATAGGTGTTGTCCATCACTGACACATCTGAATGTTGCAGTCCTTGTAGTACCATATGACATAAGTTAAGTAAAAGCTGGTGTAAAAAGCTCTTTATTGCCTATAACTTATTTTTTTTGGACGTTTTGACATCGATTATTGGGAGAACCGATCCATATAGTGGTTTATTGCCCCGTTTATTGGTTAACTGAGGTAGTAGAGGTGCTTTATCTTAACTCCAGACACGTAAAAACATTTTTATGCTATTGTTGTTCCTCTTTCTTCTCCCCGTAAAACTAGTCTTCCTTGAGAAAATATTGTTCTCGCTCTCGCCCCCTTCCCCTTTTCCTCTTCTTTTCTCGTGACCAACCAAATATACGAGGCGACTTCCTCCACGCAGAGACTTTCGCCCTCCACGCAGAGACTTTTTCCTTCCTCTTTGCTCGCCAAAACCCTACCGCCGGGAGCCACCACCACCTCATCGTCACCTGTGAGTGTGCCACCTCTGGAATGAAGAACAAGCGGTGGCCGTTGGGAGTGAAGTGAGGTTTCTGGTGAGCGGCGACCATAGAGGTTGAACGAAGGTTTTTGGTGAATGGAGGTTGAACAACAGCCATGGAGGTTGAACGGAGGTTGAACGACGGCCATGCGAGTGCGTCAATGGAGGTTTCTAGTGAAGAAGGTGAGTGCGGCAACTTGCAATTGGGGTTTTTCTGATGTTGATGGTGGTGGTGCAACTTAGGGTTTGATGACGATAGGGTGAAGATTAGGGGAAACTGCTCTGCCGCGAGTTCTCTACGCACGATGACGGTGGCGGTGGCTACTTCGAAGGCGGTGGTGGCGCGATCTGCTGGTTGCCTTTCTGATTGCAGGTTGTGCGAAGGAGAGAGAGAGCTCTCGCGGTGGTCATGATGGCGACCTCATGGAGCTGGCAGCGGCGTCCTGGTTCTTTGGCTTGGTTTCTATTTCCTGTAGGTTGTTGTGGATAGCGGTGTGATTTTGGAGAATGCCATGGTGGCTGTGACGCGTTGGAGAAGAAGACTTCGTGTGGTGGCTTGTGGTGGTCCGATAAAGGTAGCACGGTTGTTGGGTGGTGGTCCGATTAATATTGAAATTTGTTGCCTTTTTTATTGAAATTTGTTGTCTGGTTGAGATTAATATTGAAATTCCTCCCGAGAACCCCAGACGTTCATGTTGGGACGTGATTTGGAAGCATTGATTCAAAGAGCTAGGGACTGATTCAGTACAGGCCTAAAATATGAAAAAAAAAATCATGTTACTACCTTGGTTAGTTAAAACTGAGGCATAATCCTATCCTCTTTTGATTTGGTTCATACCCGAGGCAGAAAACTTACTCCTTTTTACCTCGCCTGAATATGCATTGGTTGCAGAACCGATGCCTATAAGCAAAAACAACCGATGTCTTTTCCCCTTCCTATACTAGTGTGTCATGCCAATCATTCCACATTGCTTAACTTTATGATCATTCTAACTATTGTTTGAATTTGTTACAAGTTTCAATGGCAACTATCTAATAGGTTAGATGTCGACTATAATAGGCTCGACGATTTGGAAAGAAACGGAGAGGACCTTCCTAGTAAGTAAATGAAAATTCAATCTCTTGCATAAATATATCTATTATATAGTAATTAATGCTTTGCATGTAACATTGCGAAGTCACTACTATTTTTACATAACCTCTGATGTATGGTGAGCACATCTAGCACGACTAGTTGATGTGCTACTATAACACCTATGCTCGAAGATATTTGTTCCATTGGTAACTTTGTTTCTGCTTTAAAACATTCACTAGTGCAAAAAAGATTTTTTACATCGATGATTTTCGGCCTTTAACGTCTAATACAAGGCCGACGTCATATCAGGAGACATTACATTAAGGTCGGGCTATAAAGGTCAACTTTACTTGATGTCAAACCCTTCCAACACGCGACGTCATATGGAGCCTAACGCAAATATCTTGCGCTCAGTGAATATTTTCTCCTAGAGGGGCATTACAAGTAAATTGACGTCGAGCATTGTATAGGACGATGTCAATTTACTTATATTAACGTCGGGTATTGCATAATACGATGTTTTTATATGTTGTTTTTAATAAATGATTCATTTTTTTTTTAATTTAACCACACTTGGAAATTAGGAAACTAGTTTTTACAATTGATATATCCAGATTTCATCTATTCATAATTCAGACTATATCAAAACTAAAAGCTAAAGCTATTGATACCAAAACAAAAAGAACTTAAAGTGAACTATTCTACACTAACTCCACCTTTCCAAAAGATATCCTGCTCTTTCATGCCTTGGCTTCCTGTTTATGGCATCTGTTAATGAAGATGGACTGTTGAACCGCTGTAAAAACAAGGAAACTTTACTATTATTTTCATTCTAATGTTGAAAGTTGAATGTGATTTGTAAGATTTCAAAGCTAAATTATTACCTCAGTCTAATCATATTTAATTTTTGCTTAGATGATGGTCTTTATCCATGACATTATTGATGGGGTGTCGCGGCCCATACAAATTTGATGTGCATATAAGAAATGCAGTATAGCTAGGAAATGACTCCTAGGTCGTCTCTCAAGGACAAAATGTGGTTCAAGAATTAGGTCAGACACGAAGTGGGGGGGGGGGTTGTGAAAGGTTTGTGAATGCAAATGAATTAAATTAAAACACGGATGCAAACAGAAATGCAAACACAGATGTAAACAGAAATGGAATCAAATGCAGAATGAAAACGGTCGGTCATTAACTTAATCACTATGCTTCCATTCCTAGATTAAAGACAAGTACACACTACTCTAATCCAAATCCGACACAAATCAACCAACTAAGCAAAGGTTAATTCGGTCTTCAAAATCACAGACTAAGCAAATGCAATGCACAAATTTAATCAGTCATTCACCATTCAGTCTAATCAACTAAGCGAAGAATTGACACCTATTAGGCAACTAAGCGTATACCTAATCGCAGGCAGACAACAGATTAAATATTGAGCAGAATCAAAGTAGCAGTATGACAATTAAAGTTCAAAAGTCTTAGGAAAGCAAAGTAACTTTATTAATGACCAACTCGACTAGCCTAAGCTAACATCACAACTAAATTAACACAATCGAAAGCAAACGAAAAGAGTAAATTTAACGGTCCTAAAACAAGATATGCAATCAACATGGAGGAAATTAAAAGACAATGGAACTTGAAATTAAATTGCTAAATTAGAATTTAAATGCACACTGTAACTTGGAATAAAAGAAGAAAAACTTAACTAATAAATAAAATGCAATTCATCATGGAAATATTCAAAATAAAATAAAATGAAATGCATTAAAAATTTGATGCAAACTTATGCTACTGGACCGTGACCAAGTATGGAATATATTTTAAATGAAATATGCTTTTGGAATTCTCGAGCAAATTAAAAATCAGCGTGATGCTCCTCACCAGAAATCAAATCACCGTTCACCATTTTTGATTAAAATGAAAAAACGAGCTGCTTGCTTGAAATGAAAAACGAGTTGCTTGCTTGAAATGAAAAACGAGCTGCTTGCTTGAATTCAGCGTGCTGCAGTGCTATGAACAATACCGTACCAATTCCAATTGCAAAGTAAATCTTGCACTGTGCTTGCTCAAAAATATTAAATGCAAAAGAGAATGTTGAAATGTATTTAAATGCAAAAACTTTTGGAATATATAAATGCACAAGTACCCGTAGCACCACTTCAATTAATCACCATTTCTTCATTTAATAAGAAAAAATAAATGCATCCAATATCTATCACCACTATCCCTCTTGCTGGACGTGTGCTTTCAAAATAGAAAATGAAAAGGACTTCCTCTCGGTGGTGGTTGGCAGCGTGCTGGAATAAGGAAAAAAATGCTGAAGTGCGTTCAATCGGAAAAGTGAAACAGTAAAATGAAAAATGGCAAACAATAAATTGAAATTAACGTTTGCAAAAAGAAAAGTGTGCTCTTCAATCAACTAATTCCCATCAACTTGAAAACCATGTTCTAAAAAAAAAATTCTCTCTTTCACAACGTTCCAGCAATAATAATAACAATGGCAGCAGCTGGCTTTTTTTTGTTTCAGTCGAGAATAATTTCTGCCGAGAATCCTCTCTGTCAACATTCCAGCAATCTCAAATAAATGAAAAGAAGAAAAATGTGCTACTTTTCATCCAGCCATTCCCCAAAGAAAAACCGTGAGCTCCTCATCTAATACCCTTTACCGAGACCATGCTCCAACTTCTCTCCAAAATGTAAAATGTTCCATCCCTCCAAAAATTCTACCGAGAGAATATATGAGGTCTCAATATGACGGCTGCAGCCCTACTAATAGGCCAAGTGTTTCCTTTAAAATGGGTGGAGTCCACCCTAAAATGAAAGGAAACCCTAGGGTAGGACATGTGTCTTAGACTTTTGGACCCAACATAAATTTTAATGACCCAATGTGCAAAAGTTTGTCCAAAAAGTTTAAAAAATTAAATTACAATACAACTAAAATTTAAAATGTTTAATTAGAGAGTCTTAAATTTATTTGACTCCTTCCTAATGCTCCAAATTGTGTTTCCAAAATTTTTCCTGAAAATAATAATACAAATAATTAGCTCAGAAAATTCAAATTAATTAAAATTAGAATTTCCGGTCAAATTAAGCATAATTAGGAAAAACGGGAAAATACCAGACAATTAAGCACAATTCCATGATTAATTCTAGCACAATAAACTAAGTGAAATCAATAAAATATTGACTCATCAAAATAGACCACACTTAGTCTTTTGCACTCCTGGGCAAAATCAAGACGCAAAACAGGGAATAGTTCAACGGACATCAGGGAATTGACACAGACTCAACAGACAGACAACAAAGACTAACAGGGATAGAAACAAACAGAATTACAATCCTCAAGAAATCTGGACAAGGAAAAGTAGTAAACAGTATCCACACAGAATCAGAAAACAGATACTCAGAGAAATCATCCAAGCAATTCCAAGCATGGCAAAATAATCAATCAGTTCAAGAGGTGTATCAAAAGCAACAGAACCTCACAGTTGCACACTATCCGTGTTTCTCTCAAGTGTCTAAGGTAAACAATTTGAACTCAATGCACTCAAGAAAACAAGCAACAAACAGTCTTGACAAGCCTCTAATATCAACACTCAGAACATATGCATGTTCAAATCAAAAGGTCTTTTATGGATGCAATGGGGCCAAGGACAAGAGAGGATATGATATGGATGAGAAGTTACAAACCAAAGTGAAATAGAGGAGCAATGGGGAACAAGTGAAAACACAGCATACGCACACCCAAAACCCTCTAATTCAATCCTCTTCTTGACTCCATTATTCACAAATTTTTTTATTTTTTTCTCATTTCTCTGTATTTTTTTTCCATCTTGTCTCTTTTCTTTTCTCTCTTTTCAGAACACAACTCTAAGAGACAAGATGTACAACATATTTACAAAAACAAAAACAAGAAGAGAAACCAACTAACCAATTCTCTGAATCTCCCAAGAGACCACACTTATTCCCAAAACAATTCCAAAGCTCCAAAATTCCCTAAGGTTAAGGTAATCATGGTTTTTCACTTAGGGCTAGTGTATGTGCTTCAAAACAAAGAAATGGGGAAAGTATAGGCTCAAAGGGGCTATCAATGGATCACAATAAAGTAGGCTCATCTGGCTAGAGAGGCTCAACAACAAAACTGTCTTTATCACTTTCAAACATGCATATCAATTCAAGAATCATCAACAAGAGTCAAGCCAAGGCATATGTGCAAGCAATCAAGAGACATATCACACACAAGAAAGAATATCAAGTGGCTCAAATCTCACACAGGGTATTTCTATTACAATCAAATCACCCTCTCAAATATCATAATCATCTTTCCAAGCAAAGAAATGCAAGGATTTAAACAAATCAGAGTATCAATGAAGTGAAAGACTCATCTACAATCTAAACCAAGTCCAGGAATCAAGGGAAACAGGTAAAACTGTACACAAGACACAACAAAACTACCTAGAAAAGAAAAAATTTAACGCAGAAAACATAAACTAACAAAGAAAGTAGAATTCTCCCCCAATAGACCACACTTAAACTACATAGTGTACTCAATGTGTCTCAATCATAATAGTCAACAAATCAAGGACAAGGGCAATAAAAGCGGGAAAGGAGAAGAAGAGAAAAGGAAACTCCCTTGATCATGGTGGCAATTGCCAATTTTGGATTTTCAGGGAGAGGTCTTCCACCATAGGATTCAGCAAGGAGGTGTTGAGGAAGAACTGCTTCATCCTCCAAATTTGATCAACAGGGAGATGTCCTCCATAGCTGGATCTAAGAAGCAGTGATTGTTGATGAGTGGGTTCAGCTGGTGCCCATTGATATTCAGGCTTTTATGTACACTGACACTCTTGTCTTCCACCATGGGTGTTTGTTGGTCAAATTCATATGTACCTCCTGCAACATGGTTAGTGAAATATGGTTCCACAAAAATAACATGCAGGGGTATAACACCCAATCCCAGTGTAACAGGTTGAACCTCAGATAAACCCTCAGAACTTGAATCAATCTCAAATGTAGAAACAATATCAACAACAGTCTCAAATTCATGTTCAGTGCATGGAGAACAAACATTCATATGTGATAGCAAAAAGTGGTTCTCATCATGAAAAGAGAGAGAATTAGAAGCATGCTCATCAACAATACAATCATCAACATACCTATCAATAGCATAATCGTCAAGAATAGAATCAATCGTAGGTATGCTTACTTCCACCTCCCTGGATGTGGCTAAAGTGGTGGAAGATGAAAGTGGTCTACCTATCTCAAAGGTGTTTCTTATATCTACCTATTCCTCAACATTTTCATCAGACTCACAATTAGCATCACCTATGACAAAGTTGGAAGCTGGTTGTATCACAGAATTAATTTCAACACAAATAGAGCAAGAACCAACTTCACAACTACATTTAAAATTTTCAGAAAACTGTGAAAGATCAAAATTTAATCCTAAGTCTAAAGCATTTTCAGTTTCCACAGTTTCCATATCACAATCATCACTAACATGTGAATCTGAAGCAGAATCAAGAATATTTGAATGCATAAACAGCTCAGGCAAAGCAAGTGAGATTTCAAGTTTAGAGGAAACCTGTGCTGATTCATGATTCATCTCACCAATAACAGCAGAATGAGCAACTACATCCTCAAGCGCAAGAGGGGAGACATAGGAGGGTGGGGAAGTAGATGGTGCAATAGTAGGCTCATGACTCTGATCCTCATCTCCTACGCGGATGACACTGACATCATCAGTAATCTGAACAGTCTGAATTGGTGGTCCATCTAAAACTCGAGACTGTTCCTCAATGGCCTGTCTGGCTATCTGCCCCCACAACTCATTCAATGTAGGCTCAGAAGAAGTAGAAGATTTGGAAGGTGGCTTTTGCTGTTGTTGTTTCCTCTGATTTTTCTGTTGTGGCTGCCTGTTATTGTAGATGTTGGTAGCATAAGCTTGAGGCTCATCATGAGTAATAGGGTGGTCCAAAGAAGGACAAGCATTCATAGAGTGGTCACTGGAAGGACATATAACACATAACCGTGCAACAGATGCAGATGGAGGTGCTGGTCTCTGGTTGGTTGCCAGCTGTGTCACCAAACTCTCAAGAGAATCAAGCTTGCTTTCCAATTTCCTACCAATAGCTGATAAAGAATGTGCAGGCTCATGAAGCTGCAGCTACTGTGGTTCCTGAACAGGTGGACAAGGCATACAAGAATTCAGAACTGGTTGATGTTGTTGTGGAGCATCATACCATCCCAAGTTAGGGTCATTCCATCCAGGATCGTTGTTGTAACCATACTGAGCAAGGAAGAATTTATCCAAGAACGTATGCTTAAGATCTTCCCAAGAAGTGATGGATCCTGGAGGAAGACAATACAACCAACCCCTTGCTGCTTCTTGTAATGAATTCGGAAATGCCCTTAAAAACATGACTTCATCCGAGACATCAGGAGGTTTCCTTGAAGAGCAAATGGTGTAGAACTCCTCCAAATGTCTATGTGGGCATTCACCTGCAAAGCCATAAAACCTAGGCAGCAAATGTATCAGTCCAGTGTTGAAAACACAACGAATATCCTCCTCATCAAGTGGAACCGGCTCCCTAGGAGCACTCTCATGAGATGGAGGAGGAACCGTAATGTTCTCAACATAGACATTAGCTGAGTATACATCACAAGCAATATCAGAGTCAGATGTAGAAGGATAGTCATAGACACAGGCATAATAAGCATTACTCACATAACAAAAACAGGTAGACATGTAGAAGAAGGGGGAAAAGAAGAATGCAATGAAAATATGCAACTAAACTACCTAAATGCAACACACAATGACGAACACACAAAACAGAACATCACACTCACAACACAAGACAAGACATAACACACACTAACATAACAAAAGACCTAAAATCGAACCGTTGGTCCCCGACAACGGCGCCAAAATTTGATGGGGTGTCGCGGCCCATACAAATTTGATGTGCATATAAGAAATGCAGTATAGCTAGGAAATGACACCTAGGTCGTCTCTCAAGGACCAAATGTGGTTCGAGAATTAGGTCAGACACGAAGTGGGGGGGTTGTGAAAGGTTTGTGAATGCGGATGAATTAAATTAAAACATGGATGCAAACAGAAATGCAAACACATGTAAACAGAAATGGAATCAAATGCATAATGAAAACGGTCGGTCATTAACTTAATCACTATGCTTCCAATCCTAGATTAAAGACAAGTACACACTACTCTAATCTAAATCCGACACGAATCAACCAACTAAGCAAAGGTTAATTCGGTCTTCAAAATCACAGACTAAGCGAATGCAATGCACAAATTTAATCAGTCATCCACCATTCAGTCTAATCAACTAAGCGAATAATTGACACCTATTAGGCAACTAAGCGTATACCTAATCGCAGGCAGACAACAAATTAAATATTGAGCAGAATCAAAGCAGCAGTATGGCAATTAAAGTTCAAAAGTCTTAGGAAAGCAAAGTAACTTTATTAATGACCAACTCGACTAGCCTAAGCTAACATCACAACTAAATTAACACAATCGAAAGCGAACAAAAACAGTAAATTTAACGGTCCTAAAACAAGATGTGAAATCAACATGGGGGAAATTAAAAGACAATAGAACTTGAAATTAAGTTGCTAAATTAGAATTTAAATGCACACTGTAACTTGGAATAAAAGAAGCAAAACTTAACTAATAAATAAAATGCAATTCATCATGGAAATATTCAAAATAAAATAAAATGAAATGCATTAAAAATTTGATGCAAACTTATGCTACTGGACCGTGAATTCAACATGCTGCAGTGCTATGAACAATACCGTACCAATTCCAATTGCAAAGTAAATCCTGCATTGTGCTTCTCAAAAATATTAAATGCAAAAGAGAATGCTGAAATGTTGCAAAAAATTTTGGAATATATAAATGCACAAGTACCCGTAGCACCACTTAAATTAATCACCATTTCTTCATTTAATAAAAATAAATAAATGCATCGAATATCTATCACCACTATCCCTCTTGTTGGACGTGTACTTTCAAAATAGAAAATGAAAAGGACTTCCTCTCAGTGGTGGCTGGCAGCGTGCTGGAATAAGCAAAAAAAATGCTGAAGTGCGTTCAATCGGAAAAGTGCATCAGTAAAATGAAAAATGGCAAACAGTAAATTGAAACGAACGTTTGCAAAAAGAAAAGTGTGCTCTTGAATCAACCAATTCCTATCAACTTGAAAACCATGTTCTAAAAAAAATTCTCTCTTTCACAACGTTCCAACAATAATAATAACAATGGCAACAACTGGGTTTTTTTTTTCAGCCGAGAATAATTTCTGCCGAGAATCCTCTCTGTCAACGTTCCAGCAATCTCAAATAAATGAAAAGAAGAAAAATGTGCTACTTTTCATCCAGCCATTCCCCAAAGAAAACCGTGAGCTCCTCATCCAATACCCTTTACCGAGACCATGCTCCAACTTCTCTCCAAAATGTAAAATGTTCCAGCCCTCCAAAAATTCTACCGAGAGAATATATGAGGTCTCAATATGACGGCTGCAACCCTAATAAGAGGCCAAGTGTTTCCTTTAAAATGGGTGGAGTCCACCCTAAAATAAAAGGAAACCCTAGGATAGGACATGTGTCTTAGACTTTTGGGTCCAACATAAATTTTAATGACCTAATGTGCAAAAGTTTATCCAAAAAGTTTAAAAAATTTAATTACAATACAACTAAAATTTAAAATGTTTAATTAGACAGTCTTGATTTTATTTGACTCCTTCCTAATGCTCCAAATTGTGTTTTCAAAATTTTCCCTGAAAATAATAATGCAAATAATTAGCTCAGAAAATTCAAATTAATTAAAATAAGAATTTCCGGTCAAATTAAGCATAATTAGGAAAAACGGGAAAATACCAGACAATTAAGCACAATTCCCCGATTAATTCTAGCACAACAAGCTAAGTGAAATCAATAAAATATTGACTCATCAATTATGTAGTACTCACATGCCCAAGAATTTGTCTGCTTGTTACACTAAACATAACAAACAAAATAGTCAAATATGATGCTGTAAATTTCACATACGAAAATTAATAAGTTAAAAATCAATTAATGCGAGCCTTAGGATAAATTATTTCAATTTACTTTGCTCTGGGCCTGCCTACAACTCTAAACAAATTTGAAACATAAGTTAATATAATATAAGAATGAATTTATATGAGAGAATGTAATACTTATGTTTGTAACAAGGATTTCAAGTCAGATTTCATCTTTTTTATGCAGGGAACAAAACCATACAACTTTGGCTTGTCTTGGTATGACCACCAACACTTGCCAATGACCCTTATCATGTACCAACAAATAGTGAGTTTATTAATTAAATTTTGATAAAAGTGGACAATATTGAGTAACACATACCCATGAATATATGACACGATATACAACTCTGTTTTAGACTCAATCACTCATGTTTGCATAAATGATTGCTTGTATTCTAATGTGTTTCTAGATGATTGAATGACCCGAGGTTCAAAAAAGTCATACATGGTTGCCCAACCTTGTTGCACTATGATAGTGTCCATGTACCTAGAACAATAAAGTTAAGTACTGTTAAGACTTCGACAAGTGTACCGAATCGTATCAAGTAATATAAACGGTAAGACCAAATATCGTTTCCCTAGAGACTTATAGGCCTAAACTTTCGTGTGATTGGTTGATTAATTAAGACTTGACAAAACGAAAATTAGGGTTTTATAATGCATGCAAAAGTGATCAATTGACAATTGTTTGGTATGGATGAATGGTGTTGTTGGGGTTTTCCGATTCCTCCTAATCCACTCTCATATATTGTATGAATTCTACTATTTCATTAATGTTAATGCCAGTTTCTAATTTACCCTAATCCCAAGGTCTTGGTAAAAAGAGCCTATCCTAATTACTAGTTTACTATGTCTAGTCTCCCTAGGAATTGATCATGCATTACATTAATTCGCAAAGAAGCTTAAGGCAATTGGTCCTCCTATCCCTATGTCTAGGTAATATTGCTCCCAAGAGAGTTTCCCCATGTCTAGATCTACCCATATGTGTCCATATAGATATAATCAAAGATTATGCTATTGAATAATGTCTTAAACAAAGCATGCAAATATAATGGAGGAAAAACTCTAACAATTAATGAAATCAAACATATGAATAAAGCATCAATTCAATATATGAGAGTATCAAAGGATTACATCGTTTTCCCCAACAACAATGGAGTTTAGTTCACCATGGACATGGGGAAACTAGATGAAAATAATGAAAAGTATGAAAAGATAAACCCTAGATTTGATA
This sequence comes from Vigna mungo, assembly GCA_036885675.1. NCBI lineage: Eukaryota > Viridiplantae > Streptophyta > Magnoliopsida > Fabales > Fabaceae > Vigna > Vigna mungo. The sequence goes on from CP144699.1 coordinate 23,566,311, forward strand.
AGTTGGAGCTCCCGCATCCAAAATCCGCCTCCAAGGGGTGAAGAAGGTGTTTCTGCGTCCTTTCTGCTAAAAGATGACCTTTAAAGGTCGTACAAATCTATTTATAGTTCATTAAAACAAAGCAGAAACTGGCCTAAGCCCAATGACTAGCGCTCAGCGGCGCTGCTTTGCGGTGAGCGCGATACCCTTGGTTCCCCTTAGCGCTAGCGCTTAAGCATTTTGTCGTATCTAATTGAAGAAGCTGGCGCTCAGTGGTACCGCTCAGCGGTGGAGCTCAAGCGTTGGCCAGAGACTTATTTCACAAGGCTGGCGCTCAACGCTAGGTTAGCGTTGAGCGGTGGCTGCGGTTCTTCATTTGTTCACTTTTTCACCTTCTCTTGAGTCCAACTCTTCTCTCCTTCAACCTCCTTCTTTCAATTCCAGATAAAACCTGCCAAATCATGAGAAAACCAAGCATAAAACCAAGAAAACCATATTTGACTCTCTTATTTCCTAACTTAAGAAAAAAATGCATGATTCCAAGCTAATTCTAAGTCATAAAGGGCGTGTTTTCCATCAAATTCAAGTATAAAAATAACAGTTTTTGAACCGTTATCAAGTACATATATTAAAAAGTAATAATTTGAATTTTTCAAAAGTGAAAGACAATTAAAAATCTTACATGCACCATAATTGTATGACTGATATGTTTAACATTCTTTCTCCACCAAATACCTCTAGTATATCATTTAGAGTAATATACAATAACACATGACACTAGAGGCCAAATACTCTTAACTCTCACTTGTTAACACTCCGGCAAGTGTACCAAAATATATCAAGTAATATAAAATGGTAAGACCAAGTATCGGTTCCCTCGAGACTCATGGCCTAAACAGTTATGTGATTTCTTGATTAAATAAGAGTTGAGAACAAAATCATTTGGTTTATAATGCAAAAAGTAAACATGAATGCAAGTTTTGATCAATTGACAAGAACAATGCGCATATGAATGGTTTGTAAAATATGGAATGAATATGTTGTTGGGGGTTTCGATTTATCCTATCCACTCTCGTGTATATAAGAATTCGTCTTTTTCATTAATGTTAATGCCACTTTCTAATTTACTTTAAACTCGATGTATCGGTGAAGAAAGCCTATCTTTAATTATTAGTTTACAATGTCTTGTCTCCCTAGTAATTAATTTTGCATTACATACGCATATAAGCTTAAGGAAACCAAAACACATATCCCTATATCTAGGCAATACTGCTTTTGGGAGAGTTAAACAACAAAACCAAAACTCATAGATTCCCTCGTATGTGTCTATATCAACGAAATCAAGTATCATGCATGATAACAGTTGAAAACCGTTATTTTTATACTTAATTTTTACACTAAACACTCCCTTTATGACTTAGAAATTAGCTTCAAATCGTGTATTTTGCTTAAGTTAGAGAATAAGAGAGTTGAAGGTGGTATTCTTGGTTTTATGCTTGGTTTTCCTTGTTTTGGCAGGAATAAAAATGAATTAGCAAGGAAGTTGAAGTTAGAAGAAGTGGAAGAAAGGAACTGAACTTAGAAGAAGTGGAAGAAAGGCATAAAAGAAGAACCGCAACCATCGTTTAGCGCCAATTCCACTGCTGAGTGCTGGTCTTGATGATGAATCCATTGGATGACACTTAAGCACCAACATTGAGGGGAAAATCCAAGTGTCGCAGCCACCGCTGAATGACATTTTTACCGCTGGGCGCCAACCTCTTTAGAGAGTTCACTACCAGGCGCCTGAACATTAACACTGAGCGATATTCTGAGTCGCGCCTATCACTGAGCGGCAAAACCAAAGAGGGTATCTGTTGACAGAAGGTATTTTGAGTGGGCCTAAGCCAGTTTCTGCTAATTTTTATGAACTATATATTGATTTGCACGACCCAAAGAAGGTATCTTTTGACAAAAGGAGACGCCGAAACACTTTTTTCACGCCTCAGAGGCAGAAGCTCCAATCTACAACTTTTAGGGTTCTACCTTTCATTCTTTTCATTATTTTCATCTAGTTTCACCATGTCTATGGTGAACTAAACCTCCATTGTTGTTGGGGAAACGATGTAATCCTTTGAAACTCTTATGGATTGAATTGATACTTTATAATATATGTTTTACTTCATTAATTGTTAGAGTTTTTCCTCTTTACTCTATGCATGCTTTGTTTAACTCATTCAATTGCATGATCATTGATTTTGTCGATATGGACACATACGGGGAAATCTAGACATGGGGAAATTCTCTTGGGAGCAATATTACCTGGACATAGGAATAAGAGGACCGATTTCCTTTAAGCTTCTATGCGAATGTAATGCATGATCAATTGTTAGGGAGACAAGACATTGTAAACTAGTAATTAGGTGTAGACTCTCTTCACCGAGACATCGGGTTTAGGGTAAATTAGAAAGTGGAATTGACATTAATGAAGAAGTTGAATTCGTAAATACATGAGAGTGGATAGGATAAAGTCGTAAACCCCAACAACATAATTCATCCATAAATCATTCACCTGCGTATTTTCTTAATAATTTGATCAACACTTGCATGCATGTTTATTTTCTGTTTTGCATTCTAAACATTGATTTTCGTTTCTTAAGTCTTAAATAATCAACAAATCACATGACTATCTAGACCAATGAGTCTCTAGGGAAAACGATACTTGGTCTTACCATTTATATTACTTGATATGATTCGGTACACTTGTCAAAGTCTTAACAAGTTTTTGGCGCTGTTGTCGAGGACTCGTGGTTTAACTATTATATTCATGTGATTATTGAATAACTTTGACTTGATTTTTTATTTTGTTTTTGTTTTTGTTTGTTCTAATAAATGTTTTCTAGGGTTTTGTGTCGAATGTTTGCAGGATGGAATTTGGACAAGAATTTAACTATATGTGTAGTCAATTCTACCAAGGCAAGCTCAACCACTGGTGGGAACTTCACTCAAGCATGGATCAAAGCTAATTTGGGCAAGCTGCCGAACAATTTAAGAAATTACAACAACAACATTGGCAACAAGAACACTCTCTATCAATGGCAAAGTTGGAAAACGCCTTTCAACAATTTATACAAAATGCAAAATGGCACTGAAGCAACATTCAAAAGGATGAAGATGCAGACTGGTCACTTAGTTGAGAAATTGGAAGATTCTGGGCTTAATACTGAAGTTAACCCTAGGGAGGAATGTCAAGCCACTATCACTAGAAGTGACAAGGTTGTTGATGAGGAAAAGATAGAGAAAGATGAGGAAAAGATAGAGGAAAAGAAACAGAAAGGTTGAGTGAGAAAGATAAAGATGAAGAGAAAGAAAAAGAGGTGGTTGAGAGAGAAGAAAAAAAGAGGATGTGTGTAAAAATAAAGAGGTTGAGTGGAAAAAGAGAAGGGGAGAAGAAAGTGAGAGAAAAGAAAAGTAAGAAAAAGAGGATGAGAGGAAAGGAGAAGGAATCGTATGAAAAACCCCTTCCTCATCCAAAGAAGTATCATAGGAAGGAGAAGGAATTTGAGCGCTTTATGGAGATTTTCAAGAAATTAAAGATTAAAGTTCCTATGATTGAGACATGGAAACAGGTGCTTGGTATTATCATATTTATGAAGAAATTTTGCAGAAAGAAGAAGAAAAAAGGAAAGAATATTCAGAGAGGAGAAATACCAACATTGAAGATGGAACATGAGCTTTATTGGGTCAAGCTAAGGACTTTAAAAGAGCACTTGCTAGGAGACACCCCGGTGATTTAAAAACATTAGTTCTTTGATTTTGTTGATTTTTATTTTGGTTATGTAATTTTAAATATTTTTGAACACTCTTTATTGGGTAGCATCTACTGAGGCATGCTAGATGATTAAGTATCTACTGAAGGATACTAGGAAGGTACACCTACCGATGGGTGATGGTAAGGTTGCACTTGTTGATGAGTGCTAGGAAGAGTTTGGGTCAGTCTCGTGACGTTAAACAAGCACTACCTGGGAGGCAACCTAGTTGATTGATTTGTTTTTGTTTCTTGTTTTGATTCTATTCTAGTTGCAATTTAGGGTTTGATTGTTAAATAGTGAGTGGAATGAGTGAAAATTGCATGAAATTCAAAATTTAAGAGTTGAATGTGAGTGGCATTTGGTCAATGATGCTTAGGGCAAGCTAGGAAGAAGAAAAATCAATCCTGCGCATACCGCTCAGCGGTAATTGGCTCTGAGCGGCGGTACTATAGATTGGTTTTTTGGGTTTTAAATTTTGGGCCCAGCGTGAGTTGGCCCATTGCACATTTTACTTACCCTAGGTCTCGCCCTAAGCTCTCCATTTGACCCTTACTCACTTTGACCACTCTCAAGCACTCTCCAAAGCACTTTCTTCACTTTTCCCTGCATCCCCTTCACACAAAAATATCCTTCCTCCACCATTTTTACACCACCTCTTCATCTAAGATTGGGGTTTGGTGAGAGTACCGCTGTTAGGGGCAGTCTTCTTCACATTCATTGAGCATCTTGCACACATTTTGTTGAGATTGTTGACAACACAATTTCTATATCAATCTCGTTTTTTATGATGACAACACATTGCTTAATAACATGCATAAGTTGTTTGTTGTTATTACATGTTCTTATGCAAATTGATCGTTATATCTGTGAACATGCTTATGTACTATGTTACATGTTCCTATGTTGATTGATTGATCTATATGTGGAACGTGTATATATGCTTTATGTGCTATGTGCAATGCATCATTATATATGTTTTTCTGCACATATTTTAAAGCTGAAAACCACAAGCACTTTTATGAACTTATAACTGTGTGACAAAGTTCTAGTGCAGTCGACTACATTATTAATGGATTCGACTATGCTAAAATCTTTGTACAGATTTTGAGAATCAGTGCTCTGTGAATTTTTGAGAAGAAAAGAATTTCAAAATGATTTAGATGATTGAAGTCGACTATGTGTGCCACACATCCGACTGTATCAGTTATCTGACTTGAAATTTTGTTATGCTCTTGCACTCTAACGACTATATTTTTAAAAGTTAATTGAGCATTAATGTCTTGGTCAACTGCATTAAATGTGTTTTGTTTTTGGTTAACTGTATGCTACCAGGTTGACTGTTTGTTATAACTGTCATAATCTAGTAGACTGAATTAGTAGCACAATCGACTGAGTCTGTTTGATTAACAGAAATCTATAAATAGATTGATCACGAATCAGTTAGAAGACTTTTGAAGAACTGACAATTTCATTTCTGTTTCAGATTGAATTCTCTGTTGTAAGAGCTCTAAGAATTCTCCAAGAAGACGGTGGTGATCTTTCTTGAAAGAGATTCAAAGGGAGGTTCTTTTGCGCAGACAAAGATTGATCAGTATTTGCACAAAGAAGGTGCTTCTGAGTTGATCACGTTTCAGGCTTGGCATCCTTGAAGACTGCTGCATTGTTTTTCTGGCTTGGCATCTGTAATGACTGCTGGTATTTGGACCTTTTGGTTACAAGGGATTGTTCACTTTGAGGATTGTTGAAAGTGGTGTTGCAGATTGCAGAAGAGGGGATTCTTGCTGCAAGTCTGGTTGTTTTGTTTTGCAGCTATATTTTGGTTTTGGGTTAGAGAGGAGATTTATATTTTTGACGTGGAGGTCTTCTATAAATTCCTTGTTGTAAAAACCGCAACCATTATAGTGCATTTGCTTCTTGGGTTGGAAGGACAATGGATGTAGGCATTGTTGGCCGAACTAGTATAAAAGTCAGTGTTTAATTTTCTGTATCACTACACTTTTACTTTGCAATCGACTTTACTTTTCACGCAGTCAACTACATTTTTCCATTGCATATAATTTTTCATTACTTGCATTTCAAGAAAGTGTAAAAAGTTTAATACTTTGATTGCAAAACTGCAAAAAGATTTTGTTTTTGACAAAACACCAATTCACCCCCCTCTTGGTGTAAAAACGAAGTCCACCTGTTTTCCAACACATTTGAGTATCTCCACCCAGGTAAGTACATACATTTTACATTCTAGGGTTTTAAAGGCATAATTTTGTATGAGAATGGTTGTCTAAGCATGATTTTTTAGGGCTTTTGATGTCTATGCATGATTCAGTGAAATAATTGATGTTTGGACCGACTAAAATGTATGATTAAGGTCTGGAATTGGAAAAATTGCATGTTGGTGGAGAAGAGAAGCCAACTAGGGCTATTTTCAAGAACTGAACTGATACCGCTCAACGGTAATTGACGCTGAGCGCGACTACTGCAGTTGTTGGAATTTTGTGTTTTTCTGTGTGCATGTGACGCTAAGGGGCCCTATTTTGCCCTCAGCGTTGATAGACAATGTTTTTGGACGAGGTTTTGTGGTTTACTAACGCTTAATGAGATTTCCTTTGGTGTTGTGAATTGTATTTAATGTAGGGATGACCTACTCATCTAGCAAGAGGATCAAGACTATAGGGAACAAGAGGAGAGAACCATAAATGTTCTATTCAAGCATGTTCCTCTCCAGGAGACATGAGAAACACTTTGGCATTGTCCAAGATAGGCGACTTTTGATGGAACGCAAGGCGGGATGGATTCAGACTTGGCTCCACAATTTGGAGAGGAGATGAAGAGTAGACACTAGGAGAAAGTAGCCACTTACCCTGCACCAGCTAATATAGCAGTGGTGAAAGAATTTTACACCAATGCAAGGCCATTGGGTGACTCCCACACTCAGGATTATATGAGTTATGTCAGAGGGAAAATTATTAGGTATGATCCTAACTCCATTAACAGGTTCCTACAGATTGAGTGGACTGGAGTGTAGTGCCAATTTGCACTCAATATGGAAGAAGGAACAGACTTTGATGACATTGAGAGCATGCTATGTGTGCCTGGAAGGCATTTGTTGAGATTTTTGACAACACAAACTCTATATCAAACTAGTTTTTTATGATGACAACACAATGCTTAATAACAGTACACATGTTACTGTATTACATGTTCTTGTTCTGAATTATTTGTCATATCTGCTGAACATGTTTTAATGTACTGCAATGTATGTTCCTATGATTGATTGTGTGATATATTTGTGGAACATGTTTGTAAGCAGGATGATGAAGATCATTTTGATGACTATGTAGAATTTTCGTTTTATTTTGTCATTGATCATAGTTGTTAGAACATACTGATGTTAGTACATTTGAATTTTAGTACATCATGATTTTGGCACATTACCTTTGCTCAGAAATGGATGATACTATTTTATGTTTCATATTTCATAATGAACTTTACAGATGATGTTATATTGTTTTTTTCATCAACGATGTTGGATGATTTTGGGATGCACATTATGCAGGTCTGTCTGTGGTTTGAAACTGGTATGCAGGTCTGTCTGTGTTGTGAACCTTTTTATGCAGGTCTGTCTGTGTTGTGAACCTTTTTATGCAGGTATCTGTGGTTAGATAACAAATACAAATATAACTGTTTTTTTCCGAATGTTACCGAAGGCTTTTGCCCCTCTGTAATTACCGAAGGCTTACGCCCTTCGGAAATTACCGAAGGCTTTTGACCCTCGGTAATTACCGAAGGCTGGTGCCCTTCGGTAATTACCGAAGGTTTGTGCCCTTCGGTAATTACCGATGGGCAAAAGCCATCGGTAAATGTTAGCGACAATCATATTACCGACAGCTTTTAGACCGTCGATAGGCTGTCTGTAATAACATATTATCGACGGTTTCTGGCTATTTCCGAGGGATACAGACCATCGGTAAAGCCTTGATTGTATTGAGCATCTTGAATTCATGATTGATTTTATAGTCATGGATATGGATGATGAGAGGATTCCATTGATTCTTGGAAGACCTTTTATGAACACTGCAAAAGTGTTGATGAGTGTCTATAACGAAACAATTATGCTGAGGGACCAACAAAGCAGGCTGATATATACTGGTTCTAAAGAGAAGCTCACACGAATACAGAATAGGGCCAAATATAGAGTTTCAAGGGGAGAAGCTACAATTGAAGGATTTGAAGGTACTAACAGTAATGATTGTAATATTTTGCAAGTACCTAAAGATGAAGATGTCGATAAAGGAGGCACAATCCACTCGGAGGACACATCATTCCAACCTGGTTCAAAGGTGAAATACAAGAATAAGGAGTGGATAGTGAAAGGGCTTAAAGAGAAAGGAGTAGTGGAAATTGAAAGACCATATTCCAGAATAATCAATAAGGTGTTTATACTGGTTCGATTCAAAAGAATCTACGTCCAGTTGTTAATCACTATAAAAAGTGATTAACATTTTCACTAAAAATCAGTTAAAACAGATTACAATAGAGTGAAAGAAAATATGATGACAGAACCTTCCTTCAACAAACGAACCGGAAGGGTGCTTCCTTCGACCAACGAAACGGAACAATGCAGATAAGATCTTCCTTCAACAAACGAACCGGAAGATGACAGCCTTGTCAACTCGAAGAGAACCGCTCCGACCTTTGACCCACAAAGCGCAAGCTTCTCCTATTCACGAGACCAAGCAAAGCACTTGAACTAGCCTTTCAGAACTTCCTCAGACAAACTGTATTCTTAAAAAGCTCATAGTTACCCTCTAAGGGTTTAAGACCATTATATATAGCCAACTGGTCAAAAACTGAAAAAACATCTTACAACTGCCGGTAATAATCGATTATTGTAAGTTATAATCGATTATTCAAGTCCGTTATAAGGTTTTCAAAAGACATCTTTCAAAATTGTATCAAGTCTATCTTCTTGCAACATCATTAAGATCATTTATCTTCAAATTTACCAATGCTCCTCATTGGTAACATTCTAGGTCGTCTAAACCCTTATATAATTTATAAAAAATAGCAGAAACTAGCCTAAGCTCACGTTGACAGCGGTCAACGGATATGGCGCTCAGCGGTAGGTGCGACACTCAGAATGGCGCTCAGCGGTGGCGCCCAGGCGCGAGACAAGAGCAAAATTGGAGACTCTGGCGCTCAGTGGTCGAAATAGTGCTCAACTGTGACTGCAGCACTTGGATTGATCCTCAACGATGGCGCTCAGGCGCCAGACAGAGAACTCCACAACAAACTTGGCGCTCAGCGGTGAAAGTGGCACTGAGCGGTGGCTGCGATTCTTCTTTTGTGTTATTTTTCTACTTTTCATGAGTCCAACTCCTTGCTCCTTCAACTTCTTTCATCCAATTCATCTTAATTCCTGCCAAAACAAGGAAAACCAAGCATAAAACCAATAATACCACCTTCAACTCTCTTATTCTCTCAACTGAAACAAAAGCATGATTTCAAGCTAGTTTCTAAGTCATAAAGGGTGGTTTTAGCATCAAAATTAAGTATAAAATAATGGTGTTTTCAACCATAATCATTGCCTAAGCAGATGTTATATGTTTACTTAGGGTATAATTTAACGTCATTTTGGTGTGTAGTCAGACGTCATTAATTTATGAACGTTGGATGGGAGGCCTAATAAACGTTTAGCTTATTGCATTTATTTACAACAATGTCACTGGTCTTTTTAGCGTTGGCTTATTTATTTTTTAACGTTGAATGCTAGACGTTGTAACCTTATTTTACACTAGTAATTTGATTGGATACATGAGCAAAACCTTCTTAGTTTAGTGGAGGGTTTGCAACCTCGCCTTAACCTACAAAGTTTAAGGTTCATTGGTTTCCACCTTACAAGTTAGGAAGTCTTATTAGTACTGGTCTCATGCCCGTGTATTATGTGGTTTTGCCACAATATTGGGTATTTATGTTGATTCCTTTAATTTCTGAATTTTAAGAGATCTTAAAAGGCTTTATCTCAAAAGAAAGCATGTCCTTAGATATTTCTGTCATGGGTTGTTTTCATTTTTTCTTGGGAGACATGTTATCTCGACTGTGATTTATAGATTCTCTTGTACTTTTTTGTTTGATTGGGATTTAAGACTAACTAATCCTTACTATTAATAAATTCAAATTTAAGATTAACATGATTTCATGTGTATTAGTGACTTATCAATCGTAACAATCAATGACAAAATAGAAAAATTAAAAATTAACATACTAAAATGTGTCAATTATATGTAGAATCTTACTAGTGATTACAAACTTAACCAAACTAATTAAAAACTAATTTTCTCTCTCATCCAGAAGTAAATAAACCAAACAATGCACATATCATATGATTAAACTTTATAACAGAGTGAAGTCATAAAAACAAGGAAGGATAAAGTAGAAATAATAGAAATAGTGATACAAGATAGTAGTAAAAGAAACAAGCTGAAGGTATGTGGGAAAAAAATAATATGCATCATAAGTAAGAAAAAAATGAAGAAACAATTTGTGGTTAGAACTAAACAAGTAACATCTGTTTGTGAGAAATGATGGTATCGGTGATGTGGTCTACGACCAACTATTTATAATAAGAGTGTGGTGTTGCATGTGTTAGATATATTATCTTTATTTTATCTTTAATTAGTTTGTTATTATTTCTTATTTGTATTTTCGGTTTAGCTCATATTTCTTCTATTATAAAAAAAGGACTTTATGTATATATTTAAGACAAAAGAGATTAATCTTATATATAGTTTTCACTATTTTCAACATGGTATCTAGAGCTAGGTTATTTTGAGGAAAAAACATTTTTGTTGCCTTTGTCATTACACTCGTCGTTGCCGATGCGAACGCCATCTACTATTGTCGGTAACATCATCTACTGCTACCAGTGACATCATCGTCTACTGTCGCCGTCTATTGTTGTTACTACTAGAGTTCTAGTTTCGATCGACGATCACATGGTTTTGATCATCTTAGTCAGGCAACCACTATGCCGTCAACGATGCCTTCATCAGAGCTCTTATGCACGCTCAACGCCTTTTGAAGTTGTGGATCTCCTCTCTTTTTTGTCGTGCGTTGTGACACATATCGTCTCTTTCTAGGCAATGATTCAGAACGTCGAGGTCGTTCTTTTTCCTCTTTCAGGTTCATCGTGAGTGGTTGCATGTCCTGTCTCCTCTTACACAACTACTCAAAGCCTTGGGATCGCTTTTTTCCTTTTTCAGGTGCCTTGATTGGAGAATTTTGAATTTTTGAGTTTTCTCTCTTGCTCATTCATGGTTTTCTTCGTATTGTCTCTTCTGACCTCCCTTTTGTCACTATTATGTTAGATCCATCCACATGTGTTTTTTCTCTTGTGACAAAGATGACTTTTGTTAGTTTATTTATAGTCGTGGTGGTGACTCTTCGATAATGAAACTTTTATCTACTAGATGTCAACAATGCATTCCTTAAGTCTTTATGGATTATATTACTAACAAGCTTGGTACATACGATTTGTATGCACTAGCTTGAGAGAGAGTGTTAGATATATTATCTTTATCTTATCTTTAGTTAGTTTGTTATTATTTCTTATTTGCATTTTGAGTTTAGTCTATATTTCTTCTATTATAGATAGAGGACCCTATGTGTATATTTAACACAAGTAAGATTAATCATATACATAATTTTCATTTTATTCAACATCATGGAAGAAAATCTAGAGAGAAAACAACCAGGGAGAAAATCGCAATAGGAGTAAGAAAGATGGAAAACCTAATTGAGAACAAAAGAGAAACTTAATAAAAATTAAGAAAAAATTGTAATTTTAATAAGTAATGGATACCTATGAGTACAAGTAATATCATACCTTCTTCGACCCGATAGTAAGCAGTGTATGATATTTTTGTCATCCATAATTGTCACTAAGTTAAAGTTATGTCGAATAATCTTGTTGACTCACTTAAATTAGAACACGAGAATAATTACCATTATTCATTGCCTTAATCTCGTACCTGAATAAAAAAATGTTTTAATTTTTTTTAGAATTTTTCTAAGTAAACTTTAGGTTTAAATCCTTTTTTGGTCCTTAAGTTAAAAGCTGGTGTTCAGTTTAGTCCCCCCTTTTAAAAATGTAAACCTTTGGTCCCTATGATGTACAAAATGTATCAAATCAGTCCTATCCGTTAAATTTTAGGAAGAAATTTGTTGGCATAAACTTGAGACAATTACTATGGAAGGCTGCAGCATCAACAACCCCTGAAGCATGGGAGTTAGTAATGAGACAAATCAAGGAAGTTAATCAAAAACCGTTAACGGATAGGACTGATTTGATACATTTTGCACATCATGGGGACCAAAGGGTTATATTTTTAAAAGGAGAAACTAAACTGAACACCAGCTTTTAACTTAGGGACAAAAAAAAATTTAAACCTAAATTTTACAACAACAAAACTTGTACTTCTTTATTCATTAAGTCATCAATATAAATACAAATTAAGACAAAATTACAATCACAAAATGTTCATCAAATCATGTTAAAAACTATTATCACGATTATGTTCATAAATATTAAAATAAAATAAATATTCCTAATAATATATATATATATATATATATATATATATATATATATATATATATGTATATATATGTGTGTATGTATATATATGTGTGTTATATATTATGTTTAGAGTAAAAATTAAAAAAAAATATATTAAATAACAACTAATTTTAAAGATAAAAAATAATTAATTGTATCAATTAACTTAGATACTAATTTATAAACTAAAAATTATTAATTTATAAAACAATTTTTATTATAAATAAAAATATAAGTGTTGGTATCTAATATTAACTACAAATATTTTAATTACTAAATTTAAAATTAATTTAGAGACTAATTTAGGAACTAAGTTAGAGACTAATTTTTTGATAACTAAAGCATTAATAGTAAATATTAAAAATCAATTTCAATTCTAAAGTTCATAAATATTTTTTGCATAAAAGTGAAAAGGGTATTAAAAATTTGATGAGGTGGGGTTTGATCGGAGGAAGAAAAGAATAAGCAGCTAGGGACAAAAAATGCATTAGAAGAAATCCCAGTTTGAATTATGGAAGCAATGCTTTTGTGGACCCACACCATCATCTCAATTCATATATAAACCTTTCATGCATTTCCTCAAACACGCAGCCTACCCTCCAGACTCTCTCCTCAATTCCAAGATGAAATCAGCCTACTGGAGATTATTGCTGCTGCTGCTCTTCTTCACCTCCTCTACTTCTTCAGCATGGTTCGGCACCAAACACAAAAGTTCCGGTGCAAGTTCCAGCTCAAGTGGAAGGTTTCGTTCCGATGAAGCCTCGTCTTCATCGTCGTCCTCATCACCGTTCCTACTAAACCGTTTCCGTTCCGGTTCAGCCGTGGTGTTCCCTGTTCACGGCAATGTTTACCCTGTCGGGTACGTAAAAGGACAAATGTTCCTTTTCTCTCAATCTTCTCTTTCTGTTATGCCTTTCTTTCTCCTCCGTTTTCTTCATCCTTTTTCCCTGCTTCCACCCTCTTTCTGTTCGTTTTATTTATTCTGGGAAAGAGTACTCATTACGTTGAAACATCTCCTAATTATAATACATACCAATCATTATGAAATAGAATCTTTAATCTGATCCACATTCAAATAATAGAGTTTAAATGATTCATATATTTCTTCACAAAGAGGAATGACTTCTCTTTAATTTTTTTTTTCAAGCCTTAATCAACTATTATCATCTCTCTTTTTTTTTATCTTTCTTGCCAGCAATATACTTTTAATACTTACTTTTTTTTTCACGGTAGGTTTCATTTAACATTTTGGAGGTTAATGAATCAATTTTCTTCGATAAATTGAACTTAAAATAAGTATTTAAAATATAAACTCCCCAATTTTCATGCAAGATTTATAATATTAATTTATTAATTTAAATATAATTCTAGCGCCCATAAAATAATCAAGTTTTGGTTGAGTTGCTCTCATTCTTTTCCTTATTTTTGTTTTTCTTCCTTTTAAAATTTGAAAGAATAGTTTTTAGTCCTTATAAAATGTGTGAATTTTTGTTTTACTTTATATAAAATATTTTTATTTTATTTTTCTCTTTCCAAAATTTTAAACTGCTATGTATCTCCAATGTTCATTTTAAGGTATATAAATAATATTTATTTTATGTTTCACAGTTTTCTTAGATATCACATTTTGATATCATCATCACACTAGTATGTATCATTTGGAATGGTAATTTGATATTTTGTTCACCGAGTAAGGCTAGGTAAAAAAAATAAAATCATTTGACAATAAGTAAAGAAATTGAACGTGTGGTGGGTCACGTGAACCCACCAACTCCCAAAGGAAAAAGAAAAAGAAAAAAGGTTAATTATAAAAATAAAGTTAAATTAAAACTTTAATTGATATTTAATTCGTTATATTTTTTAAATATAAAAAGAATTAAAATTAACTTTTTCTTCTTAAAATAATTGTTTTAAATTTTTGGTGGATCAACTTGTTTAACTATTCATCCTTAACTTATCAAACCAAACTAATATTTTTCAAATTACATGTTAAGAAAATCATATATAAAGTGAGTTCAGACTAATACGACTATCCCATTCTAACAAATATAACATATATTTAGTGTCATATAATACTAGATCAGATACAAACTTTTAATAAGAGAAAGTAAATAAAACAATTACTCGAATCCAAAATTAAAATTCATAAGCTAAAAACATACTTAAATCTTTAAAATATAAATCATACAAAGTTGATGTCCATTTTCGTTTTCATTCTTCTCATTCAAATAATATATGCTCGCAAGCTTCTTTTTTTTCTCTTTGAAGTTACACATCTTGAAATATGTACATACATGCCAAGTCACTGTAATTTCTTTCAACTTTCAACATTCACAGGTTTTATAATGTCACTCTCAACATCGGGCAACCACCTAGGCCATATTTTCTTGATATTGACACAGGTAGCGACCTTACGTGGCTTCAATGTGATGCCCCTTGTTCCCGTTGCTCTCAGGTGATGGATATTCTCACTCAATATGAGTGTTCAATCACCTAGCAAATTCATAATGTTTTGCTTTTCCTTGAACAAATGTCATGTCAAATGAGACTATGCTCATCTTAGCAAATAGATACACGTGTAATGTTGATTTGTTTGATTACATTATCCTGCTAATACTAGTCTAAATATTGTTGCTTATTTTCAGACACCACATCCACTTTATAGGCCCAGTAATGACTTAGTGCCATGCAGGCATGCTCTTTGTGCATCCTTGCACCACAATGATAACTACGACTGTGAAGTTCCCCATCAATGTGACTATGAAGTTGAGTATGCAGATCATTATTCATCCCTTGGTGTACTTCTCCATGATGTCTACACTCTCAACTTTACAAATGGAGTCCAACTTAAAGTTCGTATGGCCCTTGGGTTAGTATCATATCTCAAACCATTTTCAGTTCCTTTGCTTATGCTCTAAATTTAGTTAAGAATCTGAACTATCCACAACTAAAACACTGTTGTTGTATGATCCACTGTTTGGCTTACTCTTTTAGAGTATAGAAATGTCACTTGATCGTGGAAACCATACATACTCATAATGACTATACCATATGCGTTGTGTTTTGGATGTGAAAATTCTTTGGAGTATCTCATACACTTTTTCTTATTCCTTTTGCAGATGCGGATATGATCAGATTTTTCCAGATCCTTCTCATCACCCGCTAGATGGCATGCTTGGCCTTGGCAGGGGAAAAACTAGCTTGACATCCCAGCTGAATAGTCAGGGTTTGGTGCGAAATGTGGTTGGACACTGTTTGAGTGCACAGGGAGGAGGGTATATCTTCTTTGGAGAAGTTTATGATTCTTCTAGACTAACTTGGACTCCAATGTCATCCAGAGATTAGTAAGTAGATCTTCAACTCATATCGTAATGTTACATTTTCCACTTGTATAGCCATCATTTCTAATTTTTTCTGAACGCTGAGACCTCGTTTCTGTGATCTGTCTCAGCAAACATTACTCAGCAGCAGGGGCAGCTGAACTCCTTTTCGGAGGAAAGAGGACTGGGGTTGGAAATCTTCATGCTATTTTTGACACTGGGAGTTCTTACACCTACTTCAACTCTAATGCTTACCAACTACTAATCTCTTTGGTAAATTGAAAACGTTCACTAACAATCCTTCTATTTTAAGCATTTACAATGCTCGAGGCTTTACAAAGATCATATCATGTCAATTTCATCATGCGAGATTCGAGTTGTCTGTAGAAGGACAAAGTAGAAATAAGTTATTTCTTTAATCATACAAAAAAGAATTGACTTTTTACTTAACATGGATCTTTTGTTTTATTTGCACATGAAGTTGAGGAAGGAATCAGGTGGAAAGCCCCTAAAAGAAGCACACGGTGATCAAACTCTTCCTCTCTGTTGGCATGGCAAAAGACCTTTCAAAAGCATATATGAAGTGAGAAAATACTTCAAGCCAATCACGCTTAGTTTCAATAGCAATGGCAGAAGTAAAGCTCAGTTTGAAATCCCTCCTGAAGGATATCTAATAATTTCTGTGAGACTCTCCTAGTTAATTCCTTCTAGATTAACTTTTTTAAACTAACAGACAAATTTCATGTATGAATGCTAATAAATTTCTTCCGGCAGAATACGGGAAATGTTTGTTTGGGCATTCTAAACGGATCTGAAGTAGGGATGGGCGATCTGAACCTAATAGGAGGTAGGAATGTTGTTATTATTTCTTTTTCTATTGATGCTGGTTCTGGATGATGGATATTATCACTTATAGTTTACCGTTCAAAGTCTCTTAGCAGTTAGCAAAACTCATAGCTGTTTGATTTTACATTTCATGAGATTTTCACATTTACCATTAGACTAATAGTTATAACTTTAACCTTTTGATATGATTTTTCACTTCATAACGAATTTCCAAACACACCTAAAGAACTCTTCATTATGAAATCCCTGGTCATGTTTATGCAGACATATCCATGCTAAACAAAGTGATGGTATTTGACAACGACAAGCAGCTGATCGGTTGGACATCGGCAGATTGTGATCGGGTTCCAAAATCCAGAGATGTCAGCATTTAAACGTACCAGATACCTTCTCTTAATTACTCCTCTGTCATCGTATCAAATAGTAGCTATTGTCCTACTTTGTAGAACAAAGTCATTGTATAATATGAGTCAGATGCTGTGTTTAATATACTGGTATGTAATTCAGAGATCTAGCCTGACTATGTTTATAGAGATCTAGCGCGATATACCAGACAGGCTACATGTTCTAAGTAACCACTCATAAAATCATATCACATTAGTTTGACTGCACATCTTTTGTTATACCCCCAGTTTAAACCCCGAGAAAATAATTCTCTTCCGGTTGTTCATTCCGTTGGAAACACATCCGTGGAAAGTAATTTTTCACGATTTTTTCCAACTCCCCACAAAACGCAAAAGTTACTTCCAGACCACGCCATAAAAGACGTCACGGCTATTTATTCCTCTATTTTCAGATATATTCAAATTCTGGCTGTAGCAACATTATCAACAATTTATATGTTGATTAATTCCATAAACACTATCAACTTGGTAGTAATATAATCGGCAGCTGTTTTGTGACTTGATTTTTTCTGCAAGTTCTTTTATTATATACCATCGTTTCTGTTCTGTCTATTATAAATGCATTTACACTAGCATATTATAGAGTCTGACGAAGTGTCAGATGTATACACTCTGAAACCAAGATAGATTGAGCAACTTTTCCATCCTTTGAATGGAAGAATTTTCATTCAGCTGTTTACTTCGAATTGAAAAGTAGGAGTTGTAAATTACAAATATATGAAAAAATCATACTCCAATACAATAGAACAAGAATTTTCCAGGTTGAGTTACTACAGCTACACATTAACCCTCCAATAAATCCTATGAATCGACACCTTGTTGAGATCATTCTTCTCCTAATCTCTTTTACACAGTTCCCTTATTTTTGTTTTTCTTTACATCTAATCCAAATACCCATTTCAGCCGAATTCAAAATTCCCTGACCTCTCTAGAAGAAAGAACAAGAATAGTTACTACAAGTGCAGCTCAGTTCGTCACACACTAAGCCTGGCAGCACATGTTGTAACAGTAGTGGTAGTTAGGTGAATGCAATTGCAAACCAATGCTGACTTTACAAAATAATGAAGATATTTTGGGGTAGAGGGTCCCATGTAATGCACATAATGAAGCCCCCTTGTCCAAAAGGTATCGTTTTCACATCAATAGGGCTTCCATGAGCACGTCCTGCAAGGGGTACTCAACACTCCCAAAAGGGTCATCCACCGGAAGGTTATTGCTGTCAAAGTAATTGTATTGAAAATCAAACGCGTTTTCAAGCTGTAGGCCTATGTCATTCCATTTCGGCTGGCTCTGCACCTCTCTCTCCCACCTCACGTCCGGCGAAACCACCTGCTCTGAACCGCTCGACTCACTCTGCAACCTATGCATCGAATCTGAACTATCCATAAACAATTGCTCATTCCCAAGCTTCTCAATCACCGGCTTCGTCTCATGTTCGAAATTATAAACCACCCCAGTCTCCGATTTCGGTGTCCCCGTGTTGTATTTCTCAATCTTCCCTTTCTTGTTGTAAATTCGACACAAAACCCAATCGTCAAGCTGCATCATAACACCAAAATCAGAAACTTTTCAAACAAAGCAAATCAAAACAACAAAATAAAACAAAGCAAATCAAATCTAAACATACCCTCAGGTTGTTATTTTTCTTGGAGGCTGATCGGTCAACATTGGCCAGTCGATATTCGTGCATGATCCAATTGGTTTTCTCTCCTTTGGGGGCTTTTCCCGAGTAAAAAACCAGAGCTTTCTTTATCCCAAGCGCCTTCGGCTTTCCGATCGGTTTATCGGCGCCGGTGGCTTTCCAATACCCACTTCCGGCGGCCCGATTCGGCCGTGAGCCGTTGGGGTATTTGCGATCCCGAGGAGAAAAGAAGTACCATTCTTTCTCGCCGTAAAATCCAATTTCTGCATGCAGAATATCATCATGAGTGAATTGAATGATAGAAATGGAAACTATACAAAAGGCAGATGAAATTAAACGGACCTGGAAGCTGCCATGGATCAAACTTGTACAAATCGACCTCTTTGATGATAGGAACAGCAATTGGTTGACCAGCGCATTTCCTACAAAGATAATGGTTCACCAACTCATCATCCGTGGGGTGAAACCTGAACCCTGGTGGCAACTCTAATTCACTCTTCATTTGCTTTTCCTCTTCTCGCTTGTGTGTTGTTGTAGTTGTTTGTTGTTGGCTCTGCTTTGGTTTGTGACTTGAAACGAATGAGAAAACAGACTAGGTGGGTTTTATAGTGCGATGGGATGAAAAGGAAGGAGTGAGTTCCAACACGTGGGTTGGTGAGGTGGAGGGCAAATCCATTTGACAAATTTAATAGAGAATAATCAAAATAATGTAATCTGTGTGACAAGTTTCATTCTACCTAGCTAGGACGCAGCCACAACGTGGCAGTGGATAAGCGTTCCGCTTTTAGGATGATTCTGTCATTGCTTACGTCAAATTTTTTGCAGTACCCTTTATTTTCCAAAACGTGGACTCTATAGTTATTAGCCACGGTTGAGTGTTTGTGGTTAGTCCATTGTCCACACTCCCAACTGTATCGTGTTTCATGCTCTGCCCAATTGCGTTGTGCCATGTTTCAAAATATTTTGAATCTTAACCAAGGCACCCACGACGACGGCTTTTGTACAGAAGTGTAAATATTGAAAATTCTTACTCAAATGTGGTAACAATTTACTATTTAAGAGGACCAAAATAAAGGTGAATTTCTAGGAAGTATGTCTCTCTTTTGCTGCTAGTCCATTGACGAAATGTATGGAAAGTCAAAGGTGGGAGTGCTTTGTTCGAAATGTTCTATGTTCAAAAGCCAACTTGGAGGTTTTCCATTATGTTAACACCTATACACTTCATCATATTCCATATATATAATTGATCACGTAACTCTAAACATTAAGCTACAAATTTCTATATTTTTACGTAAACGGAAAATAACTTAATTATATAATTAAGTTATTCAATATCAAGTTTTATGTTTTCAGACTTGCGACTCAAAAATACATAATTCCTGGTCTTTTTTCTTATCAAGCCACTCTTAGATAGAAAACAAATACGAATACATGAACAAATTTAAGTGTAAAAATCATTGTTTACATCATATTCACTTTTTATCCTATTTTTTTTATTTTACACGTAAATTTATTATTCTCAATAATTTTTTTTATTGTATATTTCAAAAATGAAAAAGCTAAAAAAATGTGTTTATTTTAATTTTGTGAGTTATAAGGTTTTCATATTATATTTTTTATATATTTTTTCATTATTTAATAATTGTTATAATATGTCAAAGAAATCTAACTAACTAAGTTTGTTTTATTAATAAACATTATTATTATTTTATTAATATAAGTTGAACCACGATTTAATGGTAGTTAAACTATAAAACATGAAATCTGAACTATTCAAATCCTGATCATGAGTAATACATTTGATAAAATCAAAGGATGATATATACAATACAGGTTTTCTTTTTTTTGTTGAGAAACAAAATCCATACTATAATTTTCATTTATATATTTTTATAGATAAATATTTATATATCTATAAATCAAAATTAAGTTAATCTTTTTCTTAATTATATAATATTTACATTATTATAAATTTACAATTTAAGTAATAAAATATTTCCATTTGAAGCAAATTAATCCATGACGATGATGGCAGACGACCTATAATCCTAATTCAACGCGCCGTTTAAACAATACGTCAAATTAGTTTATTGGGGCAAACGTATGCAAAGCATCGTCATCACCTACATGCATATTCCGTCTGTAACACACGAATAGCAACCACTGTTTCATTCTTTTTAAGGTTCTTGTCCTCCAAGATATCGAACACACCCTTCGCCAACCACAAGAATAGTCTTCACACGTTTTCCTTTTCTTACTATTTCTTTCACTGTCATCTGCTCCATCACATTAACTATTCATTGAATTTTTCAGTTCATGAATCACAACTCTTGTTAATTATATCTTAACATATATGTGACAATGGCTTGTGGTGCGAAAAATCAACATTGTGTTGTGTTGGGTCCCTCACAGTTTAATTGTTCAATACCTTTTTTTTAGGGAAATTAAAAAACATTTACTTTCTGTACATACCAAACACCTAAATACCTATAACTATAAAACATTGCATTCCTTTGGCAACTATGTTTCTTCCTCTGTCAAACAAGTAAACAAAAATACGGCGCAGCACACAAATTAACGCATATTTAATACTACAAAATAACACTTATTAGACATCTTAATTATATTGACTAAGATAAAGTTAAACGAATTTTTTCTTAGTATAAATTTCGCTTCCATTTTATAAGATTAAGTTTAATTTAAAGTTTAATCTATTTTAACTAAACTTATTGTTTTTTTAGTATATTATATTACTCAAATAAATTTATATTTATAATATTCGTAGTAAACTCCATCTTACAAACTTTAAAATTGAGTTTACACTCAAAATACATTTATTAAAAACATTTCAGCTCTGTTTACCTTATTTTTTTAGCATAATAATATAAAGAAGACCACTTGCACCAAGAAAACATGCATGCATGTAGTAGTCAGAAACATTAGACAAATTACGAAAAGTTTTGCATGGTGCTACTTTTTTCTCATGCTCACTTTGCTTAGTGGCTAATATATAATGCTGTTTTTATGGACCTGGTTCATTTGTCATTAAAATGAAATGGAAATATAGAAAGATAGAAGGTATCGGAGAGAAAATTCCTGTGATGTGATGTGATGTGATGTGTAAGAGGAGTTAGAAAGTGGATTAAAAAAATAAGATTGAATTGAAGAAACGTAAAACGTAATGCATGACTTATGATGATGGTGTGTGGAAGATACCTGGATCTTTCCTTCATATTTATTTGGGCAAATATTAAGATGATTAGGTAAGATATTCAATGGATTATGATACATCACACCCATTTTTTATTATTGCCCCTTTCTTTTCAATTTTCCCAACTTGAATCAAACCCCTTTTTGAAAATCCTCTGACTTCACTTTTCTATTCCCCCTTTTCTTCACAGCTCCAACCATAATTCTGCACATAATTATTAGATCATTCTTTATTAGGAAAAACTTAGATATACAATATTGGATGTAAAATTTCACTTTATGCTGTTTGGTAAATATTTTATTGTATTTTTATTCTAATTATAACTCCACCAACTCCCACATTTCTATATCGAAATTTTGTTTCTCAAGATGATTTAGATTTGGTCTGTATACATAGGTGATGACTAATTCTCTGTAGATGAAAAAAATGTATTAAAAGAAATTTAATTTTTCTTATGCAGAAGATTACATATAAACGCTTAAATTTTATAACTCGCAAATTGAACTAAACTTACCGATTCAATGATTCAACTTTAATCAAAGGTTTAAAGAGTCAAAATTTCACTGATGTTTTTTATTATGAGTATGTATAAACTTTAACAATAGTAGTATCGATTCAGGGTCTTTGAAATGGGATATTTTGTCGTGTGGCAGTATAGGCTTTACTTGGGAAATAAGTATGTTGGTAAAACCTGTCTAGGAAATAGTCCAAATCAATTAATAAGTAATGTGATAGGGACTAAAAGGAGTAAAAAAATGAAAAAGAAAAAAATAATCTGTACGAGTAGTGTGAAAATCTACCTGATGCAGTTGGTCTAAGTGAAATGAATATCCTGGTTTCCATTAATTTAATGTTGCACACTCATCACCCCTTCTCGGAACCTTCTCCATAACCTTTTACTTCTCATTTGTGTCTCTCAAATGTAATTTGAGAAATAAGATGGTAGAATGACAACCTCTAATTCGTACATTTGATATTTTCACTTTATCAGTTAATCTTGTTCAGTTATCAAAATACGTAATTTTTTTCTTAATTTATATAATTATAGATATTGTATGGTATGATACCTTACAAATCAATACCGGAGAGATTAACCAAAGTATGATACCTTAGCCGAACGGTTACAAATCAATATCGGATGAATTAACCAAAGTCAATGCTGGGCCAAATAGCCTAAAAGAATTTGGGCCGTAATTGGATCAGGGTTTGCATAATTAAATTAAAGATCTAGCAGTGGATAAAATAACTCGAGATATATGACTAAAGATATGTGGAATATCTAAATAAATATATATCTACGGGTAAGATTGTTTTATATTCTGTTTATATTTTAGGTTTAATCATTCTGATACTCCCTATTTTTGTTGACCTTTTTCAATTAGGTCTCTCATTTTTTATTTTTCTCAATTGGGTCCCTATTTTTGAAAAATTGAAGCAATTAGGTCACTGCCGTTAGTTCTGTACTAACACTGTTAAAAAGGGTTACACGTGTCAGCTCGTGATTTTTTTCAATTTTTTAAATATATTTTTAATTATTTTTATTTTTATTTTTTATTTTTTTTCTTTTAAAAATAAAATTTGCCACATGTCAAGTTGACATTGAGCCACATGGCAATGACAATGTGAGGTGGCACTGATAGTGCCCCGTGTCATTATCAGACCACGTGTCATTAGATTTGTCTCAATTTGGTCCCTATATTTTTAATCTGTCTCAATTTGGTCCCTGTATTCTTATTTTGTCTTAATTTAGTTCTATTTTTTTAAAAAAACTAAACAATTTTGTTTCTCTCCAAGTTCAAACAAAATTTTATTTGTATATAAATCTTTACAGAGAAATTTATACAAATTATTTTTTTATTAGAAAAATAAAAAAAATTACAAACTAACATATGACACATTTTTATTTATATAGTAGTAAAGAAATCATTTAACCTAAATAATATGAATGAGTAACCTATAAAAGTTAACATCTCAATAATAAATATTTTTGTGAAGGTAATCTACACAAGTATAGTCTCAATACTTCCTCAACAATTCATCATTACTAATAATTTGCTTAACATAAACAAATTTTAAGACAAAAATTTGGAAAATGTACATACCGTATTTTATTTGGGAAGGAACAAATTTTTTTAAATTTTTAAAAAAATTGTGACTAAATTGAGACAAAATAAAAATACAAGGACCAAATTGGAACAAAATAAAAATACAGGGACCAAATTGAAACAAACGCAATGACATGTGGTTTGACAGTGACACGTGGCACTGTCAGTGCCACCTCACACTGTCATTGCTACGTGGCATAATGTCAACTTGACACGTGGCAAATTTTATTTTTAAAAGAAAAAAAATAAAAAAAATAATTAAAAATATATTTAAAAAATTCAAAAAAATCATGAGCTGACACGTGTCACCCTTTTTAACGGTGTTAGTACGGAACTAACGGCAGTGACCTAATTGCTTAAATTTTTCAAAAATGGGGACCCAATTGAGAAAAAGAAAAAATGAGGGACCTAATTGAAAAAATTCACTGAAAATAGGGACTATCAGAATTATTAAACCTATATTTTATTTTGTTCCATAAGACAAAGTATAAATAGAGAGTCAGGGCCACAAGTCAGGTACGTTCCAATCACACTCAGAAATATTGGCATATTGATAACTCTTCACTAAGTATTTTGTCAAGAACCGAGGTTCTTTCTTCATACGCCTAACTTGGGCGTCAGAGTGCCATTGCAGGTACCTCCCCTCTCCGGTCAAGGATTGAAGTCCACCTAACGGTCAAGGCTGAAAGAAAGTGAGCGGTCGAGATCCAGGAAAAGCGAGCAATCCAGTCAGTCCAAGCATCAGAAAGCGGGAAAGCCACGTCATCCAGGTCAGTCTCTTGGTCCTTAAAATTTACACCGAAACAGATATTAATTAATTATTTAAAGATTTAGAAAATGTTCACGTTACTAAATAGTTTTTTTAATATATATTAAAAAAGTAAGAAAAGAAACAAAATAAATAAATTGTTTTACCCGAAAAGCTTTCACCAGCTTTTACCCTAAAAGAAACAAAATAAGCTTTTACCAGCTTCTTTTATAATTGGGTATATGATAAAGTATCGTTGGAGTTATCAAATAAATATTATTCTTCTATTGCCTTATTACGGAAAGAATGAATAAAAATATATTGAATTAAACTAACTCAAGTACTCTCAATTAATATGATGTAAGAATTTAATTTATAATAACCTTTGTACAAACACCTAGTTAGAAATGTATACAGAAAATGAAGGTTTAAAAAAATAAAAAGAGAAATAAAGAAATAAAAACAAAAGAATAGATTAATCTTTTTAGTTAGTTGAATTTTTTTATTGACTATTCTATTTTTGACTTCTCTCCTTGGAAGACTTTTTTTTCCCTAGTTCTATAACTTCTATTTTAGCTTCTTTATTTGGAAGACTCTCCTTTTCATCTGGTCTCATGCTTCGTTCTTCTAAGACTATGTACGGAACTATGCCAACGAGGTAGACATCAAGAGCGATCCATTCTTACAAATTGTTTCAAGTGGCCAACTATGATAAGCTTCTCAATTTTGTCTTTCAAAACAAAGCACTCCTTGTGACAAATGTCATGATGGTAAAGGTAATGCTTGTTACATCGGTATTGGAAAAGGTCAGCTTCTTTCTCAGTGAGGGCAACGAGTTGGTACTCAGGGTCTCTTCTAAGATATTGACCCACGACACATTGAGTAAGGTTAAATTAGTGAAGCGATATCCCTTCGGTCGTTCTCTACCTCCAGACTATTTCCTGTATGCTCCCTTTTTGTTTCCTCTTGATGACTTTGCTCACATTTGCTTGTGAAAGTCCCTTGTCTCCTCAACCTGCATGAAATAGGCCACTCGTTGCCTAAGTTTGTTTAGATTCTCAACTGGCTTCATGCATAAATTGTCAAAGAATAGTCCTTATTGTAGAACCGTGATCATATGGTGCATGGTCACGTCAGGACTAAGGTTTCAAATTCGGAAAGATACTTTTCTAAAATATTCCATGAAGGCTCGAAAGGGCTCATATTTTCTTGTCTAACGTTCAAGGCGATCAATGTTAGGTGATGAGGTCTGCTGATGGTGAATTAAGCACCAAATCTCAAACAAATAGTCGTGAAACAATCCACAAAATTGATTAGTAAAAGAGAAAACCAAGCAAGGGCTTCTCCCTTTAGCAAGGTGGGGAAGACTTACATCATATACTGTCACTCGTCGTATACAACACGATCTGTTTCATGAATATCCTGATGTCCTTGTCTGGGTTAGTACACCTATCATATTTTTCAAATGTAGCATCCTCCAATTATCGGGAAAAGGGGTCTCCATGACCTTACCGTGAATGGGACTAGACCGGTCATGTTAAGCGATAGACGAGTTATGGTCTTTGCTTTCCCTAAAGCTTCTCACCTGAATCGTTCGGGCTGGTTCATCCCTGTGTTGCTTTGTTAGTCCCTAAAAAGTCGCGGTGGATTCCACATGATCTTTACCACCCCTTTTCTGACGAATGATTGTGTTCTAAAGTCGTAATACCTTTATTTCTTCTTCATACTTCTTTTGCATCTCATTGATTTGTCTCTACATCCTCCACATCACTTCCCTCGGATCTATTTAGTTGTCCAATGTTTCCTCCAGCACAATATCACTTGCAATGTTCCTGGTGGCACTAGTAAAAAAATTCTATATACGCCTCAATTTTACCAAAACCGAAGTGTATAAAAGCGTGGTGACATTTTCATAGTTTTAAGGAAGTTATATGCCTCGATTCAAAAGGGAACGAAGTATAATAGATCTATTGTCTCGGTTAAGTCACCAATCGAAGCATAAAGCACTAATAAAAAAGGTTATATGACTCACTTCAGGAGAACCAAAGCATAAAGTGTATATTACCTCGATTAAGTAAACAACCGAGACATATAAGCCTGCTGAGAGCACATGTCTTTTCTGCAAAGTCAAACTGTGCACCTGACACAATGGCTTACTACCTCGGTTGACCGAGGCATAAAAGCCTGTCCTACCAAGAAATTCTTCTCACACCACGCGAACAGTGTTTTTTCTTCCTCCTCAAGCCTCGAGAGCTTTCTTCTTCCTTCTCCACGAGCTTTCTTCATCCTTCAGAGCACAAACAGGTTTTATTTTTTTTTTATTTTCTAATTTTTGTATTAGATAACCCAAATTAAGGGGGCGTTTGTATCAACACAAAGAGGGTTTTCTCTTTCGCGTCGTCGAGAGGGAGGCGCGTCGGAGACACAGTAAGGGCAAAAGGCGTAGTGGTCGTTCTTGTTCTTGCGGCGGAGGCACAAGGGCGCAAGGGCTCCTCTTCGGGTTCTCGGGTGGTTCCTCCTCAACCCCAAAACGCCACATTTTGCTTCTCACAAGACCCTCTTCGCGTTCCTGGGGTGGCGGCGCTGGCCTCACTTTTCGTTTGGCAGAGGAACACAATCAGCAGCTTTCTGGTGTTGGGTGGTGTTCTGGTGCAGCCGCCGAAGCTGCGGCCGGTGGTTTTCTGTTTGACTAAGTTTGGTGGGGTCGATGACGGCGTTACTCTCAACACTGAGGTGTTTGAGAAAGGTGTTAGGGTCATTTCCAAGTTGGGGAATAAGGGTGGCGGCAAACTCACTATGCCACCTGGACGTTGGCTCACAGCACCCTTCAACCTCACCAGTCACATGACTCTTTTTCTTGCTCCTAATGTTGTTATACTTGCAATTCAAGTGGGTTTTTTTTTTGTTCTTTTTCTTTGAAATCTCGATTCAATAGTAATAGTAACCTTGATACGATGATAACAACACTGAAACGATTTTGTAAGTGTTAAAGTTTGTTAGTTTCGTGGATCTTATTATTGATGCTTGAAGCTTTTTCATTCCTGCCTTTGTTTATATTTTCCCTTCATCTTTCTTGTGAATTTGCCAAATTTGATAAATGGGTATGATAAAGATTAGATGTTTGATTGGTTTTGGGTTTGTTATTCTGCAGATTTTTCTAGAAGAGGTTATGTTGGAATTATGCAGATTTTTCTAGACTCCTTGGATAACAAAGAAAGTGGGAAAGATCAAATTTTGAAACCTATGAATGTGAATAATGTTCTGGTTCAGAGGATGACATTCACAGAGGATACCCAATCTGAAGGCTCCTAGAAGAACTGATACTGACTCGGTTCAAAGAGAACCGAGTCAAATCCTAGATATTGCTTTTGTTAAAGAAAATTGAGGCCAATTATAGTGACTTTTTACCTCTTCTACATATGTCTCGGTTCCCAAACCAAGGTCTATGGCCAAAAAAAACCGGTGCCAATTCCTTTAGCTGAATAGTGTGGTTACCATGTGGATTTAAGTTTTCGATTGGCCGTACAGTAGGTGCCAAAATGTTTCAGATGTAAGGTCGAACATCTACTTAAAACAATTTTCTTGTTTTACACTCCAATGTTGTCCTTTCCATGCTAGGACAATCTATTCACCATCCGATTGGGAGTATTGGTTAAAGGTGTCGATACTAAAGTCAGTTTATGTTTAATCGGTAAAACAGTTAATGTTATAATAAATACATAATAAAAGTTCTAACAACCAAACTTTGACCTATATTTATAGTTTTTTCACGGACTTCTTATTAGAGTCGACTTAATTACGGTCCAATCCTCTTTAAACTTAATTATTGATTTATTTAAACTAATTAAATATTTATTTGATTTTACTCGTAATCAATTGATTATTTTTCTATATCCGAGAGACGAGAAATTGCAGTTGGCATATACAAATAGCATATTGTAACATCCTTAATTATACAATGATTATATGCATAATAAGTGCATAAACATTTTTAACTTATTTATTAGGTTTAATTATTTAGATTGTCTCTATTTTTCTTGGGTTTTCTCAATTAGGTCCCAGTATTTTAAAACGTCTCAATTAAGTCCCTGTTTTTGCAAAATTGAATCAATTAAAGACTTGTCGTTAACTTGGGTGGACGACGTTAAAATTGAGTGTGCCTGGCATCCAAACTTTGCTGAGGTGGCAAGTTTATTTCTATCTAAATCAAAACGTGCGTTTTGAGTGTGGAACATTGTAGTAGAAAGTGGAACGATTTGACTTTGCCCGCCTCTCTCTCTGCGATGCATTCATTTCTTCCTTCTTCTCCATCGCTTCATTTATATACTACAAACCCATAATCTCAACACATTTATTTACGCATATTCCCTTGTTGTTGTTCCACACATATACTTGTTTCTTCTTCTTCTTCTTATTGTAAATAGCAAATGCATCTGGGTTCTTCACGCCTTTGGTTCCCCACTTCAGAGTTAGGGTTTGGCCACTCGCTACTGCCATTGGATTCTCCGCCAAAGTTGTTTGCTTTGGAAATATCGAAGGAGCTGAAAATTGTGCTACTTCCAAATCTTCGATACCCATATCGCTTTTTGCTCTCTGCTTGATCTGTTTCTGTTAAAGTTTCGATTTTGAATCACACCCAATTTCCCCCAAAATCCCCCATTTTTGCTCTCTGCTTGATCTGTTTCCCTTATGAGTTCCCAATTTCCCCTAAAATCCTCAATTTCGCACAAATTCAAATTGTTTCACTTTCTACTACAATGTTCCACACTTAAAACGCACGTTTTGATTTAGGCAGAAATCAGTTATTTAAACGTTGCGTTTTGTGTGCATCAATTATTTCTAATGAAATTTAATTAAAAAATGTGGGAAAACCAACTCAGCTCAGCATAAACTTGCCACCTCAGCCAAGCCTAGATGCCACACACACTCAATTTTAATGCCTTCCACCTAAATTAACGGTAAGTCCTTAATTGATTCAATTTTGCCAAAACAGGAACTTAATTGAGACGTTTTAAAATACTGGGACCTAATTGAGAAAACCCAACATAAATATGGACAATCTAAATGATTAAACCTATTTATTAATATCATTGTAAGCTGTCTACTGCTTTGTTTTTTTTTTTAGTTCCTTTTTATCTGTGATTAAGTCATTTACTTCAAAGATAAAAAAATAAAACTAGCATATTATATAGTATGACGAACTGACACCAAGATAGACTGCACAATTTCCATTCTTTGAAATGAAAAGTAGAAGTTGTATATTACAAATGTATGAAAAAAATGATAATTCAATACCAATGAACAAGAATTTTCCTAGTGAAGTCCCTACAGCTACACATCAAGCCTCGAATATCTCTTACGAATCAATACCTTGTTGAGATCATTAGTCTCCTAATCTCTTTTACTCATTTTCCTTTTGTGTTTCTTCGAACCCATTTCAGCCGAATATTCAACGTTCCCTGCCCACTCTAGAACAAAGAACAAGAATACTCACTACACGTGCAGCTCAATTCGCTTCACACACTAAGCCTGGCTCCACATGTTGTAATAGTAGTAGTAGTTAGGTTAATGCAATCGCAAACCAATGCTGACTTTACAAAATAATGAAGATATTTTTGGGTAGAGGGTTCCATGTAATGCACATAATGAAGCCCCCTTGTTCAAAAGGTATCATTTTCACATCAATAGGGCTTCCATGAGCACGTCCTGCAAGGGGTACTCAACACTCCCAAAAGGTTCATCCACCGAAAGGTTATTGCTGTCAAAGTAATTGTATTGAAAATCAAACACGTTTTCAAGCTGTAGGCCTATGTCATTCCATTTCGGCTGGCTCTGCACTTCTCTCTCCCACCTCACGTCCGGCGAAACCACCTGCTCTAAACCGCTCGACTCACTCTGCAACCTGTGCATCGAATCTGAACTGTCCATAAACAATTGCTCATTCGCAAGCTTCTCAATCACCGGCTTCGTCTCATGTTCGAAATTATAAACCACCCCAGTCTCTAATTTCGGTGCCCCCGTGTTGTGTTTCTCAATCTTCCCTTTCTTGTTGTAAATTCGACACAACACCCAATCGTCAAGCTGCACCATAACACCAAAATCAGAAACTTTTCAAACAAAGAAAATCAAAACAACAAAATAAAACAAAGCAAATCAAATCTAAACATACTCTCAGGTTGTTATTTTTCTTGGAGGTTGATCGGTCAACATTGGCCAGTCGATATTCGTGCATGATCCAATTGGTTTTCTCTCCTTTGGAGGCTTTTCCCGAGTAAAAAACTAGGGCTTTCTTTATCCCAAGCGCCTTCGGCTTTCCGATCGGTTTATCGGCGCCGGTGGCCTTCCAATACCCACTTCCGGCGGCCCGATTCGGCCGAGAGCCGTTGGGGTATTTGCGATCCCGAGGAGAAAAAAAATACCATTCTTTCTCGCCGTAAAATCCGATTTCTGCATGCAGAATATCATCATGAGTGAATTGAATGATAGAAATGGAGACTATACGAAAGACAGGTGAAATTAAACGGACCTGGAAGCTGCCATGGATCAAACTTGTACAAATCGACCTCTTTGATGATAGGAACAGCAATTGGTTGACCAGCGCATTTCCTACAAAGATAATGGTTCACCAATTCATGATCCGTGGGGTGAAACCTGAATCCAGGTGGCAACTCTAATTCACCCTTCATTCGCTTTTTGTCTTCTCGCTTGTGTGTTGTTTCGTTAACTGAACGATATTCTGATTTGAGAGCTTCTTTGGTTGCTGCTGTGGTTGTTTTTGTCGGTGAATGTTTGCTTTTGTTGGTGAATGTTGTTGGCTCTGCTTTGCTATGTGACTTCAAACATGTGGAAGAGGATCGCTTGGGTGGGTTTTATAGCGGGAAGAGCGAAAAGAAACAAAGTGGATTTCACACGTGCGTTTAGGAGGTGGAGGCCGAATCCATTGAACAAGTTTAATACTAATTAAAAATATAACATATAACGTAATGAGTGGGACAAGTTTCGTTCGAACTAAGCAGGGCTCACCGTGTGGCAGTTGATAAGAGGATGTGGCGCACGTGCGACTGTTCTACTTGCTTATGATACTGTCATCGCTTACGTTTATTTTCAAAAGTCGGCTCGCAAGTAATTAGCCTCGGTTGACTGTTTTCTCGAAACGACCAACCATTATTGCGTTTAGTTTAGTGTCTACCCTACCCACAAAAATGTGTCGTGTTCCTTGCCCTACCCAATGACGGTGTGCCTCGTGTCAACATATTGTGGATCTTAAGTATGGCGCCGATGACATTTCTTTTTGGTCCACTTTTTCCAGTCTTTTTTAATTATTTTTTAAGTTATTAAAAGAAATCGTCGAAGAATATTTTTTTGAATATCCTATTCTCCTTTTTTAATATTTGTTTTTATTAATTCCTTAACCATACTCTGGATAATGTTATATTTTTGTTCTGTCGCCGTTTTATGATTTTTGGTCCCACGCTGTAAGATCAATTTTCTTAGGTTTAAGAGAAACAAGTTCAAGTATAATGGATAATAAATAATATTTTGAAGAGATTTTTTAAATAGATTTAAAGTATTTTGCTTATCGTTTTAAACTCAAGTATTTTATATTTTTTCTAAATTTTTAGGTTGACTTAATCAAGATATTGAATAGGGTACATTTTTTTTTTCTAGTTTAGTTTGTCTATTATTATTTTTTTCATTTTTTTCTTTCATTTGAGGTTGGGTTCATGCTTTTGGACATATTTAGGATGAATTTATCAGGAATAAAAACTGTGAGATTTTATTATGCTTATTTGATACGTAAATTCTTAACCTTTTGATATTTTTTGAGAATTTTTAAGTTGATTCAAGGTTTTTTTTTATATATTTTATACAATTTTGAAATTTGGAAATTAGTTTTGAAGATTTCTTAAGGATTAAAATACTTTTATCTGAGTACTAGTGGAAAAAAAATATTTTATGACGATTTATTATGACATATGAAATCCATTTGTCATAATAAATTGACCGTTGACATTTTCGTAATAAAAATAAGATTTATTATGATATATTTTAGGTTAATATCTCTGATGGTCCTTATTTTTGTTAAGTATGTTCGAAATGGTCCTAGTTTTTTTTTGTTCAATGTTGTCCTAAAAAAATTTAATTTATGTTCAATTTAGTCTTTGTTGCAGACGGCGTTTAAATCGTTAACGACCAATTGTCCAGTTGTGCACTAAGTGACACATCACCCTTGACATGTCATCATCCTCTCCTACCTCCAAAAACCTTAATTTCCCCTTTAATCCTAACCACCGTTGTCTCGCTCATGATCAGCCACCATCTTCGCACCTTCATCATCAAACATTTCAAAACCCTAACTAGGTGGTCGCGTCACCACCACCGTTGTTCATCTTCTCGATCCAACAACCACCCAAAAACACCACCATGACCATCTTTCCCTTCCTCCACCATGAATGATCATGAACATCTTGACACGACAACCATGACCACCGCAACGAGACAGCGAGCCATTGTTGGCTGCAAAACCAACGGCAAGTGCACCGGTCGCAGCGTAGCAAGTGATAAATATCGTTCTCTCCCAAGGGACTTGTGCAACACATCACAACTCTTCCTTCCATAGCTCAATTAGACATAAAAATGCACAAAAACCACAAGAAACTCTTTTTGGTATTTTATCAAACAGTTGGTGTGCAAGAAATTTAACATAGTGTATTTACAATTTGTCAAGACTAGAGTTCATCCACTTCATTCTCATGCATTTATAAACAACTCGATTCCATCAATTAAGTGTTAAATTTCAGTTCTAAGTTCAAGTCATATTTTCCAATCAAAAACCACATTTCAAGCCATGGGTGATCAAGCCACAACAAGCATTAAGCATAGAAATCAAATACTAACATTGGAATGGAAAAGCATATGTATGAACATCACAAAATACACAAGATTCAGTTTATTACATCTAATCTCAACAAATAGGAAAAATTCTCCACAATGGAGAATTTAGGGTTCTACAAAATTGAAGAGATAGGGAAGAAATTGGAACCAAAGAGAAGATGCAAAGCCTTTCCCAAGGTCCTTGGCAGCTGCTCCATGCTCCATGTGCACCTCCCCTTCGCAATTCCATCTTCAATTCGTGACCCATCTTCTTCCTCAACCCCAAAAGGGGCAAATCACCATTGATGAAGCTTGAGGACCCAAGGAGGAGTGAGAGAGCTTCCCAACACCCCAAACAACCTCCAAGGGCCTCTCCTAATCTCTCTAGGTGAAGAATCTGGTGTAGGAGGAGAAGAATGCCCAAAAATCCGAGAGACTCATGTTTAAATAACCCATTTTTACACTTCAGCGTCGTCACCGCTCAAGCGGTAGCCTAGCGGTAGCCTTCCCGAGAGTAGAGCGCTCAGCTGCCGCTCAAGCGGCAGCTCAGCGCCAGCATTCCAGAGACATGGCGCTCAAGCGGTAGCCCAGCGACAGCCCAACGGCAGCATTCTAAAATTCAAGTTCTTGTGCGCTTCCAAAGGCGTCCAACATGGGTATTTGCTTCAAATTGATCTTTTATCGTCCCAAAACATGTTCCCTTGAGTTCTTGCTTGTTTTCCTCCACTAGAATTGCTTCCTATTCACTTATTTCACAACTCAAACAAAGAGATTAAAGGTAAAAACAAGCATATACTACATAAAGCACAAGAAAACTAGAAAACACACTAAACATGAGGATAAAAAAAGGTTATAAGCTAGAAAGGAGTTGATTTTGCCACTAAAATGATGCTTAGATGATGGTAAGAATTAGCATTATCAGCCATGCGCGAGCTCATCTTCTCCGTCAAGTTTTCAACCTGTAAAGGGAAATACAGAGAACGAAAAAGCCAATTGGAGTAGAATCGCTGCCGCAAAAACACCATTCTCCATTAATCTTCATCTTCTCCAGCCATCGCGAAGCTGCTCTTCAAACCTGCAAGTAGAAAGAAACCAAAGAAACCAAATCGTAGACAAGTAACCACGAGCCAGATTCGCATTGCGACGCTCCTGCATTTCGAAACCCATTCAATTTTCCTCTTACAGAGGCGTAAGCGTAAGGAAGCTTTTCATCCTTACATTCAGAAACCCTACTTTTTTGGGTGGGGAAGGGACAACCACGTGGCAGTCTCTCATTGGTTGTGTCATGTTTCAATCAAGGCAGGTCAACACTGATATGCACAGCTGGACAGTTGGTCGTTAACGATTTAAACGTTGTCTGCAAAAAGGACTAAATTGAACAAAAATTACATTCTTTAGGACAATATTGAACAGAAAAAAAAAAACTAGGACCAAATCAAACACACTTGACGAAAATAGGGACCATCAGGGGTATTAAGCCTATATTTTAAAAGACCGGTTGTAATAGGTGAAAGTGATGGCAAAATTGAAATTATGTTCAAAACATATTATGAAAAATTTAGAAAAACATGTTATAATAGGCCTTTACTATGAGTTCTAATTAACCACCTGTCATAATAAGTTGGACGCTGTGACATTTTCATAATAAAGTTCAAAATATATTATGATAAGTAGTAAATCACTTGTCATAATAAAGTTCAATACATTTTCATGCATCCTCTCTTCACTAATTATCTTTTTCTTAATTTATCTTCGCTCCTCTCTTTCACGATAATATCCTTTATTCTTCCCTTCACTTATTGGTCTCCCCACATTGCATCGACATCGTGGCCTCCCATCGTCGTCTCCATTTCGTTGTCTCTAAGATACCTTATCCAACCTGC
The DNA here is from genome assembly GCA_036885675.1 of Vigna mungo. Lineage (NCBI taxonomy): Eukaryota > Viridiplantae > Streptophyta > Magnoliopsida > Fabales > Fabaceae > Vigna > Vigna mungo. The sequence goes on from CP144699.1 coordinate 23,601,728, forward strand.
GTGCAATCATGTTTTCTTTCTTTCCTCCACTTAGGATCGTGGATTTCATATTACTTGTTGTCATTCAATATTTGCTTTAACGTATTTGTTGTTGTTGCCCATTTCCCTCTTTGTATACTAATTAAATGCTTTTTGGAAATAAATTTTAAGCTACCATGTATTAGGATTGCATTAGTGTCAATGAGAAGAAAATATGAAATCAATGTTGTTATGAAGGAATACTAAAACTATTGTTACTTTATTGCCTGTGTTGTTCATATATATATATATATATATATATATATATATATATATATGATTTACGTTGTTTTGGGTTATTATCAGACTTTGTTAATTGGTTTTCTTAAATGCATTTGACTGTTTAATGAGAGAAATTTATGATGGGTAAAAATAGTTAGAGATAGATGACCAAAAGAAGAGAATGGTTAGGGGAGTCCATCCTATGTTGGTATAGTATTCCTCAAAAATGAAAGTGAAAACTTAAGAGAAAGGAATGTTTTCTCCTTAACATGTAGGGGTCCCCTTAGACATTGAGAGACAGACCTGGACTTTTGTCAACTTTAAATTTTAAGTTCAATATTGCAGTTTACATTGTTCCAAAATACAAAAACAAGTGTTAAAACTTTGACAATATATTTCAGCACTTTAGTCCCTTTATCCATTTTTATAGCCTTGGAAACTTTGGTTGTTGATAATTGGACAAATTGAACTTCCTATGATGTTTATTCATCATTGTGAACCTCAATAAGTAACTTTTTAGCAAATGCCAAACGTAAATAATGCACAAGACTTGCTAATGATATTATTGTTCTTCAATCGTTCTCGTCTAAGCTATTCGACAAGTTTCACATAATTATTTTAACTTTAGATGAATCTCTGTCTAAACTTGTTTTTGGGTGAAACCAAAATTGTGAGTTCAGTTATTCTGTTATAAAATTTGGTGCATTCTTTTAATTATAGTATAACCACAGTTTCATGATTATACAAAATTTGTCAAGTTACCGTTTCAGGGTTCCTCCTTCAAGATATCAGTTTCAGGATTCCATCTCTAAGGTATTCATTTTTATCCTTTACATATTTGTAATTTATTGTCTTTTAGTCCTAGTTTTTGTAATTGTTCATTTTTCTCTTCCAAATATGATTATGAGAAGGTAATTGTTCTTTCACCAGATGTGCTTTTGTTAAGCATTGTTTATCTTTTATAATTGACACGTCACTGTATATATTACAAGCATTTAATAGAGATGTTATGATATGTTACCAATGACAAGCATTGATGCTTTGAAGAGATTTTGATGACAATGCACTTGAACAATTGAAGAATCATATACACACATTGTTAAAAGTATTCTTTGTAGAAACAATTGTATTAGACTTTATCTTTTGTTTCGGTTGAAAGGGGTCCGAGACCATCGTTCTTTCTTCCTCCACTTCCTCATACTTCAGCACTTGAGATTCACTCCGATCATTCGCCTCTCCTTTGCTTTAGCTCAGCTCTTCTGATGCCGACTGTTGACTCCCTGGCAAGTGTATTAGATCGTTCCAAGTAATATAATCGGTAAAACCCGATATCGTTCTTCCCAAGAGACTCGAAAGGCCTTATCATTCGTGTGAACTAAAATCGTAAGACTTGTAGAGAGAAAAATTAATTGTGTGGAATGCAAAGACAGAAAATAAACATGCAATGTGTTGATTCAGTTGACGAAAAAGACTGTGGATGAATGGAGTTGTTGGGGGTTTACAATTTCTTCTTATCCGCCTTCTCTTATCTATTCCTCTTGTTTAAATTTCTTTGTTATCTCATTGTTATGCAAACTTTCTTGGCCTACCCTTAGCCCGATCCCTCTGCGAAAAGAGCCTATTACTAATTACCGGCTTGTTATCCCTAGCCTCCCCTAGCAACTAGCAATGCATTACCGAACAGAAGCAAAAACAATTGATCGTCCTACCTCCCTATCCCTAGGTGGTATTTCATTGATCAAGGAATTTCTCACCAGTTCATGACATTATTGTACGTTCCCGTATCAATAGAGACAAACAACAATTATGGAATGAGTTAAACGATAAAAGCTTTAAGTGCAGATGAGAACCCAACAATTGATAATCAAAGCATATGAAAATCATATAAATAAATAAGAGTTTCAATAAAAGAGAGTTTCAAAAGATTACATTGTTTCCCTCAACAACAAAAGGGTTTAGTTCACCATTGTCATGGTGAACCAAGATGAAAATAATGGAACAATGGAAGAGCAACCCTAGATAGGATGAAAAGGATCTTAAGCATCCAAGAGATCTTCTCCAGAGAGTGAAAATTAGGTATGGCCGCCCTCTTCTGTCAAAAGAATGAGAAGGAAATCGCACTAGGGCTATTTATAGGTGAGGAGCGTCACAGAAAACAGGCCCAAGCCCAGCAAGCAACCGCCCGACGTCACACTTATGCCGCTCGGCGGTTTGCCTCTTATCACGCTACCGCCCGGCGCCAGGGGTCCACCGCCCGACGGTTTGCCTCTTATCGCAAAACCGTCAGGCGTCCCTGCCAGGGTGCCATATCCTCGCATTTGGCCGCCCAGCGGTGTATTTCTGTTGTTGGGCGGTTCCTAGACTCTTCTTTTCTTGATTTTCTTCCTCTGTCTTGAGTCTAAGGCCTTCATCTTCAACTCCATTATTCACTTCCATCAAAAATTGCTACAAAACAATGCAAAACAAGCATAATATCGCTAAAAACAGCTTTTGACTCTCAACTGACTCATTTATTGAGTTTTGCTTGATTCTAAGCTCATTCTAAGCAGTAAAGGGAGTAATTTGGTCTAAAATAACATATGAAAATAATGGTTTTTCAACCGTTATCACAACCCCAAACTTAGAAATTTGCTTGTCCTCAAGCAAACAAAACCAAACTAAAAACAAAACGAAACTTGGCTTTCTACAATTTCATCCGATGGTTCAACAATCCTAAATTACATGATGAGAACTACTCAATTTCATATCATCAGTGGTAATCAAATCAATATGCATGCATGCTTTCAATTCAGTTATCTCACACATTCCTCAACAGATGTTTCATATTATGAATGACCAATCCACTAAGTAAAGATGCAATCATGAAATATAGAAATTCTCAGTGACCAAGTGTTTCACTCAATCACCCAAGTGTTTAGAATGACACTCCAATTCTTCATCATTCACAGGTCACATGAAATAAAATTGTCGTTCACCTCAACAATCAAAATCATTACATGTAAATGCCATCAAAAGGACTTTTCCAAGGCTTGTAATGAGGTTGGGCTATCAAGAAAAATTGGTTTTTTTTTTTGGATCACAAAATCTTTCAATCAAGAGAGCTCATTTATCATTCAAGGTTCAAGTTCAACTCTCTTTCTTAACCAATCTCACTCGTCCCCAACTTCTTCCCTTTTTCTTTTATTTTTTTACATTGAGCTCATCTTTCATAATTTTTCTTTTTCTCATGTATTTTTCGTTTTCAACACTTGAGCTCAATGCCTTTCTTTTTGCCATTCAAACTTTCCCCACAACCACAAACTTGAACCTTGAATGTACTTACAGTCATTAACCCAATTCAAAGTAAATAGTTTCAGCACAAGGGTTTTCATTCTGTTTAGGGCTAAGGTTCAAAAAGGGTATAAAATTTCAAGCACTTTGGGTACAAATTTGGCTAAGTAAGGGCTTCCAACAATGGCCTTGATCATATGATCTATACATGCAATTCAATCAATCATCAAGACTTAGGCAATATCATTCATGCTTTCCTATGAATAATTTCATAAAACAGTAAAACTCTGGAGCTCAATACCTCACAAAACATGCTTTCTCACACACATTCATTCATACACCTTGCTCAGCATCATAACCACAATCATAATTCATCACACATTTGTTTCACAGGATATCAACATGCAACACAATTTGATAATCATCCACATCAAATCATCATCAACCAGGCTTATTATGCAATTAGTCAGTCTAACATCTTCAGAAAAGTATTCAAGCCAAGCATACACACTGAAAATAAAATTCAACCTATTCTACGAGTTTAAAATGCAAAAGTGAAAGAGAGAATCTAGGTTTCCTCCTAGTAGCGCTTGTTTAACGTCCTGAGCCTGACCCAAACTTGTTTAGCACTTGTCAGTAAGTGCAATCCTTCCAACACCCATCAGTCCTTCCTGGTATCCTTCAGTGGATACAAAATTTAGCATCCCTCAGTAGATGCTACCCCAAAATTGTTCAAAAATTCAAAATTTACATGTTCAGCAAAAATAAACTAAACCTAAAGCTAATATTTACAAAATAAATTGTCCCAGCAACATCACGTGTTGTCCTTTTCGTTGGTGTCTCCAGTACACCGAATCCTCAGCTTTCTTTTATCCACTTGCTTAGTATGTCCACTGTATGGTGCCTCGATCTCCACCATCCCTTTCTCTTTCAGCTCCTTCAACACCCACTCCTTCTTCTTGTATTTCACTTTAATGTCTGGATGGAATGGGTCTTCCTTTAATTCAGATGGACGAGTACCTGCAACATATTACAACTGTCAGTATAATCAATACCTGATGTGATATCTTCAGATGCAGCTTCTTCCTCTAGCTTCTCATGTCTGTCTCTTCTCACAAGTTTAACCTCATCCTCCTCATAACCAGTGTATAGAAGCAAATATTCCTCATCTCTCATCATTATTCTTCTATCATGAACACTAATAAACATCTTTGACGTTGCCATGAGGGGTCTTCCCAAAATCACATGTATCTTTTCATCATTCTCCACATCCATGACAACAAAATCAGCTAAAAACTCTAGCCGCTCCACTCGCACAATAACGTCCTCCACTATACCAAGTGGTTCCGCTATAGATCCATCTGCCACCGTCACCGTAACACTAGACGGCTTCAATACCAGCCCTCTGATTTTCCATAAGAAATGCTTGGGTATCATATTGATGCTAGCCCTAGAATCTATCATAGATTTTCCTATATCAAAATCATTCAGAACAGATGATATTATTAAACATCATGGATCGTCTACCTTAGGCGGATGACTCCTCTTTTGAGGCTGAACAACAGGATCCTCTTCTTCATCAGTGAGTTCAACTTGCTCTTCATTTTCTGGCTCAATGAATTTTTCGTCAGGATCCTCTTCCTCATCAATGATTTCAACATCATCTTCATTGCCTCTTTTATCATTGACTTTATCAGCGCTCATCATCTCATCATCTTCTTCTTTAATGCTTTTAAAGTTAGTTGGTTCGCCTTCTTCCTTCCTTTTGTTGCTTTTCAGAATAGCTTTGCACTCATCCTTAGGATTAACTTCAGTATTAGCCCTAAACTAATTCTTTTCGGTGGTTTCTATCCTTTTAGACAGTTGGCCAATCTGTGATTCCAATGATCTGAAGCTGGCTTGATTACTGTTTAACTGAGACTCATAGGCTTTAAAAAATTTATCAAATCGATCGTTGAGGCCTTTGACCATCTCAGTCAAGCTGCTCACCTGCTACCATAAAGGTGCAAGTTGTTGCTGCCGGAAGCTCCCTACTTGCCCAGAAGAATTATTCTGGTTTTGTCCAATGCTGGGGTGGTTCTTCCAACCTTGGCTAGAATTGCCTTGGTTAAAATTACCTTGCTTGTACTGGAATTGAATCCCCATGTAGTTCACTTCCTGCTGCATTTCTTCAGTAAAAGCACATTGACCATTGATGTGGTCACCATCGCATAAATCGCAAAGTTGTTGAGTCTGAGAAATATCCCTTAACCCTGTTGGAAATTCAGAAAGAACCTTTGTTAGCTTGTCTAGTTTTTTGTTAAGGAGATGATTTTGTGCAGCCATCGCATCGTTAGCAGGGAGATGCAAGAGTCCTCCTTTCTATACTCCCCTCTCACTTTGAGATACTTCATTCAGAGTCATCTCTTCAATCAATTTGTAAGCCTCATCTTTAGTCTTTCTATTTATACTGCCTCCAGCTGAAGCATCCAACATCATCTTAGACTGAGTATTTAGCCCTCCAAGGAAAGCAAGTAAATATGAGGTCTTATCAAATCCATGGACTGGAGTTTTCCTCAACAGGCCTTTAAATCTATCCCAAGCCTATCCGAGAGTTTCTTCCATTCCTTGCTTGAATGAAGAGATTTCCAGCTTCCCCTGATTGATCTTAGTCTGCGGAAAGAATTTGGTAACAAACTGTCTTGTCAAAGCATCCCAAGTTCGAAAAGTACCTTTTGGGAATGAATGCAACCAATCTTTAGCGTTTCCTCCCAGAGAGAAAGGAAACAAACTGAGTCTGACCCTATCATCTGAAACTTCAATCATTCTGACAGTATTGCAAATTTCACCAAAGATTGTCAAATGCTTATATGGATTCTCATTTGACAACCCGTGAAATTGGTTGTTCTGAATTAGCTGGATGAGTGCAGGGCTCATCACCATGTTGGTTGTATTGTCAGCTGGTATAACTATGTTGTTGAAGTTCAAAGGACCCACTGTGTTTGCTGAGTCCCCCAGTGTGCGTCTTGGAGGAGATTGGTCTGCCATCTCCTCTATATCTTGTGCCTTAAAGGAAGAGTGCAAAAGTTCCTCGGGAGAAGGAAAGTTTTCCCTTACAGGATGTCTAACTTTCCTCCTTCTCTTGTTCGAGAGTCCTTCTAAAAGAGGTTGCTGATCTTTTCTGCTTCTAGTATGTATTGCTTCCTGCATACACAAGAAACAAACCCTAAAAGCACTTTTACAGAAAATAAAACAAAACAAACAAAATAAGAAAAACAAATAATTACAACAAGTCAAATTCAGTCAATTCAAACTACTTGAAAAAGTTCAACATCGAGTCCCCGGCAACGGTGCCAAAAACTTGTTGACTCCCTGGCAAGTGTACCAGATCGTTCCAAGTAATATAATCGGTAAAACCCGATATCGTTCTTCCCAAGAGACTCAAAAGGCCTTATCATTCGTGTGACCTAAAATCGTAAGACTTGTAGAGAGAAAAAATAATTGTGTGGAATGCAAAGACAGAAAATAAACATGCAATGTGTTGATTCAGTTGACGAAAAAGACTGTGGATGAATGGAGTTGTTGGGGGTTTACAATTTCTTCTTATCCGCCTTCTCTTATCTACTCCTCTTGTTTAAATTTCTTTGTTATCTCATTGTTATGCAAACTTTCTTGGCCTACCCTTAGTCCGATCCCTCGGCGAAAAGAGCCTATTACTAATTACCGGCTTGTTATCCCTAGCCTCCCCTAGCAACTAGCAATGCATTACCGAACAGAAGCAAAAACAATTGATCGTCCTACCTCCCTATCCCTAGGTGGTATTTCATTGATCAAGGAATTTCTCACCAGTTCATGACATTACTGTACGTTCCCGTATCAATAGAGACAAACAACAGTTATCGAATGAGTTAAACGATAAAAGCTTTAAGCGCAGATGAGAACCCAACAATTGATAATCAAAGCATATGAAAATCATATAAATAAACAAGAGTTTCAATAAAAGAGAGTTTCAAAAGATTACATTGTTTCCCCCAACAACAAAAGGGTTTAGTTCACCATTGTCATGGTGAACCAAGATGAAAATAATGGAACAATGGAAGAGCAAACCCTAGATAGGATGAAAAGGAGCCTAAGCATCCAAGATATCTTCTCCAAATAGTGAAAATTAGGTCTGGTTGCCCTCTTCTGTCAAAAGAATGAGAAGGAAATCACACTAGGGTTATTTATAGCTGAGGAGCGTCACAAAAAACAGGTCCAAGCCCAGCAGGCAACCGCCCGGTGTCAAACTTATGCCGCTCGGCGGTTTGCCTCTTATCGCGCTATCGCCCGACGTCAGGGGTCCATCGCCCGGTAGTTTGTCTCTTATCGCAAAACCGTCAGGCGTCCCTGCCAGGGTGTCATCTCCTCGCATTTGGCCGCCCAGCGGTGTATTTCTGCCGCTGGGTGGTTCCTAGACTCTTCTTTTCTTGATTTTCTTCCTCTGTCTTGAGTCTAAGGCCTTCATCTTCAACTTCATTCTTCACTTCCATCAAAATTGCTACAAAACAACGCAAAACAGGCATAATATCGCTAAAAACAGCTTTTCACTCTCAACTGACTCATTTATTGAGTTTTGCTTGATTCTAAGCTCATTCTAAACAGTAAAGGGAGTAATTTGGTCTAAAATAACATATGAAAATAACGGTTTTTCAACCGTTATCACCGACCGGTGGGTTACTTGCATAAAACACTTCGACGCTCAAGTGAGAATATTTTCTTAGTGAGCTCTTATGTCAATTTGGGAAAATATGTCTTTACCTAGACATTAATCTTGTATTTATAGGCCTCATAATCGTTCAGCCCATTATTTATCCATTAGTACAATATATCTTTGTGCAATATAACGTGCCAATTGCTCATAAATATCGTATATTTTCCCTTGATATGGCCATTAAGTGTATTAGTTGGCCGTTAATGATATCCATCTTACCTGGTTCACGGTCATTGGGTCGTCGGTCAATGTCGACTAGAGTATAGTACATCTTTCAATTGTACGAACTTAGAAGACATGTAACTTATTCTTTTGTATTGATTTCTCTCGGCAATAATCGATTATCACGGGGGATAATCGACTATCATAAGTAATCGATTATCACGACATCCATCAGTAGACATCAATCTTTCTCATCTTCATCGACATCCATCAGTAGACGTCAATCTTTCTCATCTTCATCGACATCCATCAGTAGATGCTTAATCACTTAGCATCCATTAGTAGATGCTCTCAGTAGCATCCATCAGTAGATGCTCTCATCTGAATCTTCCTCATCATAGCATCCATCAGTAAATCCTAATCTCTAAATCTTCATCGTAGCAATATCCATCAGTAGATGTTGTCATATGAATCCTTTTAGCATCCCTCAGTAGATGTTGTTCCGCATCCATCAGTAGATGTTGTCATTACTGCAAAACAAAATCAAATCCACAACGCACAACTAAATCAAATAATAAAAGAAAACAAATTCAGAAATTGGGTTGCCTCGTAGTAAGCGCTTGTTTAATGTCATTAGTTTGACACCATTATGCTTAATCTGGATCTTTTGTGTTGGCGTTCTTCCTTCCTCCACGAACCAACAATATCTCAGCAATTTTCTTGTCACCAACTTCACTCTTCTAGAATAAGGAGCCTCAATCTCAAGAACTCAGTTTGCCTTGATAGTCTTGACAACCCATAACTTATTCTTGAATTTCACTAGTGTGTCAGGTTTGGGTTCATCACTTTTCACATCAGGGCGTTGGTGAACTAATTCTCCTTTCTTATCCACCTTCTTCATTAGCTGTCTTTTTTGTCTACTATTGACAGTCTTCTTTGCTTCCAGACCTAAAAAGAGAGGTCTTGATGATCTTGTGCTCCTAGTACGAATTTTATAAAGAACACTGCACTAGAGCACCCAATTAGCCCAAAAAATAAAAACAGTAAAAAAAAAGGCTTAATAGCACTAATGGTCCCTATTTTGGTTGGCAAAATTCGAATTGGTCCCTGTCAACACCCAATTTCGTCCGGGTGTCTAAATAATAAGACTTAGTTTTTATATTTGTCTTATTTTATTTTCATTTTTGTTTTATTTTGTTTTGTTTTTTTTATTTTTTTTTATTTTTTTTTCATTTTATTTTACTATTTGGTATTTGATTTAGTCATTTTATTATTCTTTTAAAAAAAAATATGTTGAAAAGAAAAAATAATAATTAAAAGGAAAAGTAAACCAAACGTAACAAAAAGAAATGAAAAAGAAAAGCAAAATGGAAAAAGAAGAAATAATAGATAAAAAGAAAAAAAAGGGCAACATGATCTATTTGTGAGAGGCTGAACAAAATTTTGAGGGAGGGAAGAGGCACAACAGAGAATCATTTTTGCACCACCCCAACGTCTCCTCATGATTCACGCACATTTTTCTCACTATGGATGCAACAGAATAGAGATTCCCCTCCATCGCAGAAACACCAAACACAAAAAATAGAAACCAATTCTTGCTCAAGGGATAACGGAATTACCATTCATCATGATACGAACCTCCACTACATTTCCAATTCCTCACCAACATTCACACCACCATTCGGTTATGCTAAACAGATCACCACTCTGTTAGGCCAGACCTCATTACCCCAACGAACCACGTTTTCCGATTGGCTTCCAATCCATCATGTCTTCTATCCATCATACACAGAGCAATAAATCCATCTTTTAACCCAAAGCTTCATGACCCATTCTTACCATTTTTGAATCCACCAAAACCAAATTCTCAATCTAAATCAATATATCAGCATCACCTCTTCCATGATACTATTCTCACTACTTTTCTCCCACACATTGATTCGTCAACCAATCTTATACAAAATCAAAAACAGAACAGTGAAGAATAGCCAACAAGAAGACCAAGATTGAAAAGGAAAATAAGGCAATAAACTCAGTGGCTTTGTCAATGGTGATTCTGAGTTTTGGTTTTTAGTTGCAGGCTCGGTGGTTGCCGTGGGTGATGACAGGAGGCGCCAGTGGCGGCGACACTGCAAGGAGAAAAACCCAGGCAAGGTTGGGTGTCGCATTTGTGGAAGATGTTTAGTCTTGCGTGGAGAAGAGAAGAGTGGCATCAACACGATGGTGGGAGAGAGAGCTCGACAGGAGCAGACCGTGGTGACATCTATATCGCCCCTGGTAAACGTTGCAGAATAGAAAGGGGGAAAAGAAACCCTAACATTCAAAAGGAAAGAAATAGGAAATTTGATGTTTCCCCTGGCCTCAACGATTATCGTCGGCGACAATCCTGGCGACGGCAGCTAGAATCAGTGGATGCCATCGTTTGTTGCTCACTATGGCCATGGCTTGGTGGTAGCCACGTCGTTCACGGGGAAGAAGTCTCTCTCACGCGAAGCGAAGAATGCGAAGGAGATCTTGGCGCTGTAACTGGCACGGTCTATGGCGATGGGCGGCGCTGGCGGCGGGCTCGATGGAGAATGGTGCCCCTCGTGGTGGCCGGCGATGGCCCCGGTAGCAAGTGGTGTCGCCGGCGAAGACTTGGATGGCAACATGTGGTGGTCGACTGGGTCGTGGCTGCAGGGAGCAGAGAGATGGGTGTCTCTGGATCAGAGGAAGAGAGACCAAGGACTCTGGCATTGGGTGAAATGGAGAGACCCCTAAAATTTCTGATTTGGAGCAATGGACTTCGGGCCGGGCTATTGGGCCCATTCTCTCTTCCAGCCACCACATGCAATGATATTCACACTTCCATTTCAGGTCTGCAAAATTAAAGGAAGCCGTGGGCCTAGCTATTGGTCCTCATTCTTCCCGTCCGCACCACGTCCACTCCTATTCACACCCCCTCTGTTTGGGTTGTAGTCCACTTCGTTGCTGCAAACAAAAAAAATATACTAAGGGGCTTGACCAGCGAAAATTTCACTCTCTGCTCATAAATTGGGGTACAATAAATAATTTGCAATTCTTTCAAAATCAATAAATCCATCTCAGTGTGCCTTCACAGATTCCACATGGACTGACAAATGCCACATCAACACTGTTTGGCACTGTTGGAGGGTCTTCCGTTAACAATTTAAACGGCGTCTGTGAAAATGACCAAATTGAACAAAATTTTCATACTTTAGGACTAAATTGAACAAAAAAAATAAATGGGGACCAATTCGAATTTTGCCAACCAAAATAGGGACCATTAGTGCTATTAAGCCTAAAAAAAATTAATTTTTTTTTAAAGAAAGATAAAGTCTAACCGGTTAAGAATCACACAAATAGAATAGTTAAACCACGAGTCTCTGACAACAACGCCAAAAACTTGTTAAGATGTCGGCAAGTATACCGAATCGTATCAAGTAATAATAATGGTAAGACCAAGTATAGTTTTCCAAGAGACCCACAACACTAAACAATCATGTAATTACTTAACTAATTAAGACTTTTTGAACAATATTTTGGGGGGTTTGAATGCAAAGTGCATAAAAATTAAACATGAATGCAATTTGATCAATTGAGGTTAAACACTAGAATGAATGGATGATGTTAATAATATGAGCTGAATATGTTGTTAGGGTTTGAACTTCACCTAATCACTTTCATGCGTATAAGAATTCATCTTCTTCATTAATGTCAATATCACTTTCTAATAAATTACTAAAAACCCGATGTCTCGGCGAAGAAAGTTTATCCTTCACTACTAGTTCACAATGTCTTGTCTCCCTAATAATTAATTCTTCATTATGATTAGAAGCTTAAGATAACCAAACGTTATATCCCTATGTCTAGGCAATAGTTCCCTTGGGAGAGATTCTCCAGATCTAGATTCCTTAGTATGTGTCCATATCAAAGAAACCAAAAATCATGTCATGAATGAGTTAAACACAACAATGAAAGAAGCATATAACAATAATAAGAATCAATTCAAATACAAGAGAGTTTAGAGGTTCCATTTTCCCCAATAACAAATGAGATTAGTTCTCTATCATCATGAAGAAACTAGGTGTACAATGGAATGGAATGAAGATAAAACCCTAGAAAGAGAAGAGGAGAGCTCTCAATCCCCAAATTTGCCCCCAAAGGGTGAAAAACGTCTTTCTGTGCTCAAGCCATAAAGAGATATGAACCCTAAGACGTCCAAGTCCTTAAATAGATAAGAAAAATAAAAGAAAACAGGTCTAATCCCAACACGTTGGCACTCAGTGCGCCAACTTAGGGCAGTCGGGCAAGCTTGCGAGAGAAGTGGCGCTCAACGCCCTCAGGAGGGCGCCCAAGTGTGGTGCGGCAGAGAAAGTTGACGTTTAGCACCCCTGGAAGGGTGCCCAGGCACGAGCTAGTGGCTTCAACGCTGAGGACCCCAGAAAAGGGCACTCAGGCGCCCTGCGATCTTCTTGATCTTCTTTGACCTTCTTTTCTGGTGCTTTCTCAATCCTTTCTGGATTTCAACTACCTGGTACTTCAACTCCTCTTCCAAATCATTCCAATTTCCTACAAAATCAAGGGAATTAGTGATAAAAAATCATAAGTTCTAAGCTCAAATATCTTTATTCACAACTGAAACAAAAACATGAGATTAAATAAGTTCCTAAGTCAAAAAGGTTAATTTAGTATCAAAATTAAGTCACAAATAATGGTAATTTCAACCATTATCACTCCGCAAGATTAAAATTGTCCAAGGTTTGGCAATAATCGATTATCACAAAAGATAATTGATTATCTATTTTTCCAAAACTCATAACGGCCTAAAATAATCGATTATAACTTTGGGTAATCGATTATCTCTGACAGTTGGGGGTTGTCTATTCATTTTCTGACCCCTGACCTATGAATAGAAGTTTCCTAAACCTTTCTAAGGTTACCTAAACTATTGAGAATATAGAATTGGTTTTGAGGAACTTCTTGAATTTAAGTGTTAGCTTGATCAAAGTCTTAAAGAAGGAGAAGCTTGGTTTTAGTGTGTCTAAAGGTGCAAGCGGTTCTATACCATGTTGTTTAAGGTGGTGACCTTTCTCTCGTGTGTCAAAGGAACGTGTTTTCTATTCTAATTATTTCATTATTCATCTTGTAACTTCAAAGTGATTTTTTAGTGAAAGGTTAATTACTCTTTTATAGTGATTGACAACTGAACGTAGAATCTCATGATTCGGACCAGTTTAAAAATTATCTATGTACTTTTCTTTATTACTACATCTCCTATCTTTAAATTGTTTGAAGAAAATTTCTTAAAGAAATAAAAAAAAAATAATAGACCCAATTCACCCCTCCCTTCTTGGTTATGTGTCAGTTTACACGCTTTTAACATTCTTGATGGCATATTGCCTCATGTATTTCTTTTACTTTTAGTGTACATGTAGTCCACTACTCCTGGAGCACGGGTTATTATAAATACATGTCTCCACCATTGTAAACACAACTTTTGAGTAAATGAATTGTATTCTGTTGAGAAAGCTCCAGATCAATTCTCTCTCTGAAAGTTCATGCTAGATGGTCTCAATGAACCGCCTCTAGCCACCTTCCGAGCACACTTCTTCCATTTCATTCCCAAATTCCACCGTGCTTCCACCTTAATTATCTCTCCTCCACGCGTACTCCTTCATCAGCCACATCTGGCGCATCATCAACGCCACCTAATTGACGTGTCAGCGCTTCGATCACATCAGTTCTTGCCACCTCTTTAATCACATTTTCAATCTCACAGATCCCCAGTGTCATTTGCATCTGTCGCCTCTCCATTTCACTCTTAGCGACTTTCTCTTTCGAGAGCGCATCTTCTCGTCGTCATGAGTCATTGCTTCCATCATGATAATCCTCTTTTCCTTCACAGATCCACCTTCCTCCATCATTTTTCTTGATTTCCACCGATCACAAACCTCGTTTCACCGTTCAAAGTCCATTTCACCGATTGAAATCCATTTTCTACCGATTAAATACCTGTAATTCCCAAGATCTTCACTTTCCACCGATTAATCTTTCGTTTCCACCGATTAATCGGTTCCTTTTAAGTTTTCCCCTTCATTTAGGGTTTCTGTGAGTTCGATCTCACTTTTTGGTCTGATTAGGGTTTCCAAAACGTTTCCTCCTTCGAGTATCAACATTTCGCTGCGTCGTTCTTCGTCGGAGAAGCTTCAAGGAGGTCTAGTCAGTCTTCACACAGATTCAATCGGCCTTTCCTTGGAGCGGCTTCCATCAATTCTGTTGTGCGATACCAATTCCTACAATTGGTATCAGAGCTTACTTTGTGATAACGATTGATTTTACCGTTATCTGTGATTCAATTTTGATACTAAATGAACCATTTTTTACTTTAAAACTTGCTCAAACTCTTGTTTTTAGTTTACTTTTGTGAATAAGAGAGTTGGGGTTATATATTTTTACCACTAATTCCCTTGATTTTGTAGGTTATTGGAATGATTTGGAAGAGGAGTAAAGTATCAAGGAGTTGAAACCCAGAAAGAACAGAAAAAGGACAAGAAGAGAAGGCTATAGAAGGTCGCAAGACACCTAGTTACCCTTTTTTGGGGCCTTGGACGTAGGTGTTCACGCAACCATGCCTGGTTGCCCTTTTCTGGGGCCCTCAACACCAAGTGTCTCGCATGGGCGCTTGGTTGCCCTCTGGGGAGCGCTGAGCGCCAGCATCCTTTTGTTGCAGAGCGACTGCTTGCCCCTTTTAGGGCCTTGAGCACCACTCCTCTCGCACCACCGCCTGCTTGCCCTAAGTAGGGGCGTTGAGCACCAACATGTTGGGCTTGGACCTTGTTTTCTGGTCTATTTAAGGACCTCTACACGTTAGGGTTTGGATTTTTTGGAGGAGAAGCGCATAAGCACATTTTTCGACCCTTTGGAGGCAGAATTGGATCCGAGAGCTCTCCTCTTCAATTTGTAGGGTTTTTCTATCTCTTTCATTCCATTGTACACCTAGGTTCTCCATGATAATGGAGAACTAAACCTCATTTGTTGTTGGGGAAGATGTAACCTTTAAACTCTCATGTTGTTCTAAATTATTTTATGTTTCTTTCATTGAATGTTAGTGATTTTCTTCTACTCGTAATCCTAGTTTTGTTTTAGCTATTCATGACTTGATATTTGATTTGTCTGAGTATTGGGAAATATCTTACAAATCATGATCTGAATGAGGGAACTATTACCTAGACATAGGGATAGAACGTTTGGTTGTCTTAAGCTTTTATTCTTAATGCAGAATTAACTATTAGAAATGCAAGACATTGTGGTCCAATAATTAAGGATATAATTTTTTCGCCGAGACATCGGGTTCTAAGTAATTTAGAAAGTGACATTAACATTCTAATGAAGAAGATGAATTCTTGTATGCATGAAAGTGATTAGATGAAATATAAACCCTAACAACGTAATCATCTCATATTATCAACATCATCCATTCATTCTTGTGTTTTGCCCCAATTGATCAAACTCTTCATTCAAGTTTATGTTTAGTTTTATTGCATTTAAAAACCCACAAAATATTTTTTCAATCTTAATTAGTTAAGTAATTACATGATTGTTTAGTGTTGTGAGTCTTTTGGGATACGATACTTGGTCTTACCATTTTATATTACTTGATATGACTCGGTACAATTGCCGAGGTCCTAACACTTTGATAGTTTTTTAAATATTTCGAAAATGGTCAGACACAACCAAGTGTATGCTGAAGGTGCTTCCATCAACAAATCACCCCTTTTTACCGGTGATAATTATGCTTTCCGGAAAGTCAGAATGTAGATTTTTTTGGGTCTATTGACGAGGCATCTAGGAAACTGTTGAAAATGGTCCTATAATTCCTAATTGAATTGTTGATGGTGTTGAATAAGAAAAACCATATTTGTCTTGGACTGCTGAGGAAAATAGGAAAACTCAATTTAATATTAAAGCTCATAATATTATTTTTTCTTTTGTTGTGCTTAATGAATTTTATAGAATTTCAGTTTGTAAGACAACTCAAGAAATGTGGGAAGTACTTCGAGTAACTCACGAAGGTATAGATGATGTCAAACGGGCAAGAAAGAACACGTTAATCCAAGAGTATGAAAATCTACAGAATGCAGCTTGGAGAAACAATAGCAGACGTGCAAAAGCGCTTCACCCATATTGTCAACCACCTCATAGGACTAGGTAAGACATTTGATACTGATGAACTTAATGTCAAAATTTTGAAATCTCTGGACAGGACTTGATAACCCAAGGTGACATCAATCTCTGAGTCACAAAACTTATCCTTAATGTCAATGGTGATATTGTTTGGAACTCTGTGAGCACGAGCTTGAGCTTAATAGACTAACTACTGGAGAAGATCAAGGAAAGAAGAAAACCTTGGCATTCAAAAGTGAAGTGTCTAAAGGAAAGAGCTAAAGAGTAAATGATGACTCTAATGATAATGAACATATGAGTATCATGATCAAAAGGTTATCTAAGTTCATGAACGTCAAGGGAAAGGACAAGTTCAAAAGTGAAAAGAAAGAAAATCAAGGATCCTCCTCAAGCTACAAATGCTATGAATGTGGAGAAAGAGGACATGTCAAGACGGATTGTCCTAAAAATAGAAAGAATGTGGAAAAGAAGGAAAAGAGATTTCACAAAAAGAAGAAGGCATATATTGCTTGGGGAGAAAATGACTCAAGTTTATCTAGTTTAAGCAACTCCGATGAAGAAGCAAACTTGTGTTTAATGATAAATATTGATGACACTACAAGGCAAGTAGGTTGTTCTAGCTTTGAAACTAGTGAGATTGACTTGCAAAAAGCTTTTCTTGAATTGCTAAATGTGTCTGAGAAATTGGATGTTATATATAAGAAATTAGAAAGTGAATTTCATGATTTGCAAGAGGAGAAGGATAAGTTGCTTGTGGAGATTTAAGGAAGAAGTCTTAGTCTTAAGAAAGAAGAAGTAGATGAAGTGGAAAATCATTTTTATTTTTTAAATTAAATAATATGTCATGTGTCTCAAATTAAATATTTATATATAGAATATCGTTTGTCACATAAAAAAACACAAATACAAATGTTCTTAGTTATTGAAAACTGATTTCAAAAATTTTTAAACCAAAACACGAATTTTGAAAAAAAAAAAACTAAAATCAAAATCGTTTAATAATTTAAAGATAAAATATAGAATTAATTTTAACTGTGAGATGACAAATTTATTAAGGAAATTCTAAAAATAAATAAGATATAGTTACGG
Source organism: Vigna mungo (assembly GCA_036885675.1). Taxonomy (NCBI): domain Eukaryota; kingdom Viridiplantae; phylum Streptophyta; class Magnoliopsida; order Fabales; family Fabaceae; genus Vigna; species Vigna mungo. The sequence continues at coordinate 23,619,405 of CP144699.1, forward strand.
ACTTAAAGAATTTTGAAATATAAAAAGTGGAAGTAAAAACCAAATATTTTTAAAAATCTTATAATTCCTAATTTATTAATATTGACTACATGTCATGATAAATATATATATATAATCTTTAGTTACGTTTAGACGAAGTCAATACAAATGGTATAATTTATGAAAAATTGACATCAACTTAATAACAATATGCCATTTGACCTATTACAAGATAATGAAATCCTAATTGATTATAAGACATACAAATCAAAGAAACCATTTTCTACTCTCCCTATCTGAAGATAGAATCATGTCCTATTAATTAACAATAAGTATATTGGAGTGAATAAGATAATGCAACTAATTATTCGTAATCATTGCTTATTTTGCTACATTTCTATGCTTGTATTTTATGGATTGAGGTATTTCCCCTCTCTTCGTAATATGAAATAATACGTTTAAATATTCGTTTGACATTTTATAAAGAATTAACCCATTCAACAATAAATTAAATAATATTATTTTTTAACTCAAATACAAATACCCAATATGATATTTATTAAGAGTGCTACTCAATTTTACGTAATATTCTTATTTCCATAAAAATGATAGATTTTTTAAACTATTGTTAACTATATTTATTTACATTTTTTTAGTAACTATACTATTATTAATGTATACGACTTACTCGTTTGACGATTATTTATACTTAAATCCATAAAATATTACTACTTTTTATAGTTTATTGATATTTAATTAACGAAACCTGACATTTTTTTCCTTGTAAGTCTGTTGGAAAAGAGCCATGAAAGTTGTTTGCGTTGAATTAGTTTGTTAATTAATCTTTAAGACACCAACAACTTTTGCATTATTTTAGGTTCTTTGTCCTCCAACAAATTCATGAGGATTAGTCTACACACGTTTTTCTTTTTCTTTTAGTATTAACGTCATGTAATGAATCTTGAGTTCATGAATTGCGACTCTTCTCGTGTTTATACTATGTGTGGACCTGCCTTGTGATGCGAAAAATCAACATTGTGTTCTGTCCCATCTCAGATTAATTATTATAACCACGCATTCATTTCATTTTAATGGGACGGATTGACTCAATCTTTAATTTTTAGAATTTATAACTATTTTTCTTTATATTTTTGTTTTTAGAAAATTGAAGTTGATTTCAACACATAAAATTAATTAAAGTTAAAAGAGACTTTTTTTTAAGAAAAAAAAAAGTCATTGAATTTGTTCCCCCATTTCAATACCCCTCCCACCATCATCTCTTCTCAATTGGTATATTTTTATTTCTTTAATTATTTTATTTTGCTACATCACAACATCCATTATTTAATACTTATGCTAATTACAAATAAAGTAATGGAGGAATGGGTTGAATTTGATGGGGGGTTTTACGAACTCATTACCCTGTCTATTTAAAAAATATTGGTTACATATATAGGATTGAGTTTATATATTTTCTTCATGTTAAATTTAATTCAACCTAACTCCGTTGTTAGATTATGAATAAACAAAAGGGTTAGATCCGGTATAGGTATTACCTACTTGTTATTTATATCATTTAAAAAAAGTTATCCACTTGTAAAATTTGAAGTATCTGTGAAAAAATGTTAGCGGATTTTTTTATACCCACAAATACATGCAAATATATATATATATATATATATATATATATATATATATATATATATCTTTTAATTTAAATAAAGTTATTAAAAATAAACATATAAAATATAAACTTAAATAAAAAAAATTAAATACAATTCAAATTAAATTACTTAATAAAATATTAATATGTAAGTAAATTTAATTTTCAAAAAGAAAAAGTAAATTTAAATGAATTGCATTGCATCAAAGTATATTTAAAAGAAAGTTAAATTTTTACAAAATAACTTCAATTTATAATTCTGAATAAAAAAAATATAAATATAAGAAATCAAAATTTAAATAATTCTTTCATGATTAATATTTATTTTACTCATAATTTTACTTTGACCACTTGAATTTTAAAAAAAAACTTAAATAAAATTTACTCATAATTAATATGAGTATATGAAATCAAAATTTAAATGATTCTTTCATAATTAATATTTATTTCGCTAATAATGTTATTTTGATCACTTGAATTTAAGAAAAAAAGAAACTTAAATAAAATTCACTCATAATTATTAGGTTTAATGTCTTAATAGGTCCCTATTTTCTCAAATAGGTCCCTTTCTTCTTTCTTTTTCGACGTCTCGAGTTCTTATTTTTGTAAAATCGAATCAAATAGGGCCTTTCCGTCAAATTGAAATGACACTGTTAAGAAGGATATGTTGACATTGTAGTTTTTTATTACGTGCCATTAAAAACGTGACTGAATTGTATTTTTTTAATTTTTGAATTAAAAAATGAAATATAAAGAGTATACTTCATTTTTTAATTCAAAAATTAAAAAAATACAATTCAGTCACATTTTCAATGTCACGTAATAAAAAATTGCACGGTCAAGATACACGTCTTAACGGGATCATATCAATTTGACGGAAAGGTCATATTTGATTCAATTTTAAGAAAATAAGAACTTAATTGAGACGCCGAGAAAGAAAAAGACCTATTTAAGATTCTGGACGAACTAGAGACCTATTAACACATTAAACCTAATTATTAATAAGTAGTGGATATCCACAAATTACATTAGTAAACAGCTAACTAAATAACTTGTCTTCGTTATCGATAAATACTAATTAAATATATCCTTTTAGTATTTGTTACTGAATTTATATATATATATATATATATATATATATATATATATATATATATATATATATATATATATATATATATATATATATATATATATATATATATATATATATATATATATATATATATATCGCATCCCTAAATTAGATTAAATTGGATCAATTGAAATTTTGATTTTTTTCTCTAGAAATTGTAATTTTTAAATATCAATTTAATTAAAAAGATAAAAACAACTTTTACAAAAAAATTACTGAAAACTTCAAAGAAACCCATAAGTTGAGCTATAATAAGCTTGTTTAAATTCAGGACATGAAAAGATAATATAATTCAATTTATCGATTGCACAAGTATAAAAGTGAATTATAGATTCACTCACACTAAATTTATCGACATATAAAATTGAATTTTGTAAATTCATAAAAATGTAATTAAGTTGAATTTGATTGGATTGGATGATCACATAACATGACACAATCAATGAACACTCCTCTTAGAACATATTGACATGAATCAACAAATTATTTTTAATTTTAATTTTCACTTTTTTTTCATCAAGCAATTCACCTTTTTTTGTTTCTACTCCAATCCTTCTTCTCTTGAGATACTTTATATGTATCAAAGAGAGAGAGAGAGAGGTATTTTTCTTTTGGCTAAAAAATATTCAGAAGAAAGAAAACATTTACATATTAATTATGTTGACTTTTTGGGTCGCGTTTGTTTTTAGTGGAAACAATTTAAAATCCCCTTGTCCTAGACAATTAAGTTTAACTATAATTTGAGTTATTAAAAAACAAATATATCTTTTATTTTTTATAATTGAAAATATTTTCAAAACAGATCATGGATATTCCATCATTAATTATTAACTATAATTTGTTTTAATAACAGTAGGTAGTTAAATAATAATAATAATAATAATAATAATAATAGAAATAATAAGAAAATAATAATATTTTGAAATGTTTTCAAGCATATAACATTTAATTTTACTTATCTTTCTTTGTCTTATTTTCACGTTCTCTATTCTATTTTTCTTACGCTCTTGCTATTTGTTTTCTTTTTCCATCTGCCAAATGAAATATTATCAACGACATTTCTTCGTGCGTCAAACAAGCAAACAAAAATTAGGTGCGGCACGCAAATAAACGCATGCTTACTATACTATAAAAAATAAAACATTAATTCAGCTCTGCCTTGCTTTTTTGAGCCATAATAATAAAAAGAAGACAAATGTTGAATCGAAACACTGTCACTTGCACCAAACAACATGCATGGATGTAGCAGTCAGAAACATTAGAGAAATTATAGATGAAAAAGTTTTATCTCTCACTTTGTTTACTTATGGCTAAGTGGCTAATTATGATGTCTTTTTTAAGGTGGTTCACTTGGCATTAAAATGGAATGTATAGAAAAATAGAAGGTATAAGGGAGAATATTCCCGTGGACTAAAAAATTCAGATTCAACTCAAGAAACGTAATGCATGACTTATGATAATGGTGTGAGGAAGATACCTCGATGCTTCCTGATTATGATTAGGTAAGATATTTCATGGATTACGATACATCACTCCTATATTTCTCCCTTTCTCTCCAACTTTTCAAACTTCTTTTTGAAAATCCTTTGACTTCCACATTTTTACTTTCCCCTTTTCTTTCCAAACACTAAATTTTCCACATATTATAATCTTTTTTTATCATTGCATGTAAAACTTCACTTTTTAATACCCAAGGATATTTGATATTTTTAAATGGTAAAATAATGTTCATGAATATAATAATAATAATAATAATGATCACAGTAATAATAATAGTAATAATAATAAGGGTTAAATATGTTTTTAGTCCCTGAAGTTTCAGTGATTTTTGGTTTTAGTCTCTGCATGAAACATTGATGGCATTTAGTCCTCCTAGTATGAAAACATGTATGTTTAGTCCCTAATTTTGGACGACGTCAAGTTTTTGCTTAAGTGTCTAACGGCCATGCCACCTATTCACTCTACCACGTAGAATTTATTTTAATTTGGAATTAAATTAAGTATTTTAGCACGTGTTTTGGTGAGTTCGTTTTCTTATAAATCACATTTTAATCACATTTTCTTATTAAGCATTTTAGCACGTGTTTTGGTGAGTTCGTTTTCTTATAAATCACATTTTAAGCAGGTGGCACGACCGTTAGACACTTAAGTAAAAACTTGACGTCGTCTAAAATTAGGGACTAAACATACATGTTTCTATACTTGGAGGACTAAATGCCATCAATGTTTCATGAAGGGACTAAAACAAAAAATCACTGAAACTTCAAGGACTAAAAACATATTTAACCCTAATAATAATCAAAGTGTTAATATTGGTATTGAAGAATTTTTGTGGGGAAGAGTTACTGGTTTTAAAAGAAATGGTTGAGAATATTCAAATTGTCTTGTAGTAATTTTATCTAATGAATGGAAAAGTGGTACCCCATTGATGGTCTTTGAAATTAAATATATATATATTTTTCTTTTGTGGCAAAAAGGTTTTGCTTGGGCAATAGGTATGGTGATGGTGATAAAGGCTGTGGAGGAAAGTAGTGGAATGAACTAAAATATCAAATATAGGTAGGATGGACGCAGCAAATAGGTGAAAGTCCAAGTGAAATGAACATCTTGGTTTCTATAATTACTGAATGTGACACATTTTCTGGGAAGATTCTTAATCCTTCTTGCTAGTTGCCAAACTTGACTTTATACGTTTATGTCTCCTTACTGTAACCTTCACAGCCAACCAACTTCCTTATTTGTCGCTTTCAAATCTTTCTCGTTCCCCATCTCCTAAATTCGCCTTTCATTTGGATTCTACATATAACCCTACGCTTTTTCTTCTTCTACCCCTCTTATTACTTACTGCACTTATATATTTATGGACAATGATATTTTAACACCATTTTTTTGACACTATTTTGACACTACACACGTGTCAAGATGTGATTGGACGATTTCAAATTAAAAAAGTTGAGGCAGGGGTATATTTGGAAGAGAAAAACCAAAGTTTATTTTTTAATTTGAAATCGTCCAATCACATTTTGACACGTGTGCAGTGTCAAAATAGTGTCAAAAAATGGTGTTAAAATTTTATTTTCCTATATTTATATATGTTCTTAAAACCTCGTTTAGAACAGTATCATATAGATTTTAGAAAGCTTATTATGAGAATTCCTTTCCACAAAGTTGTTTTTAGAACGTGTTCCTACCTGACCTAATAAACATAAACAAGAATCAATAAAGTCAACTAAGCTTCTTCATTTTGAAACAATCCAAATTTACATATTTTAGGATAATATATTCATTTATCATAATTAATCTCGACAATTTAATATTATGGTTATTATTTATGATAATGTATCATTCTATTATTAGTTTCTATGTTATTATATATTTAAGATAAGTATTATTTCATAATAACATAGCTTCACAACTCATTTAAATCTTATAAATACCACTAGCGTTACCTAAAGAATACTCATGTAATACTTGATTAGTATCTTATTTAATCCTAAACTCTCTTACTAATTTAAGTGTCTGAAAGTTTTTTGTAGGTAGATATGTCCTCTTTGAGTAGCAATCAAAGAATCTTATATTTCGAGTTAAAAATAGTTAAGTTATAATTAAGATCGTAATACTTATTTGTACATCACATTGATGAGATTAGAATATATTTCATTATTTCAAAATATGTTTTGAAATTTAGTAATGAAAATTATGTTATGCAAATATTATTCTGGAAATTTCAAAAACTTGTTCTATAAGATTTCAATAAAGTCACTTTTACCAAAGGTAAAATGTTATGTTATAAGTCACGAAGGTGGAGTTGGAAATTATGGGGTTACAGGAAGAAAAAGCCTAAACCTTCAACTTGGACTTAAGCCCGTCTTAATACCGTCACGAATACTCACCTAGAGTATTTGTCCAGGACCTAACTATGAAATATCTCTACTTTTACTTCTTTTCTGTCAATGTGAATCTTGTTTTTGCTTTAAAAAAATATATATTTTGTACCATGTTATAAATGAGAATAGTGCTGTTCAAAAAGTATACTCGGCCTAATTAGTATTGGATCAAACTAGTATTAAACCGAATTGATCTTTATTAAAAATATAGAATTATTTTTTCTTAATCTTTTAATTGAATGTAACTGTTTTTGTTCTAATTTTAAAAAAAGTCATCTATTAAACCAAACTATTTAAATTGTTGAAAAATATACAAATATGATTTAAAATAAGGTATTTACTTAAAAAGTTGAAACAGTTATAATCATAATATCACACTGACATGAATTGTGGAATTGGTGCATTGCGTTTTGAGCTTTAGAGAGTTCTGTATTTATAAAGTTGCCAAAATTAGAACATCTTTTTTATTGTATGATTGCAAGGTGAGACATTGCAACTCCAAGGACGCTACTAAAGTTGCATAAAATAACGTTGAAAACAACATGTTTGCCTTAACTAACCAATATAATCCAATTAGATGTCTAAATAACATAATGAAATATTAATTGTGAAACTATATTTTTTTAACACAAATAAAATCATAAAAAGTGTAATTATTTATATCTAAAAATATATATTATATACTAATCTTAAATTTTTAAAACATATATAATAAAAAAATAAAGTTACAACTTCAAAACTTGTTAAATTTAAAATACTTGAATTTCAAAATATCTATTTAAGTAAACTATATATAATAAAAACAATTCACATAATATATATTAACTAACCATATAATAAAATATTATACTCTATATTTATGTATAATAAACTAAATATATACAATTATTTTTTCAAATTCTATATTAATTATTTGTATTACCTTTGTATATTAATTATTTTCATCATATTTTTAATACATAAACAGTAAATCAACTAAAAATAACTATACAAAATCCATATTATTATTTTAAATTGAACAAAACAAAGTAGTTACTAAAATAATTTCATAACAATATAAGAATGCATATATATTATTTATCTTTAATAAATAAATAGACACATAAATAAAAGAAGCAAGAACCACATTTGCTAAAATCATTTTAGCTTTGTCTCACTTCAGCACGCACATAAAAGAATATCACATCGCAAATGACAAGTTTTATCCAATAAAATATATATATATATATATATATATATATATATATATATATATATATATTATATATATATACACACACATTAGTGCAGTCAGGAGAAACGACAACGGTTGTTTTGCCCCTTTGTCCGCGGTCCCCGAACCGCGGCATATTCAGCCACGGTAGAAAGTCTGGGGCTTTATGCCGCGGTTGTAACCGCGGCAGAATGTCTGGCGAATAGACAGCGGTTGTTTTGGAACCGCTGCCTAAACCTGTGTTTTTTTAAAAAGAAATTCAAAAATCCCAGCCTTATATGCCGCGGTTGGAACCGCGGCCAAAAGGCTAATTTAAAAAAAAAAAAATTGAAACGGGGAACTTTCTACCGCGGTTGTGGTAACAACCGCGGCATATTCCCTACTTTATACCGCGGTTGTGACCACAACCGCGGCATCTTCCCCTGCTTTTTTTTAAAATAGCAGGTCTGTTTTTGTGAGATCCAATACCACAAAAACAGACCTGTATATGAAAACATGTATACATATTTAATTTGAACAGATCAAACATCTTCAAATGTATTTCAAAATCAAATAAGTACAAAGTCTAATAAATTCATAATGTTTTCAAATGCAATGTTTAAATCTAGTAACTAAGAACTATTATATAACCTAACTAGATACTTTGCAGCAACTTTCCTGATGAATGATAGTGGCTTCTCAGGAACTGGTGTAGTAGTCTTGAACCTCTGCACAAGACAATTGATATTAATTAGTGTATCTCAACTCTAACTTTTGGAAAACATCAAAATTTGTTAAAGTTAAATGTTACCGTTTCCCAGCCTCTTGTGATATGGGAACGAACAATGTGGGCCATCCAATACATTACATAATAACCGCACTCATATGACCCAGTCTGTTTGTTACACTACAATATATGATCAAAGTTGTAAATAGTTAGTGAATAACATTAAAATAAAACAACTATAAGAAAGTATGGCTTTAGCATATGTCAAACCTTGAGAGAAATCCAAGCAATCTTTTTACTGTTAGTAATTGATTTCCCATCAATCATCATACTTGCTGGTATAGAACTATATATAACAAGAAGTTGTTTTAGCATTCATTTATATAACAAAGAAAGTCCAAACATTGAGGTTCTTACCAATCAATTGCTTGTCTGAGTTGTGTGGGAGGAGACCTGTGGAATGAGCAGAACCACAAAGCATAGCTCTCTTGCATAGACAAAATAAGAAGCTGCCAATGGCGCCTGAAATTCATAATAACTTAACTATTATATATATATATATATATATATATATATATATATATATATATATATTAAAATCACACATGGAACTTTATTATGTTAACAAAGTTCACTTACCCGGATATATAAGGCAAAAAGTATATTTTCTTGCCGCTTGCAAAAATTCTCATCAGATTTGTGTTGATGGTATCAAAATCATTTGATTCATGAATGGATTGGGGATCAATGAATCCATAATCACCAGAACGCCCCAACTTGTTACTGACCCCAAACATATACCTGAAATAAAAAATTGACTTTGATATAAGGATACTTGATATATACCATAATTTTTTATATAAATTATTGCTCATAGACTTACATCATCCATAGCTGAATAATTGAAATATTCAACTCTTGTGTTCCTGCCGCAAGCTCTCTGACGCCTTGGCTATGAAGGTATATTGGGACCTCAGAGCCTATCCCAAATACATTAGCATCATAGTCAACCTCCAAAGGCTTATCTTCAAGGATGTCAGCTAGTAAATGCAATGAAGCAAGAGGATCATCCTCAGATAGAGGAATCTTCTCCTGTGCTTGCGTCTGTTGTTACATAAAAAAATAAGATAAGTTTTGACATAAAAAACCTTTAAAATTGAGAAGTGTAAAAAAGAAATTTATACCGTGGGGTCAGAAACTGGTTTAACCAAAAATTTAGGCCAAGAGATAAACGACTTAAATGCTTGTTCCATAGTGAAATCTCTTCTGTGGCCAGAGGAACCGAGACATCTGGTATGATTATTTCATCCACTGAGACCTTCACCTCATCCTCTAATAGTTGCATACCATGACATACAGTCGCTGACCTAAACTCTGTTCCACGAGCTACCAGGACCATCTCAGTATCGTCCAAAATATATAACAAACATGGACTACCATCGTCCACGTCATCCCCTGGGACAGCTGGTGCGGAACAACTTCCTTTCCCGCTTCTCCCTGTCAGAATAAATGTTAGATTATACAAAAGATAGAAATAATTGCACATAAATGTTTATTAAGTTTACCTGTGGGAGGCACATGTTCCGGTTCCTGTACAAGAGATGGCACCGGGCACATGCCATAGCTCTCAAACTGCTGCTGGAACATGGCGCTGAATTCAGCCCTTAGTTCTGTTCTAAGCTTGGCCCTGATCTCCTCTCTAAGGTTTGCTCGGACCTTTTTGGTGATCTCTTGTGTCATCCTTTCTCTTTGTTCTTCACTGTATGCATATGAAGGCTGACGAGAAGAGCTCCCAAAATAATCTTTAATTCCTACTCCAGGACCTGCACCACGTACACGTCCAGGGTGCTCAGGTCGTCCAATCGCAGCAGCAAGAATATCCTGGCGACCCTCTGCAGTGAATTGACCTTGGGAGCTCTGCTCAACCAAGGAATCCTATACATTTCAAAACATCATTATTCTTTAAAAAGTTCAATGCAGTATGAATAATTACAATTATTATTATTTTAGGAACAATGATAACTTACAATTCTTTCGGAAATTTCTCGTGCAGACTCGGAAGAGTAGGTACCGGATGGTCTCATACGAGCCAACTTCCATTTTTCATGTCTAGAAGGTGGAGAAGGAGGCTGAGGGGGGCTACCACCCTGAGAGGGTGGTCTAGCCTCTGCCTTTTGTTTGAGGATTTTCTCCTCAAGCTTCCTATACCCACCACGAGATAATAGGTGGGGGTTTTTGTTATGAGCACTTGTTCCTTGTGCTTTGCTTCTAATTGCCTGTCACATACACATGAATTAATTAGTTCATATGATATATATTTGTTAATGAGGAATTGAATAATATCAACTATACTAACCTGTCATTCCTTTGTCATCCGACTCTCTTTAAAAAGCCGCCAAGTCTCCTCATCAATGGACTTATATGCCCTACATGGAGACTTATGTTTAAGTTCTCCAAAGATGTATCTTGATGTCAACTTACTTTTAAAGTTTCTGAAGTTTTCAGCAACAGTTGACAAACACTTATTTCTAAGTGTTGCGACATTTGGAATGTCAAATGTCAGCTGAAATAAACATAATAAAGTTGTATCAGTACAAAATTATCAACATAAACATATTTTAATTCAAATGATATTAACTAACTTACCAATATATCATTCCATATGATGTTCCGATCAACCTCGGACACATGATCAAAAGATGGAGTGAGAATACTAATCCTATCACGTGCCACTACTCCAAGGTATGATCGGAAATCATCTGCATAGGGGCCAACTGCCATACCCGTGATCACGTTCACATTCACTGGAGTTCTTTCACCACTATTCTTTCTCATCAATAGTTGTTTCATCCTGGTGGGTCCTCTAGTGGATCTGGTAGGGGGAGCCTCATCCCCCGAAGAATGTGGATTTTCAGCCATATATATGTCAAAATAAATAGCAACATGAAATATTAATAAAAGACTTATGTAATATCATATAATTTAACAAAACATGTAATAGTAATCATATAAAATATATAAAAGGAAAACTTATGTGATATTAATAAAATACTTATACAGAAATTGGAAATGCATACATAAAGAGTTCCATTGTCATCATATGTAATATTCCTTCATCATGATCTGACCGAATTGCATGTACATTGTCGCCAACTAGAGATTGGTCATCCAAATTTGTTGTAGTTTGCAATGAATGGTTGTCAGCAATATGAATATTAATCAGATTCTCTTCATTAACTTCAATTTGTTTTTTGCCTTGAAGAGCGACATACCAATGGTCAGACGCAGGATCTTTGACATAAAACACCTGAGATGCTTGATGAACCATAATAAAAGGTTCGTCTCGGTAACCCACCTTTCGAAAATCAACCAGTGTCATACCCGATTCATCTATTTTGACACCACTCTTATTGTTAAACCACTTACATTTGAACAATGGAACAAAAAACTTGGTGTAATCAACCTCCCATATTTCTTCTATTATACCATAATATCTCATTGATCCAAGTACAGGAGATTGATCTTTTGATGTAGAAAATTGAAGCGACTCAGCTTCTAAACTAACTCCACTATTTTGAACTGCGCTTTTATCATCCAAAGTCTTTGTATAGAATGTACAATTATTGACTTCATAACCTGTACAACACACGACATCAAACTTCAAACCATTTGCAAGCCACAATAAAGTTTGAGAAGAATGTGGCTCTTTGTCAATTTCAGATTTGAACCAAGACATAAATGTTTTGTTATGCTCCATCAAATGCCATTTCTCTGATTGTCTTGGATTTTTATTCTTAACAATGGCTTTATGTGTTTCCAAAAAAGGGATCACCTCATCTCTGTTGTTCAATATATAAAGATGCGCTTGCAACAATTCACCACGATCTTTTGTCACCACATTCACACCTCGGATGCTTTTACTTGTAGAAAATTTATTCAACCATGATGTGCGAGGAACTCCTATTGGATTCGTTGATGTCATGTAATCTGAACAAAACTCGATACTTTCTTCAGCAATATACCTTTCAATCATCGAACCTTCAGGACGATATGGATTTTTAACGTACCCTTTCAAAATCTTCATATAACGCTCAATAGGATACATCCATCTTAAGTATACTGGTCCGCACAACTTGATTTCTCTAACCAAATGAACAAGTAAATGTACCATGATGTCAAAAAAAGATGGAGGGAAAAACATCTCTAGTTGACACAATATGATAACAATCTCGCCTTGAAGTGCATCTAACTTTGTAGGATCGATGACTTTACTACATATTGACGAGAAAAATGAACACAACCTGTTTATGGTTTGCCTAACATTTTTGGACAAAATTCCACGAATAGCCACCGGTAACAACTGTTGCATTAAGACGTGACAATTGTGAGACTTCATGCCAACAAGCTTTAAGTCCTGCATCGACACTAAACTCTTCATATTTGAAGAGTATCCTTGTGGTACTTTGATACTCTTTAAACAAACATAAAAACTTATCTTCTCTTGTCTAGACATTGTGTAACATGCAGGGGGCAAATATGTACGTTTACCAATCTCCTTCGGTGCCAACTCTTCTCGAATATTCATGTCAATCAAATCCAAACGAGCATTCACTCCATCTTTTGTCTTTCCTTGAATGTTGAGTAGTGTACCAATCAAGTTATCACACACATTCTTTTCTACATGCATCACATCTATGCAATGTCGAACATATAACTTTGAACAATATGGAAGATCAAAGAATATTATTTCTTCTTCCAAGGGGTTGTTACAGATGACTTCTTGGATGTTTTCCCAAATACATGATGTATTTTATTAACTTTTTCAAGAACTTGAAGGCTAGTAAGTGGATTTGGTGCTTCGTCCCTCTCTTGATCTCCATTGAATGCTTTCTTTAACCTTCGATATGGATGATTACGTTTTAGAAATCTATGATGACGCAGATACACCGTCTTTCTTCCATGTCAGTTGATGAGCTGCAGTGTTTTCTTCACATATAGGACATGCTTTATGACCCTTGACACTGTATCCTGACAAATTACCATAAGCTGGAAAGTCATTAATGGTGCAAAATAACATTGCACGCATCAGAAAAGTCTCAGAAGCGAATGCATCAAATATTTCAACCCCATCAACCCACAACAACTTCAAGTCTTCAACTAGTGGGCTTAGATAAACATCTATGTCATTTCCAGACTGCTTTGGACCAGATATCATCATAGATAACATCATGTACTTCCTCTTCATGCACAATGCAGGAGATAAGTTGTAAATTATCAATATAACTGGCCAACAACTGTGATTGGTACTCATATTACCAAATGGGTTCATTCCATCAGTGGCTAAACCAAGCCGAAGATTTCTACACTCTTTACCAAATTCGAGGAATTGTTGATCAATATTTTTCCATTGCTTTGAATCAGCTGGATGACGAAGCAGCCCGTCAATTTTTCTCTCATCTGCATGCCATCTAAGGTTTTCAGCATCTTTGGGATTCGCAAACAAACACTTAAGTCTGGGCACTATTGGAAGGTACCAAACTACCTTCAAAGCAGATCCATTTTTTTCTATCTGACCATTACCTTCACTATTGTTTTTTGACTTGTATCGTGATAACCCACATTTTGGACACTTTGTCAAAAATTCAAACTTTTTCCTATATAAAATGCAGTCATTCGGACAAACATGTATCCTTTTATACTCCATACCCATTGGACAAAGAATTTTCTTCGCATCATAATTACGAGTAGGTAGTATTTCCATCTGGCAACATTTCATTCAACAACGTCAACAATTCTGTAAAACTCTTATCAGTCCATCCATTCTCGCCTTCAAATTCATGAGCCTTAACACAGCTGACAAACGTGTGAACTTAGTTGAACTGACATACAAAGGTGTTTCCGCATCAGTCGACATCGTCTCATACACATGAGCTTTGGCAAAATTTTCTGCGCCAACATCGCGGATCATGTCCTCTAATTTGTCTTCATCTGGTCGATCTTCTTCCATGGTGGAATCAGTAACATTTTCAGTTTGCGAGTCAGTCGGAAAGTGCATTTCTTCGCCGTGCCATATCCATGTTGTATAGCATCTTAGGAAACCATCACAGATAAGATGTTCTCTAATTTGGGTTGCGTTCAATTTTCTGCCATTCAAACAGTTCACACAAGGACATCTAAACTTCACTTCATCGTCACTTCTCCCCTCGTTACGTTGCACAAATTGTATAAATTCCTCTACACCTCTCTCGTGCTCAGCACTAATACGTGGTAAATTAATCTAATTTCGATCCATATTCCTAAATATTACATAAAAAGATAAGCTACTAAAAATTAAACATCAAATTTCATACATATTATTGAAACTTAGTGAATAATATTTTAAGGTTTATAAATAATGCAAGAACTACAACACACATTACCAAAACTATAGCAAAAATTATACTATACATTACCAAAACTATAGCAATTTCATACATTACCAAAATTATAGCAAAAATTATACCATACATTACCAAAACTATAGTAATTTCATACATTACCATAACTTTAGCAAAACCTATACCATACATTACCAAAAGTACAACAATTTCATACATTACCATAACTATAGCAATTGTTATTATACATAAACTAATAAAGAAATCATGTTAAGAATGCAAAAGGGCATAAATACCTGGAACAGGGGCGGCGAAAAAGCTTGGTGCAAAAAAGGAGAATGGCAGCGGAGAGGAATGATAGGCGTTTCAAATGATTTTGATCGGCTAAAACTGTTTCTTATCGTCCAAAATGTGAAATAACCGAACAATTTTGAGTTTAAACGGTGAAGAAACGAGGGAACTGAGAGGGGGTGATCGGCGGGAGAAGAGAAACTCGAACTCCAGCGTCTGCGCGAAGAAGACGATACTGTTCGAAAGTTTTATTTTTTAACTCTGATAGGGGAATCTACCGGGGTTCTATACTTAACCGCGGTATAAGATGTTTATATGCCGCGGTTTCACAACCAACGCGGCCTATACTCATTAAAAAAATAACCTAAATGGCATTTTTGAAAATTATTTTAAAACTATATACCGCGGTTCAGCGGGCAACCGCGGTATATTCCTCGAAATATTTAAAATTCATTTTAAATTTATTTCAGGTGGGAGTATATGCCGTGGTTCCCCAGCGAACCGCGGCATATACCCCTGTAACGTTCTGAATACAACTGTCTCCCCAACTGCCTTCTGGGGAATATCAGTTAATGATGGGGAGTATATGCCGCGGTTGCTCATAGAACCGCGACCTATACCCCTGCTAATTTATTGCAGGGGCTGACTCAGTCAGAGAAGTTCAGAAGTTACAGGGGTATATGCCGCGGTTCCCCAACGAACCGCGGCATATACCCCTGTAACTTCTGAAATTCTCTCTGACTGATGGAGAAGTTCAGAAGTTACAGGGGTATATGCTGCGGTTCCCCAACGAACCGCGGCATATACCCCTGTAACTTCTGAACTTCTCTGACTGAGTCAGCCCCTGCAATAAATTGGCAGGGGTATAGGCCGCGGTTCTGTGAACAACCGCGACATATACCCCTGTTATTTAAGTTTTTTTCCAGACGTGGGTCAAAGGGGATGGTTGACTGGAGGAGGGAACCGCGGCATATTCCTTCGACTTATTTACAGAACTGCCACCGCGCACCATTATGCTGCGGTTTCTGGTGAACCGTGGCATAATGTGTGCTGTAAAAACCCAATTTTTTACTAGTGATATAATCTCATCCAAATAAAACTACTAAAAAAACGTTATAAGAAAAAAAATTAGTTAGCTCTCTTACCTAGATTAACATTACTTTTTTTTTTATATGATCAGCCTTGAAATGTCCCATTTTTAATTTTTTGTATTGCCTTATAGCATGCCACTTTAGCCATAGAGTTCACTCTCCACGTGGCTCATCAAATTAGGGTTCCAAAATGCTTTCAATTTTTTTTTATAAAATATCTTGTAAAAATCTCCTTAACAGAAGTTGAACTCATAATAACCTTTATGTTCTATTTATCATTTTTATAGGATTTAATACTACTCTCCACTCTCCACTCTTCACATTTCTACACATAACTAAGGAAATAAACACAAATCAAAACATTATAAATAAGACTTCAACCCACCTTCTAACCAAACAAGTTATCACAACATTTTAATACAATAATAATAATAATAATAATAATAATAATAATAATAATAATTTAAATACATATTACTATTTATTATCTATTTTATTTCATGTAAATATTGTTCCCGAGTCTTATAATAGACTAATTTTTCTTTGATTGGTGGAGTTCTATTTTTAAAATTTTGACCTTAGCACAAGTTTGAGTGGCGTAGTATGAACATAGCATGCCCCATATTTTGGAAGCATTTTGTAGTCCTACCATCTTGGTTAAAATTTGTCCTCATGGAAGCCAAGAGCCATGTAACAATTAAGTGACTTTATTGCTCATGCAAAATGATAGGCAAGTGTAATTTCAGTGACATTAGAATGAAAGCAATGGTGAGATGGGAAGGAACATTTGAGTCATCCAATAAATGAAAAAGATTGACACATTTGATGGTAACAGTGACTTGTTGTTGCTAGATAAGAAAGTTACTCAGATCAAGTTTAATGCTAATTAAAGTGTTTAAAACATGAAGAAGAGGGTGGGGTGATGGGACGAGGGTTAGGAAGTAGCAGTTGTAGAGTTTGATAAAGATGTCATTTTTCCATGAAGTTGGTTTTAGGCCCGACTCACCACGGGTTGGTCATTTAGTGAGTTAATTCAATCCGTCTTATTTATTAGCGAGCTAAAAAATTTGAATCCGGTCTGACCCACCACGAGTTGATGCATTAAACGGGTTGACTCACTGACTTATTTAATTACAATTTTGTTTTTTAAAATCCAAAAAGAATTATAATTTTTTTTGTAATTCAAATTTAAATAATTTCCCCTAAAAATGATGTTAAAATCCAAAACAATTCAAAATAAAAAAAAAATTAACATACACTAGTGCAGTAAGGAGAAACGACAGCGGTTCCTTTTGTCCTTTTGGTACCGGTTCCTGAACCGAGGCATATGCAGGCTAGGTAAAAAGTCTAGACCTTTATGCCTCGGTTCAGAACCGAGGCAAAAAGTTGGATGATTTTGCCTCGGTTTGAAGCCAACAGATGCAATATGTATTTTTGTTTTTATCTTTTTTTTTCGCTGGGACTTTATGCCTCGGTTATTACCTGAACCGATGTCGTAGGTGGTTTTCTACCTCGGTTATGACCACAACCGAGGCATATTCCCTTGTTTTTAACAAGTCTATTTCTGCAACATTTCTAACTGCAGAAACAGACCTACATATAATTTTACAGCCAGAACAGTCCAGAATAGTCTAGAAGCATATATTTTAAATGAAAATTATATTGAAACATAAAGACATTCAATGTAATCATAAATCAACTTCTTAGAAGCATAAATCAATCTAATGTAATCATAAATCAACTTCTTAGAAGCATAAATCAATCTAATGTAATCATAAATCAACTTTGAAACATAAATCAATGTAATATACAAAGTTAAACTAATAATAATGTAGAAAAACATAAAACAACTTAGAAACATAAATCAACTTTCTCATTCTACTTTCTTCCCTACCATCTCTATCAACATCCTACTAATTAGTACACACTGCATTATTAATTTTCCTAATTATGAATATCACCTCACCTCTAATTATAAATGCATCTCTCCTTCATGGACGGTGAGTTACTCTTCTAAGAAGTTGAAGCAGCTAAGCACAGTTTGGATATTCTTAAGCATGGATGATAGGATCAGTAGTTTGCCAATGGAAATCTATGTTACATTCTATCTTTTCTTTCAACCAATCAAGTTGTAACAAGCAGTGTTCTCTCCAAACGCTGGAAGTTTCTATGGCGCTCAGTTTCCTCGTTGGATTTCTAGAGTGGAGATATGGATTTCTACAGTCTAATCACTATTTTTATTTGGTTTCTTGAGAAAGGATAACAAAGGTAGAAGACAAACAGAGAAAATTCAAGTAACAAGCTTTTAAAGTGAAGTATCATTGTAGAGAACCTCACAAGTGTACAATGGTATTCAGTTTAGCAAAAGATAAAGGTATAATTAAGAATATGAATATTCTACATCACTTTACAATCACACACAAAACAACATATGAAGAAAAATGTAGAGAGTGTCTACATTTTTGTTACTGCACCAAGTCTCAACAAATATACCAACTCAAATATGAAAGACAAGATAAAGAAGGTTTGAACAACTTACTGTGATGGGCAGCACCAACAACGATGATAGTGGGGGCGGCGACAGTAGCGACTACGAAGGTGAGAACGACAGGGACGAAGGCAACACCAAAAAATGAATAAATCGCAGCGAAGCAGTGACGACGAAGGCGGCACAAATAAAACGAAGGACTCGCGGTGATGACGCTGGTGGAGGCAGCCCTTGGGGAGAACAACCGTTGCGGCGACAAAGACAAACCAACACTGCGAAGAAGAAGCAATGAACACAATGTAGCTTAGTGAACGAAGAAGCAATGAACACAAAAGCAACGAACACGATAAATGAACACAAGCAGCAAAGAGAAAGAAGAAGAACCACAAGCAGCAGCGCGAGAAAAAAAGAGAAAAGCTGAAAATTTGAACTTAATATAAATGATACTGCATCGGTTATCAAGGCTACCCGAGGCATTAGACCTCTACAGCAACGGCTATGAAGGAAACCAATGCTTAAAATTAAAAAGTCTGCAACATATATGCTTCAGTTGGAAAATGACCCGAGGCCGAAGATGGTTTTGACACCGACTCTAACCAGACCGAGGTGGTAACTCTTGGACAATACGAATAGAAACTTCAAAAAGTAAAACGTTGCAGAGGTGGCAGAGGCTTTAGGCCTCGATTCTGCGCATGTCCGAAGTAGAATCATGGATGTAGCAAAGGCTTTAGGCCTCGGTTCTATGCATGCCTGAAGTAAAATCATGGAGTTACGTGTGGAAGAAGCGTTGCAGGTGAGTAGCAGGTGTTGCAGTGACGTTATGCCTCGGTTCTGCATGAAACCAAGGTAGTAGCAACTCTTCATTAAATTGTCAGTCAAAAAGGCTGGTAGGAAGGTGCGTTTTAGGCACCGGTTCTTCCCTCACCCGAGGTCGTATCGTCTTTCTACACCGAGTCTGCATGCAATCGAGGCGTATAGTGTCCCTTTATTTACGGTTCTGCCACCACATATTGTTACAACGGTTGGGTGTCAAATGAGGCATAATGTGTGAGTTTAAAAGCAAAAATTATACTAGTGATACAACTCAAATGTAATTCAAAAGCAAACCCAAAAAACGAATAAATAAGTTTATAATTAAAAATAATTTTTGTGTCATTTATCCATTTACAATATTAGAGTCTTGAATGGATAAATTTATAATATTTTGCTTTCTTGAAACATCTTTTTTTTTTTTCCCATTTATAATACAATAAAAAAATGTTAACTAATATTGAAACATAAAATAATAAATAATTAAATTAAACTAGGTGGGTTGGTGAGCTAATCTGACTCACCACAGGTTCAATTTGAGTGAGGCAGATTCTAAGTTAGTCAGATTGAAAATTGGTCCATATAGAAAAATTTCATTTTTTTTCAAATCCAACGCGACTCAAATCTGTGATGGACCAAATTGGCCGTGAATTCTAACCGATTTTGATAGCACTATGGGCTCTTTGTTTTCTAGAAGTGCATTCAGGCCTTTATTTTACACTTATACCACCCTTATACCACCATGCTATAATTTAAACTTAAAAAAATGTTTAAAAATAATAAGATTTTTACATACAGTAAATACTTTTTCATTCAATTTAATTTTTATGTAATAACAATGTAAAAGAAAGTTATATCTTTAACTCAATCAGAAATTGTTTATATATCTTTTAAGATAACTATCATAAAAGGTAACTCATTTATCAAGAGAATGGGTGGCCTTGCTTTCTTCTTCGTAGTTGTGAGCATGTGTTCCAATAAGTCTTACTCTGTAAAAAAGTCGAGTAAGTCTCCTTTTTGAGTGAGCATGATTTTGTTGAATATTTTATCCTCCTTTTTTTTTTTGTGAACACTTATTAATATTGTCTTCACGGGACCGCAAAATCAGATCAAATGTCTGCAGAAATAAGGTGCAAATAGAAAATTTGAAATGACAGTGGATTGGAAGAAAGAGAGAAAGAAGAAAAAGAAAAGGAAAGAGATAAAGTGATTGTGTATACCATTATTGGCTTACATTTCTTGTAAGGAATTGTTCAACTACTAGTCTGGGAGAAGATTCATTAAATTGGAGTATTTCTAGAAATTTATAATTAAAATAAGATAGTTATTAAATGTATTATTAAATTAAAATTGGTTTTACTAGGAATTAAACTATGAGGATTTTATGATATATGTCTATATTTTTATTTTAATTAACTTTAAAATTAAAATATCCTATTTACAAGATTGAAAAAATAAATTATTTCCATTAAAAATGAATGTATGAATGGCAACAAATAAGTATAAACAAGAATCGAATGGCAAGAAAACCATTAATTTATGTTACTTTTAATTGTAACAGCCATATTAATTTTTCATTTTATTTATTGTACATTAATAGATTATACATCAATTTTTTTTATTTAGTTCTACTTTTAATAAAACAAAAATAATAACTACTTTAAATATCAATTTTTTTATTTTATTTTAAATGAAAAATAAAATTACCATTAATTACCTTTTATAGGAAAAAAAAAGCAACCCTTCTCTCTATTAATTTGTGAATAATATTCTCTCATCTTTATTTATTAATATATAAGGTATAGAAAATAATTATTTCTCTTTCTTCTCATTAATGTATAAAACTTGGTAATAATAATAATCACAATTCATAAGGATAATAATCACAATTTTTATTTAGGTTTAATTATTTCTTTTTTCTTTATTATTGGTGAAAGTTTTATAAATGTCATTAAAAGCATGTCCGAGTTCGTAGCTTTTTATTATTTAAAAAAAATAAAATAAAATAAAAAGTGCAAAAAATATTATGTATTATTTTTTTAAGAGTTGACATGTGACATAATTAAGTTAATTTTTTAAAAAATTGAAACTTTTCTAAAACAAAAATAAAAATGAAGCGTTACTTAAAAATTTCAACAAAAACGGGGATGAAAGCATTAAGCCTTTTATTTATTAAAAGAAGAACTAAATAAAAAGAATGAATGAACAACTTGTTAATATATAATAAAATAAAAAAATAAGAAAATTTATAATAATGCATTCCCATCTCTATATATAGACTTTCTTACATAAAGTGCAGATAGAGGGAGAGAGAAGAAGATAAAGAGAGATAGAAGTATAGAGAAAAAATGGAGAAGTGGGTGGTGATTGTGATGGTTTTAGTGTCATGGAAAATAAGGGAAAGTTTTTGTGCTAATTCTGAGGTAACATACGATGGAAGATCTCTCATCATTGATGGAGAGAGGAAAATTCTCTTCGCTGGTTCCATTCATTATCCTCGCAGCACTCCTCAGGTATGTGTAATGTGTCTGTGATCATCATCATCATCATCATCACCATCTTCATCTCTCATTCATATATTCAGCAGATACATTTCAAACCTTTTCTGCATTCACGTGTGTTCTTTACAAGCGCATTGAAGTAACAGACATTGTTCACGGACTTGTATATGAAACCACATTCTCTGGATTCTTGTATCTGAACAATGCTTAGAGTAAATGATTAGTACATGATTTATTAATTTATTATTAATTAAAGTGGTTCATACTTCCTTTGCATTTTTAGGTAGGTAACCTGCACGTTCAGATGTAAACTTGTGAGCTGTGTAATTTTTTGCATTCACCTTGTTTTGAATGTCGAAAAAAAAAATGACAGAAACAGATGGGAAATGAAAGAAACCATTTATAGTAACTTCATTTTCCAAAACTTTCTTTTAAGATAGTTCATTATTTCATTATTCCCAAACCCTGTATTAATTATTATCATTATCTCCCCAAACTCTTTTATTTATTAATCTCCATCAAACATTCTGTCTCTGCATTTAATTAAATATGCCCTTTTGCTCAACCAACCCAGCTACACTGTACACTGCTCATACCATGCAATCCTTTTGAACCACAGAAGCAAACCTTTACAGTATACTATTGCGTCACGGGTATCACTCAACTTTTTCTTTTATGCACGAATAAATGATAGAGGAGGGTTTCTGAACATTAGCTGCTCTCAACCAATATTTCGAACATCAAGACACTATCATTGGTTATATATCTAGCTAAATATTTTGCTAAACTACCTAACTAGAGACACTTATTAACTCAAATAGAGGTTAGATAAATTTATAATATATAATTAATATTAGAGTCATATCACACTTATCTTAAAAGATTTGTAATTTTTTAGATCATTTATAGTATTGTTGTCGGATCTCTGTTATAATAAGGTTGAAGGATGTTTTTATAAGATTATGTTTGAGTTAAAGTCTACTTAAAAAAATGTAAAATATAGAAAAGGTGTTAAAAGTGGTGTTATACATGAAATGTTATGAGGTTAAAATATGACTTGAAGTTTGTCTTGAGTAGACTTAACGTTTAGATATGAATGACTTGAAGGGAAAAGTAAGAAGAAAAGGAAAAAAAAAAAAAGGAGGTAATAAGGTAAGCGTTTTTAACAAATGAAAGCATTGTTGAAATGCAGATGTGGCCAAATTTGATAGCGAAAGCAAAGGAAGGAGGAGTGGACGTTATTCAAACCTATGTGTTTTGGAATCTTCACGAGCCTCAACCAGGAAAGGTATTCTTTCTGTTTCCATTTCTTTTTCATCTTATAAAGAAAAAGTTACTGAAAAGAGAAACAAACTCCACAATAACATGGAAAATTTGCCTGATCAATAAGTCATGTTAAAGCCAAATCTTAGTTTCTTAATGAAATACTAAAGACGCTTTTTTCAGTTTCACCGTTACATCAATAATTTACTTTGGAATAATTATGTATTTACTTTTTTAGTTTTCATGAAAAATGTTAAAGAGAGATTAATTAATTATGGTTAAATGTGTGAACAGTATGATTTCAGTGGGAGAAATGACCTTGTTGGATTCATAAAGGAAGTTAAAGCTCAAGGAATGTATGTTTGCCTGAGGATTGGACCTTTTATTGAGAGTGAATGGACATATGGGTACCTTTCTTCTTTCAACTCCACCTTTTTATTTTTCTTTATAATAAGTTAACTCTTTAAAATTCCTGTAATGTTTTTATCCCATTATTATTTTTTAAAATCATATTTTAAATAAACCTTCAAAATAATAGTGTCCTGAATTGCCTTGGTCTAAAATGTAATAAATAAATAAATTAAGTAATAATATTAATGTTTGTCAAGTGATTTAAAATGTCAAATAAATAGTTAACCTTGGAGACTCAAATGAAATAAACTAAGCTTTCAATAATTTTTATTAGAAAAAATTTAGTTTT
This sequence comes from Vigna mungo, assembly GCA_036885675.1. Classification (NCBI taxonomy): domain Eukaryota; kingdom Viridiplantae; phylum Streptophyta; class Magnoliopsida; order Fabales; family Fabaceae; genus Vigna; species Vigna mungo. The sequence continues at coordinate 23,643,509 of CP144699.1, forward strand.
AAGAATTAATATGATAATATATTACATATTTTTAGAACAATCTATTTATTTTTTTATAGTGTAGAATCGCCATGTAAACTTAATTTTCTAAACTCTTTTTTTCTTAAGAGATTAATTATTTTAAGAACTTCATATTATTAACAAATAAAATGTTATGGTAAGAATGGTTTTAATTAATGAATCAAAAAGCTTTTATACCATGTTTTATTATTAAATAACATTACAATCTTCTTTATACTATTAAGGCATAAATTATTTATTTTAAAAATAAATATTGAATTTGGTTGGTAAAATGTTGAATCCTTTAATAATGTATCATTTTCAATTAAAGAGATTCTTAAATGCTGTGCGGAATTTTTTTAGAGCTTAAATAAATGTTATAGTACATTATTCAAATATTGATTTATGTATAAAAAAAATCATAAACTTTATAGTAATATTCTTTTAATATTGCAATTTATTGTTTGTTTTAATCTTTTTTAATTTTGCATGTAAAGTAACTTCTATTTTTTAATTTTTATATTTTGAGAATGATTAAATAAACAAATAATTGTAGGGGTTTTCCTTTCTGGTTACATGATATCCCTGGCATTGTCTACCGAACGGATAATGAGCCATTCAAGGTACATACATGCTACTATAGCATACTTGTGACAATTATTTATTATTTCTTTTTGGAGTTCAAATTTTCTGTATTAAAATGTATTAAAGTATTGAAAAATTATTTTAACATATCAAATAAGAATCTAAATTCAATAAAGAATTTTAATTTTTTTTTTTGACACCCTCTTTCATTTATGCATTTCAATGTTCAGTTTTACATGCAAAATTTTACTACAAAAATTGTGAACATGATGAAAGCAGAGGGTCTATATGCTTCCGAAGGAGGACCAATTATATTGTCACAGGTACATATGATTCCTCTCAAAGACAAATTATTAACTTGTTATTTAGTGAATGTGTTTTACTTACACTCCTTAATTGTGTGCCACTGAATAACACAAGATTGAAAATGAATACCAAAACATTGAAAGGGCATTTGGCGAAGCAGGATCGCCGTATGTTCAATGGGCTGCAAAAATGGCTGTGGGACTTAACACTGGCGTTCCATGGATTATGTGCAAACAAACTGATGCTCCTGATCCTGTGGTTTGTTCTACTTAGCCCAAGAACTTGCTTATAATTTTATTTGTTTTATATGAATGCTTAATCACGTTTTTGGTTTAATATTTGTTAGTTAAACTAAGCACTTAATTTTGCTATTCATGCAGATAAACACATGCAACGGCATGAAATGTGGAGAAACTTTCACTGGACCAAATTCCCCCAATAAACCTGCTTTGTGGACTGAGAATTGGACATCGTTGTAAGTTTCATGCATTCTCTATGTTCAATTTTCTGATACATAATTACACACATTGTTCATATTTACAGAGCTTATATTACTTAAGTATAATCGATTTCACATTATTTCTTTCACAGTTAGGCTAATTCTGCCACACACTGTCAAATGTGAATGATGTATGAAGCATAAGAATATGAAACTAACGGTTTAAACACAATTAATGTTTTATTCTTGTGTGGCCTGAAGCTATCAAGTATACGGTGGACAGCCATACCTAAGGTCTGCTGAAGATCTAGCATTTCATGTCACCCTTTTTATTGCAAGAAATGGAAGCTATGTCAACTATTATATGGTATTGTTACTGTTAAACTCTCCTTGGATTTGATAGGGTTTCCCTCTGTCTTCTGTTGCTACAACTTGACGAAACAAATTAAGTAAGCTTTATCTTTCTGCATATAAAATGTACCAGTTAAGTCATAGCTCAGATTTTCACTAAACATTGTGTCATGTGTACCATCCAGGGAAACCCTTTTTAAATTTGAACCATCTTAATTAATCTTGATTACAGTATGTTGATCTAATTAACGTTGTTTGCATGAAAACTGACTTAGTACCATGGAGGAACCAACTTTGGGAGAACAAGTTCTGCTTATGTTATAACAGCCTATTATGATCAAGCTCCACTTGATGAATATGGTAATTGTACAACATTTTTAGTTATTTTTCTGTCTCACCCAATTTGAGGTTTTAATGTTGCAAATTTTCAATTTTAGGTTTACTCAGGCAACCCAAGTGGGGACATCTCAAGCAGTTACATACTGTAATAAAGTCTTGCTCTACCACTTTACTACAAGGAGTGCAGAGGAACTTCTCTTTAGGTCAACTGCAGGAAGTGGGTGCCCTCACATTTGTTTCTTCAACAGGTTTATTTAAACTAACCATAATTCAGACATTCTTAAAATTTGTTTCATATTTTTATCAGGGATATGTCTTTGAAGAAGAAAAAGGAGAATGTGTTGCATTCCTTATAAACAATGATAGAGAAAAGAAGGTCACTGTGCAATTCCGTAATAGATCATACGAATTGCTCCCCAAGTCAATTAGCATCTTACCAGATTGTCAAAATGTGACATTCAACACTGCAAATGTAAAATATTATTCAGTCAAAATTAGTTACATACATATACACCAGTTCTGGTCAATTTAGTTTGTTTTCATGCAGCCTTTTTACATTATTTTCTGCTTATAGGTAAATACCACAAGCAACAAAAGGATCATAAGTCCTAAACAAAACTTCAGTTCAGTGGATGTTTGGAAGCAATTCCAAGATGTCATTCCAAGCTTTGAAAACATCTCACTAAAATCAAATTCATTTCTTGAGCAAATGAATACAACCAAAGACGAAACGGATTACCTTTGGTATATTCATAGGTTAGTTTTCTGGCACTCAAATACATATCATTCATTACTACTTTTTCATTTTTTATTCACATCCGTATATTGCTCATAAACTCTGAAATGAAAACTGAAGCCATTGGTTTTGCAAACAGGTTTGAAAACAATTTATCTTGCAGCAAACCAACACTAAATGTTCAGTCTGCTGCTCATGTTGCCCATGCATTTGTGAACAACACGTACATAGGTACATAAATGTGTACATACTTTATCCAAAGTTTAGTCCAACGATTAATTTACTACTGTGTTCTAACTAACTGTATCTTTTAGGTGGGGCACATGGAAATCATGATGTTAAAAATTTCACCTTAGAGCTCCCAGTTACATTACATGAAGGGACAAACAACCTTTCTATACTTAGTGTTATGGTTGGACTTCCGGTATAATATTCTAAGGAATTGATAAAGAAATTGTACAATGCATATCTTCCTTTGTCTTTGTAACAGATAAGTCTAACAATTGTCTGAAATTGTTTTTACTAAAAGGATTCAGGGGCATTTCTTGAAAGAAGGTTTGCTGGTTTAATCAGTGTGCAACTTCATTGCAGCGAAAAAGAGTCTCTTAATTTGACCAATTCCTTGTGGGGTTATAAGGTTCTCTCTTCTCCTATTTTCATTTCATACCTTGTTCTACCTTTTGACATTGTCAGGTTGCTTATTTTTCTTGTTAAATTTAATTAATAATCAAATTTTCTAATCTAAATTTTACACATTAATGTACGTGTGCCAATTTTTTCATCCATTTCGTACATTACAGGTTGGATTACTGGGGGAGCAATTACAAGCATATAAAGGACAAAATAGCAGTGGTATTGAATGGAGTCAACTGGGGAATATTGAGGAACAAACGCTCATTTGGTACAAGGTAAAATGAAGCACAAGACCCTAATGGTCTATTTTCCATTTTCTGAAGCTAACACAAAATTTCAGTGTGGTGATGATTAATGACAATTTGAATTGCTAGACTGCATTTGACACACCAGAGGGAGATGACCCTGTTGTCTTGGATCTTGGTTCAATGGGAAAAGGTGAGGCTTGGGTGAATGGACAAAGCATTGGTCGTTATTGGATATTGTTTCACGATTCCAAAGGCAACCCTTCACAATCACTGTAAGTAACAACCTCAGCACCATTACTTTCTATCATCTGTGTTATTAACTCAAGATATTGTAATTGTATTACTCCCTCTCAACTCAAATATAACTAAAAAATAAAAATAAAAAAAATAACATTTTTAGTGAACTTTAAACAAATTTCAACTACCTCATATAATGTTACTATTTTTAAAATACCCTTTTCAATAAATAGAGCTGAAGAAACAAGGTCATTAAATAAACTAAATTCAGTATGGAAGTAATTAATTTCGCTTATATATAATTCCTGGGATTGTTTATACTTTCTATATCATATTGTGTATAGAAAAGATGAGGGAGACACTTTAACTGCAATGACGATAGTGTAATTAACAGATCAGATTCCCTGATGCAAGTTTTGTCAACAGCGTGCAGCCAAATCCAATCCATTGATTAGTTTATAAATAATAGTTTGAGAAAGAGAGAGAACACAGTGAATCTCTCAGATTTTGGCTGCAGAGAACATGGTGATGTAGAGTCAGTAGAGGATCATGGTTCTGTAATTAATGCTGTATAATATGTTTGCACAGGTATCATGTGCCTCGGTCTTTCCTCAAAGACTCTGGAAACGTTTTGGTTTTGGTGGAGGAAGGTGGTGGGAACCCTCTTGGCATCTCCTTGGACACTGTTTCAGTCACAGATTTAAACCAAAACTTTTCTAAATTATCATTTCCCTCTTCTTCTTAGCTTAATATTTAATAGAACGAACAAAGAAAAAAATGTAAAGCATACACACAGAATCTGTTTCCTTTCTGGGCTTGGAGGTGGAACATTTGTAACTTCGCTTGTACTCATGATAATAATATATTACATATTCTTGAAACCTCTGCAGATCAGGATTTATTCTTTGTGATATAAATTGTAATGCTTTTCGGATCTATGTATGTGGCAAGAGAGTTATTTATTGAGAAAAAGATCTCATTTGACCTTTCATTTATTTAAATTAGGTTTAATTAAGCCTAATCAAAACTCATTGGAGATAGGTGGTAATAAAGTTGAAGATATTTTAGAAGTTTGAAGAAACATGAATAAGATAACATACAATGTTGGGACACTATAAAAGAGGAACGTGGTTGCGAAAACATTGGTCAGGGTGTTGAGCAACATAGATACGGTAGATCCATGTTAAATTAAGAATGCACATACTGTCATGACCCCAGTGTTGCGGAATCGCAACTCAATCTAATCGTGGACAGGTTTCAATCTCTCAAATAACCAAAAAAATAAAATAAAAACATGAATGAAGGAAGCTTATATATAAGTATTTAAAATAATACATGTCTTCATATATAAAATTAACAAAATAACTTAATACTAATAAATAACGGTGTCCGACCCGTTTTGACTTAACCCGAGTCGGGTTAGCTTGATTATAAAAAATAGGTTGAAAATGATAATTTGTGCTGTTGTTAGATGAGTTTGCAGACAAATGGAAAAAGGTTATAATAGCATCTCGTAAGCTCTTACATGAAATGAAATGTAGTACAATTCTTATGTAACAGAGTGACAAAAGCAGAGAAAGAGGAAGGCACAAAAAGAAATGAAAATGTCAGAGAAAAGTAATAACAACACACACACTTTATCTCCTCTAACGAACTTCTATTTAACGTGTTCTGGCCCAATCATAATCTTTGAACCTCACGTTATTTCTCCTCACGCGTGTGTTTCCACATGTTTCTTTCATCCTCACGTTTGACCTGCTTTCCTGACCCTCCTTCGTTACAATTCCTCCTCCTTTAAAATAACCTTGTCCTCCAGGTTGAAGTTTGGATAAGCTTTACGTAAGGCAAACTCATCTTTCCATGCAGGAGCTGATTCTTCTAACCCTTCCCATTGAATCAAGAACTGTTTCACTGTTTGAGTTTCTTACATAATTTTACGAACTTGAAGCACAACAAGGATAGATAATGGGGGGGGGGGGTGTCTTTGAATCAAAGTGATTGTTGGAACATATTGTTGAGTATGATCTCCCTTACAAGGTTTTAATTGATAGCAATGGAAAACTGAATGAATTTTTTGTTGTTTGGGGCAAGAGTAGCTTATAAGCAACATAACCAATTCTTTCAATGATAGGAAATGGACCAAAGTACTTCATGGCTAACTTTTGATTCTTTTTGTTGAGATTGTTGATAAGGGAAGTACTTGTTTAGCTAAACCTTAATCTCACAGTGTTCTGGTTTTTGATAATGACAACACATTATTAATAACACATGTATTGTTATGTGTTACATGTTCAATTCTTTATTATGAATGATATCTTAAAGAACATGTTTGTGTTGATTCTCATATATGTATGCATATTCATTGATTTTATACTTGACACATCACTTGTGATTGCATTACATATGTTTAAGAAAAGAAAACCACATGCAATTTATTGAACTTATATTGTGTGACAAAACTGCAAGTTTTAAGTCGACTTCATTATGAAGTCGATTAAAACTTGTGACTTTGCACAGATTTTCAAAAACAGTGTTGTGAGTAATTTTGCATTGAGAAGTTTTTCAAAACTGATTTGAAGTGTTTAAGTCGACTGCACGCACAGTGAATTCGACTTAGTTAGTTATAGTTTTGAAATTTTGTTAATGCTTTTGTGTTGTAATGGCTATATTTCAATTCTATGCTAAAGCATTAAATGCAAGTCAACTGAATTAAATGCGTAATCAATTTGGTTGTTATGACTGCTGCTAATATATTTTAACTGTTATAACTGTCTGATGACAGTCGACTACATTAGTGGCAAAGTCGACTACATGAGTGTCTGATTTATAGAAAACTATAAGTAGATGTGATTCTGTTGATCACAAAGACTTTAGAAATTCTAACATTTTCATTTGATATTTCAGATTGTGATCTTTGTGTAAAGGCTCCAAGAACTCATCAAGAAGACGAAGGAGATCTTTCTTTGAAGAGTTTCTTAAGGAGGAAATGATTTGCCTTATTGTTTGATCAAATTCTACACTACTGGTGTTCATCATATTGATCAAGACTTCTATCAATCTTTGGAAGATTGTTGTTGTCCTGTTGGGATTACAGGAGGTGAACTCATGGAGTTCTGGACACTTTGAGGATTGTTCAAAGTGGTTGAAGATTGCAGAAGAGGGGATATATTGCTGCAGATCTTTGTGTTGCTGCCTATACTTTTAGTTAGAGGGTTAGAGAGATTGTCTATATTTTGACGTGGAGGTCTCTATAGAAATCTTGTGTAAAAACCTTGACTAATATAGTGCATTGGCTTCCTGGTTGTGGAAGGACACTGAATGTAGGCATTGAGGCCGAACCAGTATAAAAACTCTATGTTTGCTTTCTCTTTCCTTACACTCTTTACTTTAAGTCGACTTTACGATTTACACAGTCAACTTTATATTTCCGCTGCACTTAAACTTCATATTCCTTGCGATTCAAGAAACTTTGTAAAGTTTTATACTTTGTGAAAAAGATTTTAAAAAGACTCTGATTTTTGAACCTCACCAATTCACCCCCCTCTTGGTGTTGAAACTAAGCCATCTTGTTTCCAACACTTTCTAAGAGCCACTAAGTTCTGTTTGTACGGTTGTAACTTGACCAACATCATATCGCCAATATTAAAGTCCATGTGCTTTCATTTTGCATCAGCATATTTCTTCATGTGTTGTTGAGATCTTAATAAATTTTGTTTCAGTTTGTTGATCATAGTTTGTCTCTTACTAAGCTCGTCTTGAACTGCTGGAGGATTATAAGAATTAGTAGTGTACTTAATCAAGTATGGAGGATCTCTCCCATAAACTACCATAAACGAGGTCATACCACTGTTGTGATAATAAGCAGTGTTGTACCAAAACACAGCCCAAGGTAAAAATTTACCCATTCCTTAGGAGACTCATAGGTATAACACCTTAAATACATATCTCTAAGCATTTATTGAGAGCTTTTGATTGGCCATCCGACTAAGGGTGATAAGATGTGCTCATGTGCAAGGTAGTTCCACTTAATTTGAATAATTGTTGCCATAATTGACTTTCAAACACTTTATCCCTATCTGAGACAATAGTCTTTGGGAATCCATGGAGTTTGATGACATTTTTCACGAAAGCTTCAATTACCTGTTTGTTGTTGTAGTAAGCTTTGGGGGCGAAAGTGAGCATACTTGGAGAGTCGGTCAATCACTACCATGATCACAGTATAGCCTTGGGAATTTGGAAGGCTAGTGATAAAGTCCATTGCCACATCATCCCAAATCTGATTTGGGACAGGTAAAGGTTGTAGTAACCCCAAAGGAAGAGAATTAACTGATTTTGCTTGCTGACAAATCAAAATTTTTTGAACAAATTGTTTCACATCCTGATGCATTCCAGTCCAATAGAATTGATGAGCAAGTCTATTGAAGGTTCTATGATTCTTGCATGACCACCTAATAGAAAATTCTGAAATTCTTTTAGCAACTTTTGAACTAAATCATGAGAGGCAGGTATGACTAGCTTGTCCTTCCAGTAAAGTAAGCCATCATGGACTGCATAATGTGCAACAGAATACCTGTTGGTTACACAATCATCAATGATCTTCTTCACCTTTTCATCTGTAGTTATAGCCCTTCTTAATTCTGGTATGAAGCCGAATTACGGCTGTGACCATGTGATAACAGTTGATTTCACCGTTATCTGTGACTAAATTTTGATACTAAATGAACCATTTTTGACTTAGAAACTTGTTTAATCTCAGGGTTTTGCTTCAGTTTGACAATAAAGTGAGTTGAGGTTATATTTTATGAGTTTATCAATAATTCCCTTGATTTTGTAGGAAATTTGGATGATTTGGAAGAGGAGTTGAAGTACCAAGGAGTTGAAACTTAGAAAGGACTAGAAAAGCATCAGAAAGGAAGATCGTAGGATGCCTGAGCGCCCTTTTTAGGGGCCCTCAGTGCCAGAGGCTCGCATTGACGCCTGACTGCCCCTTTTTGAAGGCCCTCAACGCTGAAGCCTCGCAGTCACACTTGGGCGCCCTTTTTGGAGCGCTGAGCGCCAGCTTTCCTGAGTCGTTCCACGTTTGGGCGCCCTTTTAGGGGCGCAGAGCGCAACTACTCTCACATTCACGGCCGGCTACCCTAAGTTGGGGCACTGAGCGACGACGACGTGGGTTTGGACTTTTTATCTGCTCTATTTAAGGACTTGGACATCCTAAGGTTCATATCTTTTGGCAGAAGGAGCGCAAATTCACATTTTCGACCCTTTGGAGGCAGAATTAGATGCGTGAGCACTCCTCTTCGGTTTTTAGGGTTTATCTTTCATTCTATTTCCATTGTACATCTAGTTTCTCCATGACAATGGAGAACTAAATTTTATTTGTTGTTGGGGGATGATGTAACCGTGTGAACTTTCATGTATTTGAATTTATTCTTATTATATATGCTTCTTTAAATAATTGTTAGGGTTTTTCTTCTTCGCTCAATGCTTGCTATGTTTAACTCATTCATGGCATGATGTATGATTTGCATGAGTACCGGGAGATATCTTACTATTCAGGATCTAGAGAATTTCCCCTAAAAGCAGTATTGCTCAGGGATGAAGACATGATTTTTGGTTGTCTTAAGCTTCTAATCATAATGCAAAATTAATTATTAGGGATGCAAGGGATTGTGGTCTAGTAATTAAGGATAGACTTTCTTCGCTGAGGGATTGAGTTTTAATTAATTTAGACAGTGACATTAACATTAATGAAGAAGTAGAATTCGTTTATACATAAGAGTAAATTAGGTGAAATCTAAACCCCAACAACATATTCATCTCATATTACAAATATCATTCATTCACCTTTGTGTTTCTGTTCAATTGATCAAATTGCATGCATATTTACTTTTCTTATATTTGCATTCAAAAACCCAAAATTATTCTTAAAGTCTTAATTAGTTAAGCAATTGCATGATTGTTTAGTGTCGCGAGTCTCTTAGGAAAACGATACTTCGTCTTACCGTTTATTATTACTTGATACGATTCGGTACACTTGCCGAGGTCTTAACACCATGCCATCATAAATGATCTAGATAAAGAATCAACAACAATATTGGCTTTTCCCGATTTATATTCAATCGTAAAATCATACCCCAATAGTTTATGTATCCATTTCTGTTGTTCTGGTGTTTGAATGGCGTGCTCAGTGAGACTTCTCAAACTCCTTTGGTCTGTTCGAATCACAAACTTATGTCCCAAAAGATAATGTCGAAACTTGGCCATAACTTCAGTAATGGAAAAATACTCCCTTGCCTAAGCAGATTCTCTTTGTAGTATGGGATTTAGTTTCTTGGAAAAGCATGCAATGGGATGTTTGTTTTGAATAAGCATTGCTCCAATAGCTGATCCTGAAGCATCAGTTTCTAGCACAAAAGGAATGGAGAAATCAAGAAGCATCAGCGTAGGGGCTTGAGTAATAACAACTTTTATGTCTTCAAAAGCATGAGTTGCTTCTTCATTCCATTTGAAACAATCCTTTTTTAGAAGATTAATTAAAGGTCCAACAATCGAGACATAATGCCTAATAAATCTTCTATAATAATATGTGAGTCCCACAAACCCTCTCAATTGTTTGAGGTTGGTTGGAACTTGCCATTGCATCACAACCATAATTTTGTCTTGATTCATGGCCACACCTTTTCCTGATACCGTATGACTGTTAATGTGATGGCAAGTGTACCATATCGTTTCAAGTAATAAAAATGGTAAAACCCATTATCGTTTTTCCCATCAGACTCGAAAGGCCTTATCGTTCGTATGAATCAAAATCGTAAGACTTGTGAAAGAAAAATTAATTGTTGTGGTGAATGCAAAGACATAAAATAAACATGCAATGAGTGATTCAATTGACGAGAAAAGAGTATGAATAAATGGAGTTGTTGGGGGTTCACAATTTCATCTAATCCGCTCTCTCTTATTTACTCCTCTTGTTTAAATTGCCTAATTATCTAATTGCATGCAAACTTTCTTGGCCTCCCCTTAACCTGATCCCTCGGCGAAAAGGGCCTATTACTAATTACCGGCTTGCTATCCTTAGCCTCCCCTAGCAACTAGCAACGCATTACAAATAGAAGCAAATACAATTGATCGTCCTACCCCCTATCCCTAGGTGGTATTGCTTAACCAAGGAAATTCTCACCAGTTCGTGACATTACTGTACGTTCCCGTATCAATAAAGGCAAATATCAGTTACCGAATGAGTTAAACGATAAAAGCTTTAAGCACAGTATTGGAATCCAACAATTGATAATAAACGCATATGAAAATCATAAAATTCAAACAAGAGTTTCAATAAAAGAGAGTATCAAAAGATTACATTGTTCCCCCAACAACAAAAGGGTTTAGTTCACCATTGTCATGGTGAACCAAGATGAAAATAATGGAAGATATGGAAAGGAAACCCTAGAAAAGACGAAAAGGAGCCTAAGCATCCAAGAGATCCTCTCCAGAGAGTGAAAAGTAGGTCTGGCCGCCCCTCTCTGTCAAAAGAATGAGAATGAAATCGCACTACGGCTATTTATAGCTGAAGAGCGCAACAGAAAACAGGCTCGAGCCCAATAGGCAACCGCCCGGCGTCACACTTATGCCGCCCGGTGGTTTGCCTCTTTGCCGCAAAACCGCCTGGCGTCAAGGGTCCACCGCCCGGCGGTTTGCCTCTTACCGCAAAACCGCCAGGCGTCACTGCCTTGGTGCAAACTCCTCGCATTTGGCCGTCCAGCGGTGCAATTCTGCCGCTGGACGGTTTCTAGACTCATATTTTCTTGATTTTCTTCCTCTATCCTGAGTCTAAGGCCTTCATCTTCACCTCCATTCTTCACTTCCATCAAAATTGCTGCAAAACAATGTAAAACAAGCATAATATCGCTAAAAACAGCTTTTGAATCTCGACTGACTCATTTATTGAGTTTTGTTTGATTTCAAGCTCATTCTAAGCAGTAAAGGGAGTAATTTGGTCTAAAATAGCACATGAAAATAACGGTTTTTCAACCGTTATCACAACCCCAAACTTAGAAATTTGCTTGTCCTGAAGCAAAACAAAACAAAACTAAAGATAAAACAAAATTTGGCTCTCTACACTTTCATCCAATGATTCAACATTCCTAAAGTACATGATGAGAACTATTCAACATCAGATCTTCAGTGATGATCAAATCAAGATGCATGCTGTCAATTTAGTTATCTCACACATTCCTCAACAGATGTTACATGTTATGAATGATCAATTCACTAAGAAAAGATGCAATCATGAAACTTAGAAGTTCTCACCAAGCAAGTGTTTCACTCAATCACTCAAGTGTTTAGGGTAGCACTCTAACTCTAAATCATTCACAAGCCACATGAAATAAAATTGCCTTTCATCTCAAATAATCAAAATCATCACATGCAAATGCCATCAAAAGGACTTTTCCAAGGCTTGTAATGAGGCTGGGCTATCAAGAAAAAATTGGTTTTTCTGGATCACAAAATCTTTGAATCAAAAGAGCTCATTCGTTATTCAAGGTTCAAGTTAACTCTCTTTTTCAACCAATCTCAGTTGTCCCCAACTTCTTCCCTTTTTCTTTTATTTTTACATGGAGCTCATCTTTCTTGATTTTTCCTCTTTCTCATGTATTTTTCGTTTTCAACACTTGAGCTCAATGCCTTTCTTTTTGCCATTCAAACTTTCCCCACAACCCCAAACTTGAACCTTGAATATACTTACATTCATTTATCCAATTCAAAGTAAATAATTTCAGCATAAGGGTTTTCATTCTGTTTAGGCTAAGGTTCAAAAAGGGTATAAAATTTCAAGCACTTTGGGTAAAATTTGGCTAAGTAAGGGCTTTAAAAAATGGCCTTGATCATATGACATGTACATGCAATTCAATCAATCATCAAGGTTTAGGCAATATCATGCATGCTTTCCTCTGAATAATTTCATACAACAATTAAAACTCTGGAGCTTAAAACCTCAAACAACAAGCTTTCTCACACACATTCCTTCATACATCCTGCTCAACATCACAACCACATCACAATTCATCAGACATCTGTTTCACAGGATATCATCATGCAACATACTCAATTATCAATCACATCAGATCATCATCAAATAGACTCATCACACAAATTAGTCGGTCAGACATTTTCAGAAAAGTATCAAGCCAAGCATACACACAAAATTAAAATTCAACCTATTCTACAAGTTCAAACAGCAAAGTCAAAAAAGAAAATAAAACTCTGTCTACAGTATTGGGCATCCATCAGTAGATGCCCTCACTCATCCCATGCTGTCATCAGAATCCTCCTGGTTCCCTTCATCATCTTCATCCTCATTTGCTGCTCCAGCAGCTCCACTGCCCTGTCCTTGCTCCTGAGGCCAAGCCGTCACACTGTAGAACTCATCCATAGTCCACCTGTGGGCTGGTGGATAATCATATTGCCCTATTGATATCTCAGCAAGAGCTACTTGTCCTCTGCGAAGAGAATCCATCTTAGCCTCCATTAGAGACATACATGTCTCGCATCTGGAATGGCTCAGCATGTTGTGCTGGTGCATCATCAGGCACCTGCTCTTGTTGTGCTGCAGCTCTTCTGGGACGTCTCCTGGGTGCTTCTCCTTCCTCAGCACAGTACTGATGAAAGTAAGATACATCAATGGGATTCCTGAGTCTCTCATATGGGGGAACTGCAGTATCCACCCCAGCCTGTCGACAAAGAAAAGTAATCAAAGATGAATGTCCCAATGGCATCCTGCTACTCATTGTAGTGGCACAGCTCCGAATCTCGTCGGCGATGATTTGGCCGACGTTCACATCCATTTGTCTCAGCATGCAGAAAATGAGAACAACCCTGTGCATCGTGACATCAGAGATATGGGAGCATGGCTGGATGTTGGCGTGAGTGAATGTCATCCAGTATCGTGCCAAAGGTGTCGAATCCAACCTCCTAATGTTGACCGGTGATCCATGGGGATTAGTCTAAAAATGCTTTCTAGGAAGGCACATAATCCTCTCAACCTCATCTATCTCATTAAACATGTCAACCTGTGCCGCATACTGGCACTGCTCCCCTGGCCATTCAGTGCCTAAGAAGGTGTTTATGGTATCGGGATCGTATTTAATAATATGCCCCCTCACAAAGCTCCTACACCTCCCAGCAGCAACTCCACCTCTGGATATGGCATTAGTATAGAATTCCCTCACCAACTCAATATTGGCTGGTGCAGGGTAAGTTGTCAGCTTCTCCCGATCTCTCCTCAGAATCTCTGCTCCAAACTCTGGAACTAAGTCAGGGAGGAAGGAAGCCTTCCTCTCCATCAACAGTCTCCTCTCTAGCACAGTTACAAAATGGTCCTCATGTTATTCAGAGAGGAACCTCTGCGAGTCAAATCCTCTTGGACTTTCAGGCTCCTACCTCTTGCTACCAGTGTTTCTCCTTCCTGATGCTGATGCCATTCCTGCATCAAATACAATTCACACACACCACAAGATTTTAAATTCCAGTCATTCAGCAGAAATTGAGGCAAACCGCCCGGCGCCCAAAAGCACCACCCGACGGTATGCTTCAAGTTGCAATACCGCCCGGCGTCATACATTACCGCCCGACGATGCGCCAAGGTTTTTCGCAAAAACTGTTTGAAACAGCCATATCCTTCATCTAAACATCAATTTCATTCATGCAAACCAAATCCATAAAGTTTAATCGGTTAAAACAGTTTCTAATGCAACAATTCATGCAAAGAAATCCAAAACCCTAATTTGTCATGTTCCTAAGTATGTTCATTGTAAAATTCCAAAATTAGAAACCACGAATGAAATTGCACAACTTACTTGAGTGCAGATGCTAAATGCTTGGAAGAATTTCTTCAAAATGATGATGAACAACTTCTAATGCCCAATTCTCACCAAAAACCCCCAAATTTTAAACAAGAAATTAGGTTATAGTGAGTGAGTGAAAGGGGAGTGTGGGAAAATTCTTTGGGAACCCTTGTGAAGGCGCAAATTAGGTGCTAGGGTCAGAGAAGATCGCTTGGCGGAATGCAAAGGAGAGGTATCAAGTATGGAACCCCAAAATCGCCTAGCTTTAAAGGCTTGGGCTAGAATTCTCGCTGCTATCGCCCGGCGGTATAAGTGCACCGCCCGGCGGTACAAGTCATTTTTCCCCCCTTTTCTTTGCTTGCCCTCGCGTGATTCTTTCCTGTTGCACCTGATTTTTGCCTTTACTTTTTCAATTACAAAACTTTCCGCACTCAAATGCACATGCAAACCTATAATGTACTCAGACAGTGTTTGAAAACAAACAATCAACTGGGCCGCCTCCCAGGTAACGCTTGTTTAACGTCACGAGCTTGACCCAAACCTGTTTAGCACTTGTCAGTAAGTGCAAATCTTTCCAACACCCATCAGTAGGCGAACCTTCCGAATATCCTTCAGTAGATACCAAAAGTTAGCATCCCTCAGTAGATGCTACCCAAAAATATTTTTTCAAAAATACACATATTTACAAGTTCAAAAATGAAATAAACCTAAACTAAAAAAATAATAAAATAAGAAAATGTTTTACAACAGTTGGGATGCCCCAAATCAGACACCCATCAGTAGGTGTTGAAATTCTTCTCGCTTGATATTCTTTTCTTCTTCTTCCTGCTGAATTTCTTCATAAAATTGAGAACATCAAGCACATGTTTCTATGTATCAACCATAGGAACTTTATTCTGCAATTTCTTGAAGATCTTCATAAAGTACTTAACTTTCTTTTTCTTCCTATGATTTTTCTTTTGAGGAAGGGACTTTTCATATGATCTTTTCTTCTTTTTTTTCTTCCTCTTCTTCCTACGATGAGGAAGAGGTTTTACATATAATCTTTTCTTCTTTCCCCTCTTCCTTTTTCTTTAATTTTCCCCTTCAACTTTCTCTTTTTATTTCTCCATGATTTCTTCTTCTTCTTTTTTTTTTTTTTATTTTGACACATTTTCTAATTTTTCTTTTCTTTTCTTTCAACCACTTCTTCTTCTTTCTACTTCTTTTTCTCTCCCTCACTCATCTTTTTCTTCTCTATCTTTTCCTCTGTTATCTCTTCCTCTCTTTCTATCTTTTCCTCATCAACAACATTATCAACTTCAAAGCTAGGGGTTTGACATTCCTTCCTAGGGTTAACCTTAGTGTTACCCTTAATAATACCCAAAGATATTAATGCTTTTGTTATCTCATCTTCCTCTATTATCTCTTCATTAATAGCCTCCTCTCTAGTGTCAACTTCAGTATTACTCCCAATAATACCCAAAGACATCAATACTTTTGTTATCTCATCTTCATCTACCTTATCATCCTCAAAGATGGTAGATTGACATTCTTCTCCAGGACTAATGGTAGCATTACTTTTAATAATGCCCAGAGAAATCAATGCATTTGTTATCTCATCTTCATCTATCTTTTCTTCATCAATAACCTTATCATCTGCAAAGATAGTAGATTGACATTCTTCTCTACGGTCTACTTTAGTATTAACCCCAATAATGCCCAGAGACCTTAATGCACAAGAGACTTGTTCATCCTGTAAACGTTGTTCAGCTTCCTACAACGTTTCTTTTCTCAAAGAGGATTGTTTCTCTTTTTGATTTTGATCCATGTATGAGTGAGGTTCCCACCAGTGATTGAAATTATTTTGGTAGGATTGAGTGTCCATATAATCAAATTCTTGTTCAAACTGCATTCTGCAAAAATTAGGCACAAAACCCTAGAAAACATTTATTAGAACAAAAACAAAAATAAAAATAAACATAAAATCAAGTCAAATTCAGTCAATTCACACTACTAAGTAAGTCAAACTCGAGTCCCCGGCAACGGCGCCAAAAACTTGTTAACGTAATGGGAAGTGTACCATATCATTTCAAGTAATAAAAATGGTAAAACCCATTATCGTTCTTTCCATGAGACTCGAAAGGCCTTATCGTTCGTATGAATCAAAATCGTAAGACTTGTGAAAGAAAAATTAATTGTTGTGGTGAATGCAAAGACAAAAAATAAATATGCAATAAGTGATTCAATTGATGAGAAAAGAGTATGAATAAATGGAGTTGTTGGGGGTTCACAATTTCATCTAATCCGCTCTCTATTATTTACTCCTCTTGTCTAAATTGCCTTATTATCTAATTGCATGCAAACTTTCTTGGCCTCCCCTTAACTCGATCCCTCGGCGAAAAGGGCCTATTACTAATTATCGGCTTGGTATCCCTAGCCTCCCCTAGCAACTAGCAACGCATTACAAACAGAAGCAAATACAATTGATTGTCCTACCCCGCTATCCCTAGGTGGTATTGCTTAACCAAGGAAATTCTCACCAGTTCGTGACATTACTGTATGTTCCCGTATCAATAAAGGCAAATATCAGTTACCGAATGAGTTAAACGATAAAAGTTTTAAGCACAGTATGAGAATCCAACAATTGATAATAAAGGCATATGAAAATCATATAATTCAACGAAAAGTTTCAATAAAAGAGAGTATCAAAAGATTACATTGTTCCCCCAACGACAAAAGGGTTTAGTTCACCATTGTCATGGTGAACCAAGATGAAAATAATGGAAGATATGGAAAGCAAACCCTAGAAAAGACGAAAAGGAGCCTAAGCATCCAAGAGATCCTCTCCAGAGAGTGAAAAGTAGGTCTGGCCGCCCCTCTTTGTCGAAAGAATCAGAATGAAATCGCACTAGGGCTATTTATAGCTGAAGAGCGCAACAGAAAATAGGCCCGAGCCCAACAGGCAACTTCCCGGCGTCACACTCATGCCGCTTGGCGGTTTGCCTCTTTGCCGCAAAACCACCCGGCGCCAAGGGTCCACCGCCCGGCGGTTTGCCTCTTACCGCAAAACTGCCAGGCATCACTGCCTTGGTGCAAACTCCTCGCATTTGGCCGTCCAGCGGTGCAATTCTGCCGTTGGACAGTTTCTAGACTCCTCTTTTCTTGATTTTCTTCCTCTATCTTTAGTCTAAGGCCTTCATCTTCACTTCCATCAAAATTGCTGCAAAAGAATGTAAAACAAGCATAATATCGCTAAAAACAACTTTTGACTCTCGACTGACTCATTTATTGAGTTTTGTTTGATTTCAAGCTCATTCTAAGCAGTAAAGGGAGTAATTTGGTCTAAAATAGCACATGAAAATAACGGTTTTTCAATTGTTATCAATGACCCAAATAATCAACCCCCTGTAAGCCAAAAGTACACTTTGACAATTTGGCATATAATTGATGGTTTTGTAAAATTTGTAGGACTATCTCCAGATGCTTTAGGTGCTCTCCCCAGGTTGGATTGTATACTAATATATCATCAAAGAAAACTAAGACAAATTTCCTTAGGATCCCTTGAAAAATGTCATTCATGAGGGCTTGAAAGGTGGCATGGGCATTGGTTAAACGAAATGGCATTACCAACAATTCGTAATGCCCTTGATGAGTTTTAAAGGTTGTCATGTGCCTATCCTCCTCTTTAATCAGTATTTGATGATATCCAGACCTTAAATGTAATTTAGAGAATAATTGTGCCTCATACAACTCATCAAGTAATTCATCCACAGTGGGAATAGGGAAGCCATCTTTGATTGTTATAGCATTCAAAGCTCTATAATCAGTGCAAAATCTCCAAGTATCATCCTTCTTCCTAACCAGTATGATTGGTGAAGAAAAAGGGCTTGTGGATGGAATGATAATTCCTACCTGTAGCATCTCTGAAATCATTTTCTCAATTTGCAACATCTAGCTATGAGGATACATGTATGGGCATACTTACATAGGGTTAACATCTTCAACTAAAGGAGTAAAATGATTTTGTTGCCTATCAGCGGGTAGTCCTATTGGAAGATCAAAAACTATTCTATATTGATGGAACAACACCACAATTTTAGGCTCCATATTATTTGGAAGATCAAGCCACTGATCATGTATATTTGGAGGGCTTTGAACCTGCAAGGAGAATAATTCAGCAATTGCCTTTGTGTGGCACATTCTCTTGAAGTTATTGAAATTAGTTGGCTATGGCAGGGAGAAATGATCGCCATGAAGAGTCACAAATTAATTCCCAATATAAAATTTGATAGATAAGTTGCTATAATCAGAGACATGAGGTCCTAATGTTGCTAGCCAAGCGGCTCCCAACACCAAATTAGCTCCTGAAACCGGAAGTAAATATACAGGTAACTATAATTCAGGGTTGTCATTCCTTGATGGAGTCCTTCATCTACCAAGGCATTAACATTGCCCACAAACACTTGAAATTTGGGAATAGGTTCCACTGGGAGTTTCAAACAGTAAGCAATTTAGGGTTGCAGGAAGTTATTTGAGCTTCCACTATCTAATAGAACCTGGACCATCATTCCATTAATATACCCTTTAAATGTCATAGTGCCTAGTCTTGAAGAGCCCTTTAATGCATTGTGCGAAAGTGGTGTTCCACAAGGGGTGGAGGTTCATCCTCCACATGGTCCTCAAGAGGGTCATGTTGAACATCAAGTGTAACATGTTCATCAACTTGCAAAACAAAATATTGCTTATTGGGACACCTATGACTCATGGTAAATTTATCATCACATGTAAAACAGAGGCCCTTCTCTTGGGGTAATTGCATTTCTGCAGCATTAAGTTTTTTAAAAAAATTGGGTTTGGTGTTTGAAATGGATGTGGATGACTGTGGGGAAGATAATAAGGGTGGTAAACTTGTTGATCTTATGGATTATGAGGTCATGGAGTTTGTGTTTATGGCTTGTGTTTTGGGATAATAGGAAGTGTTATGTAACTTGTTTTTGGGAATGTACTTCTCCTCATATACCTTGGCTAATGATATATGGTTTTAAGCCTCCTACAAAGCAATCTAGGAGTGCCTCAATGATGCCTTGGACACGGTTGGCTAGGGAAGTGAATTGAGTGTAATAGTCATGGACAAATGAAGTTTGGGTGAGTTTACACAAAGTAGCCTTGGGACATTCATACGGGGAAGGACCAAATTCAGTTTCTAAGGCACGAGTAAAAGCTACCCAAGTTGGGAAGGCATTGGCACGATTTTGCATCTGGAACCAAGGAATTACCTCTTTCTCCAAATGAATGGACGCTATAATCAAACGTTGATCATCTGGTGTGTGGTAATAGTTAAAAAAATACTCCGCCTTAAAGATCCATTGGAGGAATTCAATGCCATCAAAGTGAGGAAAATCAAGTTTCACATTACACACTTGGAATGGTTGCGGCTTTGTGGAGGGTGGTGGCTTTGTCTGGAGCAAGGAACCCATCGTTGATTCTAGAGTTTGGAATCTATTTTCTGCATCTTATTCTCGTAGTGTCAAATGCTTCATCAACTTCTGGAACTCTCGCTTACGCCGTTCCATGGATTCAACGAGGCGACTAACTTCCGCCGAAAGGTCCTTGAGACGAGCTATTTCTTTCATTCTCGTGTTTTCGGCCATGGTTAAGAGGATGAAAGCACCAATGTAAAATGTAACAGTAACGCAAATTGTAAAAATGGAATGAGGTTATAATAACATCTTGTAAGCTTTTCTGTATTTGGGTTTTACATGAAATGTAGTACAATTCTCATGTAACAGAAAGTGACGAAAGCAAAGAAAGAAGAAGGCATAAAAAGAAATGAAAATGCCAGAGAAAAGTAATGACAGCACACACACATACTCTCTCCTCTAACGAACTTCTATTTAATGTGCTCCTGCCCAATCATAATCTTTGAGCCTCTCATTATTTCTCCTCACGTGCCTGTTTCCACTTGTTTCTTCCACCCTCATGTTTGACTTGCTTCCTTGACCCTCCTTCATTACACCGTCAATTTTTTTATTTTGTTTTTTTGCAGTTTTAGGCTTCTACCAACAGTTTAAACAATGCAAAACAAAACCTAAATCCTAAATAGAATAACATGAAAGTAGAAAAACATACAGGGGTCAGTCTTGCATTACCTTCTTTATCCTTAAACGAAAAATTAATCGACTCCAAAACGACATTGAAATCTCAATCTTAGCAAGGGATTTGTAATAAAAGATATGTTAGATTTCCCTCTGAAACAACCTTCATAATCCTACCTCCTTAGACTTAACAAAGTGATTTATTATGTTCTCTCATAATATACTAATGATCAGTTAGATTTATTACACTTCGATTATCCTAATTCATAGTCACATAGTCATAAGCAATACCCAACTTTTCTACCATCCCCTTTAACCACAAAGCTTTATTCACTCTTTCTATGATCACGATAATTAGTAGATAAAATCCCCACTTATTTCAAATTTTCTTTCCAACAAACTGCAGTTCCAAACAACGTTAAAACATATCTAGAAATTGACTTTCTAGTGTCCACATTTTGTGCATAGTTTGAATCTACATACCCATTTATAGCTTCTCTATGAAGGATAGACCTTTATACATCAATCTAAATTATATTATTTCATTCAGATATCTTAGCACCCACTTTAAAGCTTCCCAACAAGCATGCCCAAGATTTGCAATGAATATACTAACCATACTAACAACATACATCATATTCGATATGTGACACCACCATCTCACATATGATGCTCTCTACTTCATTGGCATATGGAATGGTCTTCATTATGTTCCTCTCTTTCTAGAACTTGAAGTTTGGATAAAGAAGAGCTTAATGTGATGACTCAAGTATATACCAACAGGTTTATATTAATGCATCCTAAACCTCTTAACAACCTTCTTCAAATATACTTGTTAAGATAGACACAACACTCCAATCATTTGATCCCTTGTATATTCATCCTAAGTATTCGCCTCATGAACCATGATTTTTCATCTTAAATTTTGAACTTAATCTTTTTTGGGTTCTTTATCACATATTTATATTAGTTGGCTAAAAGGATATCATGTATATATAAATGTTCTAATCGAAAGATGAAATGATCGATCAGTTAGATCATTCCAAGTCTTCTACCTTTTCCTATTAACTCCCTCATTATAAGGTCTCATTCGAGTCCGCTAAACTTTTGACATGCCCTTTCTCACTAAGGCTCTTCAATAATATTCTTTTTATTTATTGCCTTTATTAAATTTGTAGCCATTATTCTATTAACTAATTGTTTCACATCCTTCTTAACCTTTTATTACCCATCAATATTGGGCTCGATGTTCAAGTCAGCTTTAGGCTAAATGACCTAATCGCCATTGGGCTTAACACCACATAAACCCTTAGAATTTAGTTTAAAAGACTAAAAAAGCTATAAAATATGAAGAAACCACACCTTTATCAATCGATATTAGCTAATGATGTGATTGACATTTTCCCTATGTGAATTTTACAGATAGGATCTTCAATTTTCTTCTTACTTGCATTTTACAAGGGAGTCTTCAAATTTCTTCTCACCCACGTTTTAAAAGTAATCCTTTGAATTTCTTATACCTTGCATTTTAATTACAAGTGAGTCTTCGGGTTTCTTCTCACCTGACATGAAATGTGACTTTGTTGAGTAAGAGAGAGTGGAATTCCTCAGGTGGATGTTGGGACAAATCGGCAAGTGTACTGAGTCACACAAGTAATATAAAATGGTAAAACCAAGTATCGTATCCCAGAGGACTCTCAGCGCTGAACAGTTGTGTGAAAACAAGATTAATTAACACTAAAAATAAAAGAGATCGTGGATTTGTATTGCAAGAATAATAAAATAAAGCAAAATAAAAGTGATCAGTGGCAAAAGAGCACAAAGATGAATGGAGATTTATTGATATGAGATGAGTATGTTGTTAGGGTTAGATTCCACCAAGTTCCCTCTCATGTATATAAGAATTCCTCTTTATTCATTAATGCTAACGTCCCTCACTAAAACACTTAAACCTGATGTCTCAATAAATAAGCATGAACCTAATTACCAGTTCATGCAATTCCTAGCATTCCTGGTAAAAGGATGTGAAGATCAAGAGGTTAAGACGACTAAGACCCATACTCTCATGTTTGAGCAATATAACCCTTAGGAGTAATTTAACCAAGACCTGAATTGAAAGGAACCTATCGGCACTCATGTAAATCACAGATCATGCTATTGTATAAGCAAGCAATAAGAACAGAAAAATCACTCTAACAATTAATGAAAAAGCATATGAAATTAAGAATCAATTCAAATACATTAGAGTTCACAAGGTTACATCTTTCCCCAACAACAAATAGAAATTAGTTCCCCATAGACATGGGGAACTCTATGAACAATGGAAGAAAAGAAGAAGAATGGAAAGACTAAGAATTGGCTAGAAGTGTATTGCTATGCTCTCTTCTGCCAGGGATGCAAAACCTAGAGCCCCAGGGTCCTTTAAATAGTGTCAGACGCGTCCCAAAGTGCGGCCCGGTCCGAAAGAATCAAAACAGAGCAGAAACAGGGCCCGATCTAGGTCATGTATCGCCCAGGCGTTGCAGGGAGCTCGCCTGGGCGAGATTTGAGGAACATGTTGGGCTTGGGCGTCAGATTTGGACTGCCCCTCTTTACTTAGATTTTACTAGATAATATGACAAACAAAGTTTTTATATTATTAGAGTAAAAGATAAGTAAAGATAGAAATACTGATTTCGTCTAGGTTTCAACCAATTCAAGTATACACTGACCAAATTTAGGAAGCAGGTTGCAATGCGGCAAAGAGCTCGACCAATGCCTAAAGTGAGGCGATTCACCAAAACAAAAACCTGGACTTGACCATTGCCTAACAGAGGGTCAATATCGCAGAAGAAAACTCAAATCCGACCATTGCCAAGCAGAGGGCCGATAGCAAAACTAAAACCTGGATTTGACCATTACCTTGCAGAGGGCTAATATCGCAGAAGAAAACTAAAATTCGACCATTGCCAAGCAAAGGGCCGATATCGCAGAAAAACTAAAGGTGCCAGATAAAACTGGGCTTAAAAGTGTTAGACCAAAGTTGTGCTTGAGAGAAATGAGGTGTACAAACCTCGTGAAAAGGGTGTACCAACCATGTGAATGAATGATAATGATATGAGGTGTACCAACCTCGTGAAAAGGGTGTACCAACCCTATGGATGAATGATACTTATATGAGGCGTACCAGCCTCGTGAAAAAGGGTGTAACAACCCTATGGATGAATGATAAAGATGTGAGGTGTACCAACCTCGTGAAAAGGGTGTACCAACCCTATGGATGAATGATAATCATGTGAGGTGTACCAACCTCGTGAAAAGGGTGTACCAACCTCGTGAAAAGGGTGTACCAACCCTATGGATGAATGTTAATGATGTGAGGTGTACCAACCTCGTGAAAAGGGTGTACCAACCCTATGAATGAATGTTAATGATGTGAGGTGTACCAACCTCGTGAAAAGGGTGTACCGACCATAATCATAGGCACTGGCAGAATAAGCATTATTCACAAAGCCAAAATAGGTAGACATGGTAAAGAAAGGGTGGAAGAAAGAAAAGAAATGCTAAAGATTACTAAACAAACAAAACACAACACAAACAAACATGAGATACGCACACACAATACATCACATCACAACACGAGACAAAACATAACACATACAACAAAAGACCTAAAACCGAACCGTTGGTCCCCGGCAACGGCGCCAAAATCTGGTGAGGTGTCGCAACCCACACAAATTTGATGTGCATAATTAATGCAGTATAGTACTAGGAAGTGACTCCTAGGTCGTCTCTCAAGGACCAATTTTGCGGTTCGGAATCGAGTCTAACACGAAGTGGGGGGGTTTGTAGAGTTTTGTTTGGTGTGCAGAAAAATTAAAACGCAGATGGAATTTAAATTATAACTCAGATGTAAAAACGTAATTAAATTTAACCAAAATAGATTTAAGTTTCATTAAACGAAATTAGATGTAGTAAAACATTTTACAATGCATTAAAACGAAATTAAAACAGTAAAAACGAAACTGCTACAGTAAATACAAAAATACAGAAAATAGTAAATACAGAAAACAGTAAAACAGTAAATACAGAAACAGTAAAACAGAAATTAAAATTACATCAATACATAATAACAGCAGTACAGAAAATACAGAATTTCAGAAACACAAATTACATTAATACAGAAATAGTAAAAACAGAATACAGAAAATAGTACAACAGTAAAACAGAAACAGTAAGAAAATTAAAAAAATAGAACTAAAATTGCTTCAGCATAAAATTAACTTGCAGTAAAACGAAATTAGAACAGTAAATAAAAACACATCATATGAAATTAAAGAAATGAAATTACAATAGACGAGTCATGAATTGAAATGGGGAAAAAAATTACAGTACAGCTTTAATACAAATTACTCCAGCAAAGAAAAGAAAGGAATTAAAAGAGAACATGTTGCACTTCCAAGAGAATAAATTGCGATGTAAGAAAATTGAAAGTAAATTTTTGAATGCACCGTTCCAACACAACACAAGGAAGAAAAGTGGCAGCTGAATGTTCCAGCCTCGACCGTAACCCCCTTTCTGCCGAGAATCAACCTTCACTTTTTTTCACTCAAACTTCCGAGAGAGAGCCTAAGTAAGTGTCAGCTCTCTCCCCTCCTTTTGCTCCAAGCCAGAAGTGATTCCTTTATAGGCAGTGAGGTTTCTTCTCCACCGTTCCTTTTTACTTACAGCTTTTGCATTTTTAAATGAAAGGTTGCTTCCAAGCTGGATGCGGAATTGTCTTTCAAAAGTGGTCGTGACATATGGAGTGTAACATGGAGGCAACATCTTTTTCTTTTTTCTTTTTTCCCAAGCCCATGAGTGCCTCTTTTATTCAAAGTAAGCTACATGTTCCTTCATGTGCACATGTGTTGCTACCAATATGTGAATGGGCCATGCAGAATTTGCTGGATGCAAGATGGATGACAGTTGTTTGCTGTGTGCGTGAAGTGCTGCAACGTGATGAAGTGTGGAAGCTTTTGCTACCTTTTTATCTAAGCTGTTGGATGAGGCCGAGACATGCTTCAAGCTGCTGGAGTGTGGAGGCTTCAGTTGGACGTCTGAAGAATGAGTGCAGGTCGTGGCACTTTCTGCTTGTTGCTGGTTGGAAGACATGTGAAAATGTTGGGCATGCAGCTGCTCATTTAATTAATCCAAAAGCAACGTGCTGGATGCAAAGTCATGGATGTTAGAGGTAACTTCAAGTGTTGTACCGTGCTACTTCTTGATGTGGGCTGCAGCTTTTTTTTTTATTTTGCTGCACGTGAATTTGCTTGCACATGGGCTGCAGCTGCCACCATTACTTCCAAGCACACACCTCAATTTTTAATACTCTTTGCTTTCCAAAAGAAAGTTGTGACCGTGTGTTATTTTTGAAGCATCACACCACATTTTTCTCTAACGTGGGCCATAGCATGTTTCTCATGTATATGTATTTGTTTTATTTCCAAAACTGTGGCAGCACTAAAACCGTGCACATACTTTATGCAGTAGAATGCTTTCACCAAGTAAAGAAAAATGTGCAACTATTTAGATTAATTATCCATGGACCCAGTGATGTGTTGCACAACTTTCATTTCTTTATTCCAACTTTCTTTTATGATGTGAAGCTTGCAACGTTGGAACTAATCCAAGCACCAATTATTTTAATTTAAATGCTTTCTTTTACGTGAAACATGCAAGTGTCATATTGCTTTTTCCATGTGCACTCCAGATTCAACAAGTTGCACCCTTTTTTCATAAAAAGAATAAAATGACCATAGTACCCTTCTACTTATTGAAAATTTTGTGGAGAGTCTTTAATTTATTTATTTCTTCTCTAATGTCTAAAATTGTATTTCCAAAATTTCCCTAAAATTAAAATTGCAAATAATTAGCTCAGAATATTCAAATTAACTAAAATAAGAATTTTCGATCAAATTAAGCACAATTAGGAAAAACAGGAAAATACCAGACAATTAAGCACAATTCCCTGATTAATTCTAGCACAATAAACTAAGTGAAATCAGTAAAATATCGACTCATCATTTACCTTAAGAAATTGCAAAACATTTTATACCATGGACTTTGCTTCAAGCCATACAATGACTTATGCAAAAGTCACATCTTTCCATGACCTTCAACAAATGACCCAAGTTGCTTTAGTAGACGTTTTTGTTGCAAGTGACCATGCATTAAAGTTTTTCTAATGTCCAATTATTTCGACACCAAATTATACTAGTTAACAATTTGTATCAAACAATGTTTTATCATAAGTGAGAAAATTTCACTATAGTATATTCCCTCCACTTATGTTAAACATTTCACATTAATCTTGCATTGGATATTTCTTTATCCACACTCGATATTCCTTTTTTTCTCTTCCCATTTGCATGCGTCCTCCTTATAACTTTAGATAAATCAACAAACATCCATGTCTGGTTCCTCTTCGAAGATTCAATCTCTTATTTCATGATACACTATGTTACTAACTGTTGGAACAATCGGTATCGTTCTAAGAGTATAACGCAGTGGAATAAAGTTAATAAGCGGAAAGCGTGTTACGGTCAAAACTTAAATTAAAATGGTCCGATTTAAAAATAAATTTTCTAAGAGAAAATTTATCGAACAGTTGGATGCTAAAAGTTTAAAGAGTGTAGGGAAGAGAAAAATCACACAAATGATTTTTATACTGGTTCGAATCAAAAGATTCTACGTCCAGTTGTTAATCACTATAAAAAGTGATTAACGTTTTACACTAAAAATATAGTTGTACAGATTACAAGATAATGAAATGAGTAAAGGATAGAAAACACCTTCCTTCGACAAACGAACCGGAAGAGCTTCCTTCGACACATGAACTTGAAGCAAACACTCTGCCAACTCGAAGAGAACCGCTCCGACTTTCAACACACGAAACGCGAGCTTCTCCTATTCACGAGACCAGGCAGAGCACCTTACCAACTCGAAGAGAACCACTCTGATTATCGACACACGAAACACGAGCTTTTCCTATTCACGAGACCAGGCAAGGGAACTGAACTAGCTTTTGAGAACTTCCTCAGACAAACTGTATTCTACAAAGGCTCTCTGTTCAAAAGTTATTTTCTGAAGTTCTCAAAGCACCTATTTATAAGCCCAGGGTCAGAAACTGAAAAGTCATCTCCCAACTGCCACAAATAATCTATTATCATAAGTGATAATCGATTATTTGAGTCCGTTATGGGGTTTTCAAAAATGTGATAATCGATTATCATGAGGAATAATCGATTACTCTAGAAACTTGGGCAATACTGAAACTGACAGAGATAATCGATTATTCTGTGCAATAATTGATTATTTACGCGATGACTCACTAAATACGAAAACTTCTAAGCGTTTTTACATCATTACAATTTATCCTATACATTTGTTTCTACAAAATGCGTTTAACAAGGACGCACTTAGAGTCTTCAACTCTTCAGCTTTTATCATCACCAAAACTTTACAGTAGCTTCAAGATACCAATGCTCCTCATTGGTAACACTAACCTCTTACACCTTTTATTGTCCTTATGAAGCTTTTAGGCTTTATACCTTATATCTTTTCAATTGTAGTAAAAACATGGAAACTGAGATAAACATACTCAAATTATTGTGTAGGTTTTTATCCATCGTCTCCCTATCATGTGTAAGCTGATAGATGGAGTCCAAATTTTTACATCCTAGCCTTCCCAAGTGAGAAATAGAAGGTTGATTCTTGTTTTCTAATGCTTTATTGTTTGACCCATTGAAACAATTTAATCCAAAGCTAGAAGAATTTACCTCAACATGAATTTTCTCTGGATCTCTAAACATAATAGTCATTCGAGTCTCGTCAAATATGATGTCCCTACTTATAAATATTTAGCTTTCCCAAGCTCTAACCTTCGCAACATATACCCTTCCACTCACTCAAAACATCTAATAAAGATAAACCTCTTTATTTGTGCTTCTGACTTATCTTCCTTAGCATGAGTAAATGTCAAGATACCTGTTGAGTATAGTAAAAACTATTTATGACATTAATCTCCCTTGTGTTTAATATACACATAAGGCCCTTTATGTATAACAGAAGAAATATGGGTTAAGCCCAAAATACAAATAAGAAATAATAACAAGCTAACTACTAAAGATAAAAGATAAAGATAATATATCTAACACTTCCCCTCAAGCTAGTGCCTTTAAATCATATGTACCAAGCTTGTTGCTAATATAATCCATGAAAACTTAGTGAAAACATCTGCTTCTACACTTGAGCGACACCAAATTGTTAAGGATTTGCAAAGAAAACATACAAGATGAAATACCAACCCATAAGACTCCCTTGAAGCAACAAATCTGGAGGTTTCCCCATATAAATTTCTTATTACAAATCACCATTAAAAAGTGTATTATTGATATCTAGTGGATAAAGAAGTCATTCTTGAAACACTACGGCTATAAATAAACTAACAAAAGTCATCTTTTCCACGGGAGAGAAAAACATATATGGACGGGTCAAACACAATGGTGACAAAAAGGAAGTCAAAAGAAGGTGTCTGATGGCACGATGCTTATCTGGTCGAGACGATCAAAATTGTGTGATCGTCGGTCGAAACTAGAACTCTAGTAGTGGCAGCGATAGACGATGGTGCTGCCGATAGTGACAAGTGTAGTGGCAGAGGCAACACAATTTTTTTCCTCAAAAGAACCTCGCTCTGATACCATGTTAATATAGTGAAAACTATGTATGAGATTAATCTCCCTTGGGTTGAATATATACATAGGGTCCTCTATTTATAATATAAGAAATATGGGTTAAGTCCAAAATACAAATAAGAAATAATAACAAACTAACTACTAAAGATAAAAGATAATGATAATATATCTAACAATACTAAACATCCTCAAATTCTCATAATGTGTTTGTTTTCTACTTTGCACCTTCATAGGAGTCTTGAACTTCATAGTATCTTATTGACTCTTTTATTAGATAGACGCCATTGTTTGACTATTCCCCTAAAATGGCTAAGATAAATCAACTCTCAATAACATGAACCTTACACACCAAAATGATTTTGCTCATCGTCTTAACAACTTTTTGTTTATGCTTCTAGCTTATCTTCCTTAGCATGTCACCAAATTTCAAGATACCAAACTCCCTCAGATTATCATAATGTGTTGGCTTTCTAGGTTTCATCTCCATGGGAGTCTTAAACTTCATAGTAGCTTATTGACTCTTGTTTATTAGACAAACAACATTGTTTATTGATTCCCCCTAAAAGAAATTAAACAAATCAACTCCTAGTAACATGAATGTTATACTCCAAAATGATTATGTTCATCCTCTTAATAAGTCCATTTTGTTAAAACTCATTAAACTAACCTTATACAAAGTTCAAACAATTGTCCATTTTGAGCACTTTAAGTTCTATTATTTATTGATTACGGTAAGTCACTTGTTAAATCTATGAGAAGTACTTGTCTTTCTTTTCAAGATATAATACCCTTCACCTTGAGTTCTAGATCGTGTTAAACCCCAAAGGTTCGCATGAACATACTTAAATGCTTTATTGGATACATGTTTATTAATCTCAAACGTCAATATAATATGATACTTTCCACATGTGCATAAATAACAAAACTCTAGTTTCCCTTATGAGTCCCAACCTTAAATGCGAACAACATCGTCTAATCTCACATTGTCTTAGTAGTCACATGCACATATATGATTAGTGTTGAACCACCCATTATGTAAAGACTGTTAGGAAACAGGTTGGCTTCGTTTTACACCAAGAGGGGGGCGGGTGAATTGGTGTTAGTTCAAAAACCAAATCTTTTCGCAATCTTGGTATGAAAATTCAAAGCTTTTGATCTTTTCTTGAAATGCAAGTAATAAAATTTCAGTGCAGCGGAAAAACGTAGTTGACTGCTAAACAATTAAAGTCGACTGAAAATAAAGAGTGCAGGGATAGAGAAAATCAAACACTGGTTTTTATACTGGTTCGGCCAACAATGCCTACATCCAGTGTCCTTCTAATCCAGGAAGCAAATGCACTATAATGGTTGCGGTTTTTACAACAAGGAATTTATAGAAGCACCACGCAAAAATATAAATCTCTTCTCTAACCCAAAACCAAATATAGTTGCACACACAAAACTAGAATTGCAACAAGAATCCCCTCTTCTGCAATCTGCACCCACGTCGAACAATCCTCAACGTGTAACCAGCACTCTTCACAGGATGCCAAGCCTATCACAGCACGCTTCACAGGTTGCCAAGCCTATCACAACAAACTTCACAGGTTGTCAAGCCTTTAGTCAACAGCAGCAGTCTTCACAGGATGTCAAGCCTATCAAGATCAAACCAGAAGCACCTTCTTGTGCAGATGTTGATCAACCAGTATGCGCAAAGAACTCCTCCCTTTGAATCTCTCTCAAGAAAGATCACCACCGTCTTCTTGGAGAATTCTTGGAGCTTCTAAGACAGAGAAATTAATCTGAAACAGGACAATGAAAATGTTAGATCACAAAAGTCTCAGAACAATTCGTGTCTGACTATTTATAGTTTTCTGTTATTTCATATTACATCTCAGTCGAATAGCCTACTAATTTAGTCGATTGTATTAAGACAATTATAACAGACAGTCAACATAAGGCTCCTCAGTCAACCAAATCAATACCCATTTAAGACAGTTGACCAAGTCAGTCAGACTTAACTAACTTTTGAAAAATATAGTTGTTAGAGCAAGTAAGCTTAACATAATTCCAAATATAATAGCAACACAGTCGAATGTGTAATCTATACTGTCGACTGACACATAAGAAAACACTTTGAAATTCTTTTCAACTCAAAATCTCACACAGCACAGTTTCACAAAGTCTGTGCAAATGTTTTAGCATAGTCGAATCCATTATGAGTGTATTCGACTGAACTAGAATTTTGTCACAACAAATATAAGTTCATAAAGGTGCTTATGATCTTTTTCTTTTCTGAAATGTGTAGTAATCAAAAATATTTTATCTCACATTTCAAGACAAGCATGTTCCACAATAATATCACATTGTCAAGCATAGGAACATACATTGCATATCATCAAAACATGTTTAGCATATATGACAAACAATAAAACACACGAACATGTAATACTGGAACATATGTATTGTTATTAAGCAGTGTGTTGTCATCATCAAAAACAAATTTGATATAGAGTTTGTGTTGTCAACAATCTCAACAAAGACTATTCTTCTTCATCCCTTTAGCAATGGTAGATGCCCCTTTAAAATCTTTGTATAGCTCTTTGCTCAATATTGGTTGTCAAACCCATAACATCAAACATATTAATCGACTCTCGATTGTCAAATGATGAGAAACGAGGAGATTGTTCTAATATTTAATTTAGGAGAGGATATTAATGTCACACTAAGAAAGATGTGAATGTAAGTGATAAGTCATAAGGTTGGTTGTTGCATGTTACCATGATAAGATCAAATTTATGTTCTTAAACAAAACTCTAAAAAATTCTCACAAAAAGAAAAGTCAATTATTTTTATCAAAATTCATGTCTCTCGTTAGGCATCATTTTATGAGATAAATTATGCAAAACCATCTACATTCTACATTAATTCCTATTTAATTGACTTTTAATATCTATTAGTAATTAACTTATTTTTAGTTCTCATTAATATTTCACTTATTTTTTAAACTTTCCATGTGATCATTCAACCTCATAATTAGAAATATAATAAAAGTCATAATAAAAACTCAAAATTACATTGATCCCATCAACATCATATCATCAAACAAATTCCATCTAACTCAATGCCCTATACAAACTTCTTTTTCTTAAGAAAAACTATAAATCCTTCTTTATGTTCTTTGAAAACTATAAGTCTTTCTTTAAGTTCTAGTTTCAAAGAACTTCTTCACTAGACACATGTGGAAGGCGCAACTTGAATCAATGACTCATCTTCTATATGTATCTAACATTAACATCATTAAAACTTTAACAAACTCGTAACTATCAAATGTTATAACAATATTAACATATTCTCTTTTGAAATGATAATTTGTATTCCTATCTTTTTCTAGATATAAATAGTTTACCTTGTAGTTTTAATTTTGAAACACTCAAATTTAATTCATTATCATTTTCTTTAGACTGTTAAGTTTTTATAGTTCTTTAATTTAAATTGAGATTTATATTTTCTCATTGTTCCTTGTTAAATAATAAAACATTTTTAAAGTATTTAAATAATTTAGAAAGATAATAAAACCAACAAATTCAGTTTCAGTTTGCTCATAATTTATTATTATTCTTTAATCTCTACTTATCTAATATTCAAAATTGTTAATTAAGATATTTTTTTTCACTATAAGAAATATATGATTTTAAAATTCAAAATTATTGGTTAATATATTTTATTTTATAATTTCTTTTTCAACCATAAAGAGAAATAATAGATGCGCCTAAAATATAGGTTGAACATCGTGAATAGAAAAAATGTATTTTAAAAAGTATATTTTTGGCGGTTCAAAAACTTTTTGTTATATTAAGTATATATTTAAGAAAAAAGGATTAGAAACTCATTTTTTTATCACACAGTTTTTAATTTATTCTGTTTTATTAGTTGAAATTTATAACGCACCTAGATATTCATACCTGATATACGATATAGGTATCTATCCACAACACTCGTGCACCGTCTTTTCTTTTTGATGTTCAAAAACGAAAAAAAAAAATAGAATGTCGGTGAGTGCATATTTTGGGACAAAACTCCGAAGTTTTTCTTAGACATGATGGATAATTATGATTAAGGATGATAATGGATCGGTCTCGCAATCTAAAATTGTACCTATTATTTGACCGGTTGTGAATATATGTTTAGAAAATATTTCCGAATATTTTAAAATATGTGAGTACTTATGTAAATCTGTAAAAAAATAACAAAAAAAATTTATTTTATATATTTTTAAAATAAAATTTAAATAAAATTACAATATATATAATATAATATAAATTAAATTAAATATAAATTAAAATTTAATTTTAATTACATTTAACCTAATAAAATATAATTTTATTTTATTTTTAATTAAATTAATTAAAAGAATATATAAATTAATTCTTTTTATTATTTTTTGCGGATAACAGGTATCCGTGGGTCGGATAGTATACTACTCGTATTTGACCCGTTTAGAAGCGAGTATTAAAATATCTTCTATCCGTTACTCAAAGATATAGTAAATATCCGTGGATTATAACTACTTGCCGTGGATTTTATGTAAGACCCATGAAAAATATGTATTTTAATAAATAGTAGTAAGTTTAGCATTATTATTAGTAGTAATATATAGAAATTATAATTAAGGTTAGAAAATTTTAAATTTATGATAGAAAATTATAATTTCAGAATGGGGGATTTAAAATTTTGAGAAATTATTTTAGAAGGTTTGTGAATAGTGAATAGTAAAAAGTAAATAGTAAAAACTGAATAGTAAAAAATAAATAGTAAAAAGTGAATAGTAAAAACGAAAAATAAATAAATAAATAATATAAATAAATAAATCAAATATTCTGAAAGAATGAAAATTCTTAAGTATTAAGGAAAGGTTGGTAAGTGGTGGTTGAGATTAAGATGTTAATTTAATAAAATAATATTAAAATAATATTAAAAAATTAGTAAATAGTAATTTTTTTTTTACTATAAATAGCCAAGGAGGGAGGAATGATTCCACACAAGAAATAAGAGAGAAAGAGAGAAAGTGAGAGAAGGAAAGAATTTAGCAGAAAGTTTTAGAAGAGTATAGGTTCTAGAAGGTTTTCGGAGGAACAACTTCGGAGTGGGAAACTAAGTTTGGAAAAGAGGTAAGGGGAGCTAACCTTTCTATGTTTTAAATTAATACTATTCATGTTTTGAATTATTATGTGTGCCTATGTGCTGGTTATATAACTATTTAAGTATTAAAATTATGTGTTATTATTGATGTAAAACTATGTTGTTGTTTTGAATCTGTGAATAAGAAATTTGTTAATAACATGTTGAGGAACACTTTGGAAGACCAGGTTCTTCAGTTGTCCATTGTGACACACATCGCTCTCCTGGAAGTCAACTCGATTTGTTTTTTTAACTAAATTCTTATTAAACAGATTATTTTGCTGATTTTATGAAATTTGTGTTGAAGTTATGATATTATGTTGGATGTGAAATTATAGTGTTTGGGGCAAAATAGAGGAAGTAAGGGGAGCTAACCTTTCTATGTTTTAAATTAATACTATTCATGTTTTGAATTATTATGTGTGCCTATGTGCTGGTTATACAACTATTCAAGTATTAAAATTATGTGTTATTATTGATGTAAAACTATGTTGTTGTTTTGAATCTGTGAATAAGAAATTTGTTAATAACATGTTGAGGAACACTTTGGAAGATCAGGTTCTTAAGTTGTCCATTGTGACACACCTCTCTCTCCTAGAAGTCTACTCGATTTGTTTTTTTAACTAAATTCTTATTAAACAGATTATATTCTACTGATTTTATGAAATTTGTGTTGAAGTTATGATATTATGTTGGATGTGAAATTATAGTGTTTGGGGCAAAATAGAGGAAGTAAGGAGAGCTAACCTTTCTAAGTTTTTTTTTTTAAATTATAAAATATTTTTTACTATTTATCTATGGAAAATTTGTGTGCAATTACTATTAATGAAAAAACTATGTGCTTGTTGTATAACTATTTGAATATATCTTGTGAGGGGCTGAGGAAAGTTAAATTTTATCTTAGGTATTTAATTCATATTTCTTGATCATGAATCTGAAAATAATTATATTGGGATTTAATATTGGTAGCTATTTATCTCTTTTTGTGAGATTTAGTTTCCATATCCATGATTTTATTGTTCTATATTTTTTGAGTTACCACAGTAAAACCTTGATCCGTAATTCGTTTACCGTTAGATTAAGCTCAAATTTGGATATATGCTTCATGAGATAAATTATTTTGATTTGACTGGTCAGATTTGTGATTGGAGTTCTGTATAGAGAGGAATTAATTTCGTAACTTTGAATATAGATATAACTATTTGATTTCTGCTGCTAAGTTTCCATGGTAAAACATAATTTCTTGCCTAGAGAACCGTTAGATTGACCCAAAATTTTTATATATGGTTACTAAGACTTATAATGTGAGTTTGACCGTTTGGATTATCAATATAATGTCCCAAGTTAGAGATATAGATTTCGTATTGAGGTATCTGGCTTAGTTCTATCTCTAAACCATCTAAGGAAAGAATTAAGAGATTCACTTCATCAACCGTTGGATCAAACCGAAAATTTTATTACAGAGTTTAAATATATATTTTTTTAGTTTTGACCAGAAGTATCTTCAATAGGAAGTCAGAAGCTATAATGAATACACTTATAGTGTTCCAATAATCTTAAGTGTTTGATTACCTGAACTTTTATTGTTGGTTATATTGTAAATTTTACTGCAGTTAGTACAGTTGTCCAAAAATTATGTATCTGGTGTCTAGAGAAAGAATTTTGAGTCTAGAACCCAATAAAGAAAGAATCATCTCATTTAGAGTTATGTAGAGAGAGTTATGAATAAAACAATAAGCAAAGGTCAAAACTGAAAATACCAGAACGTGAGTAAATTTACGAATTTTAATAATTTTACTGCGGCTAGACCTCTTGTCCAAAAATTACGAGTTTGATGTCCAGAGAAAGATTTTTGAGTCTAGAATCCAATAAAACAAGAATCAATGCATTCGGAGTTCTGTATAGAAAATTATGAATAAAACACTGAGTAAAGGTCGTTTTGACAACAACCAATTTTACAAGGGTAATTATGTTTTTAATGCAAAATATGATGTTTCCTCTTCTTTCTAGTGGAAAAGAATAATGATTGAGTAGAGACCAGAAGTAACTAAGAGAAAATGATTAAGTTAAGAGAGGGATTTTAAGTGTTTGAAAAATCAACTAGTTGATATAGAAATAAACAGATGAAAATGGGAAAGAACGAGAAGAGTTAGTAATTTATGAGAGCATGTAATTAGTTCGTGATTGAGCACGGTTGTTTAATGAGAGCATGTAATTAGTTCGTGATTGAGCACGGTTGTTTCGATACATGTTAATGAGAGCATGTATTAGTTCGTGATTGAGCACGGTTGTTTCGATACATGTTAATGAGAGCATGTATTAGTTCGTGATTGAGCACGGTTGTTTCGATACATGTTAATGAGATCATGTATTAGTTCGTGATTGAGCACGGTTGTTTCGATACATGTTAATGAGAGCATGTAATTAATTCGTGATTGAGCACGGTTTATCGGTATAGTTCTCGTAAATCATACTATTCGTTTGTAGTTTCGTCAAACGAGTATTATACTAATAAATTCTAGTCTCGTCAGAGATTAGAGATTCGAGTGTCACTTCCTTCTGCGCGAGGAGGTGAATGTCTCGCCTATAACTTTGGCTCGTGCTGAGTATAGTGCATCGGTGTGCGTAATATCGATGTTTTTACTCGTTAGTCCTTGAAGAGTTAAGGGAGACAGGTCTGATGTTGCGACTGAAGACGACTCGAATCATATGCTATTGAGAGCAGCTCGTGTTGACAAAAATACAATGAAATGATTACCCTAATAAAGGAAAATCAACTATTATTGAGGATAGGATATGACGAACAAGGAAAAAGTACCACTCCAAGTGTAGAATTTCTTTTTAGAATTCGATAATCATGTGAATGTTTGGATGAGTATAGTTTATGATGATTATGGTATATTTATGGTATGATTGAGTAATTGATATGTATGCTATTAATTTAAATATACCATGTTGTTTTCTGTTGCATTAGCTCACCCTTACTTGCGTGTGCATGTGAATACGATGATCGTATAATGTGTGATGTTATACGGGAGCAGATGGAGAAATGGCAATCCAGTTCAAGCGGGAATAGAGACGGAAGAATAGTTGATAAGAGTTCGAGTTATATTTATAGATGAGAAGTTGAAATCTGAGTTTTGTGTATCGAGAAAAACTTTTATTCCTCGTTTTTATGACCGATCTATCATATCAAGAATGTAATAACTATATTATAGTTTAATACTATAATTATTAGGATGTTCCATTTTACGTGCCTATAGATTTTTTGTCATTCCTAACTATGAGATCGAACTAAAACAGTGATTAAACATTCATGAATGCTGATTATTTCAGACAATAAAATAATAATTATAACATTATATAATATGTAGATATAACACTAAAAGATTATTGTTATAATTTAATAAAAAACTAAACTAAAAATAACCCATTTTATAAACGTTTAACATTCAAAATATACAGAGAAATAATTAAATAGAATACACAATAATACTTAAACACAAGTTTCGGCAACACAAAATGATGCCATTTATTAATGACAAGTTTAAATTTAAAATAGAAATAAGTGATAAACATTTCACTTTTTATTTTAAAAAAATTAAAATAATATTAGATCAATTGTTTTCTCTCTCACGAAGAATATTAAAGTTCAAATATACTTGCTTATAAATTGTATATCCTCTTTTATTTAAGTTGATTTTCCTTCCACATAAGGTCGAACATTAAGTCTATTAAGAGATATAATTATGATTAATCTTATTCAATATTACCATGATATTTTCTCAATATATTAAATATCACGTAATTAATGAGAAAAAAATACGCCATAATCACCATTTTCCTATATAAAAAGAAAAATATGAGAAAGACAAGAACAAAAAGAGAAGAACAATATTCAATATCGACTCTAGTGCTTTAGTACAGATAAACTTAAACTTTATGAACAACTTTTTCTGGAACAATTATATTGTTCCAAAAAAAAAATTTACCGATATTTACAGGTTTTTTGAATTTTCAACTTTTTTTTTTGTTGTTGCTAATTTATCGATTTTTGTATGTTTTAGTTTTAAATTGATTTTATAGTTTGAAAGGACGAATTGGGCTGATTTTGAGAACAATAATTATACCAGAGGAAGTAAATATACAAATATTAGTCATTTTAATTAACTCAACACTAGATGACTGTAACAAAATAAGTGCACCCTTTTACTTAATTGAGAAATTTGTTTACTTGGTTATACAAAGTCTTGTTCGATTTAGCATTATTGTACTTTAGTTGTTTACTAGCTGGCACTAGGTGTGTCTGTCTGAATCGGTTACCGTGTTTGGGCGACCTTAATAGAAACAAATCACGTATTGGTGACTAGGAATCTGAACAATTAACACATGTTCTGTCTCACTCTTAACTAACCCCATCTAATCTTTAGCAACA
Source organism: Vigna mungo (assembly GCA_036885675.1). NCBI lineage: Eukaryota > Viridiplantae > Streptophyta > Magnoliopsida > Fabales > Fabaceae > Vigna > Vigna mungo. The sequence continues at coordinate 23,682,610 of CP144699.1, forward strand.
CTTTATTAAAACCCCGACACACACTGAATATCAGTGTGAGAAAAATGAAGTTGTGTTTACTTGTGGCGGTGTTGCTGGTCACAGTCACAGTGGTTTCATGTGGCAATGTGAGCTACGATGGTCGCTCCCTCATCATCGATGGCCAACGCAAGCTTCTTATCTCTGCTTCCATTCATTACCCTCGAAGCGTTCCTGCGGTGACACTGCACAGCACCCCTTCTTTTATTTCTTCGATGTGGGACATTACAGTTATCTGACAAGTGATGTGTTTGTGGCAGATGTGGCCTGGTCTTGTTCAAACAGCGAAGGAAGGAGGGGTAGATGTGATTGAAACCTATGTTTTCTGGAATGGCCATGAGCTTTCTCCTGGCAATGTGAGTAGTATGAAGTCATTTATAATGCACTGCATAGTTTATCTTTGCTTAAACTTGTTGGTAAGCATTTATTTCAGGAAATCAAAAAGTTAAAGTAGATTGAGGTTCTTTTATAAGTTAAAATCAACTTATGTTCATAGCTTTTGTAGATGTTTCTTTGTTTAACCTCTTCAAAAGTTGAAGAGCATAAGTTAATTAGTTGGAAGACAATAGATACTCTTAGAGGTTATAGTGTGATGTAAAATTTTGTAAGACTTCCCCACTCTTACTTGAAATTGGGAACTTGATGTAGTATTACTTTGGAGGAAGGTTTGATCTGGTCAAGTTTGCGAGGACTGTTCAGCAGGCTGGGATGTTGTTGATTCTTCGAATAGGCCCATTTGTTGCAGCAGAATGGAATTTTGGGTGAGTAAGCATTTTTTTGCGAATCTTATTCGGTTCTAAACGATTGCTTCAAGTTACAGTGTCTTATGGTGGAGAAATTAAATAATATTAACCAGTTTTACGAAGTGGAATTCAATTTCATAATTCTTAACAATAGCTGTATGTTACAGTGGTGTGCCGGTGTGGCTACATTACGTTCCAGGCACGGTATTCCGGACTTATAATCAGCCTTTCATGGTATGTCTCTGTGCTTTGAATTATAATTGTAACTCATACCATCGTAGTGAAATTACTTTGATTGTCTAACTTTGTTGTCCCTTTCTTGGGGTTCAGTATCATATGCAGAAGTTTACAACATACATAGTGAACCTTATGAAGCAAGAGAAGCTTTTTGCTTCACAAGGGGGTCCCATAATCTTAGCTCAGGCAAGTATAACCTTAAACATTGCAATTTATTCGCAGTGTCTCTGTTTGTATTCTTAGGATGGTCATTATGAATTTGCATATGAACTACTATTTTTGGTAGCGTTCCATCAATTTGCTTGTCAACTTTGTCCTCTGAACATATCGTACCCAATGACTCCATTTAGCATCTTCACAATTTTGCAGATAGAAAATGAATATGGATACTATGAAAATTTTTATAAAGAGGATGGTAAGAAATATGCCTTGTGGGCTGCAAAGATGGCTGTGTCTCAGAATACTGGTGTCCCTTGGATAATGTGCCAACAATGGGATGCTCCAGATCCTGTGGTAAGATTATACTCTCTTAGAGATGTTATTACAATACAAACTCAAAATAAATTTAGATTTGTAGTTCTTGTTATGAGAAGATAATGAAAACTTGCAATCATAAGTAGGAAATGTCATAAATATACATTATGCCGTGCTTCAAAATTCTTAATTTTTGCTGTTAATATTTTTAATTTTTTTTCTTCTTATTTTAAATATCTGTGTTGCTGGTCACATTTAGATGGTAACCAATTCATGATTCTTTTTCAGATTGATACATGCAATTCATTCTACTGTGACCAATTTAAACCCACTTCTCCAAATAGGCCCAAAATTTGGACTGAGAACTGGCCTGGATGGTATGCTTGATCACTTTAAACCTTCCCTGCAGTCCATCATTCATATTTTGCTTCACAGAGTCCATTTTATACATGTGATTATGTATGTCATGAAAATGCTTTGTGGTGAATGTTTACAAATAGACATCTTATTTGTTGGGCATAATTCAGAAATGTTTTTTATCCATTTTCCATTGACAATTATGTATCAAGTAAAACTGAACTTTTTCACTCAAAAAGGTTTTGGAGGTGTTTGGCAATTTTCAAAAAACAGATATTTAGGTAGATTGGAGCTGGGTTATATATGTTGGTATTTGGCGATCTACTAAACTTTAAGAAACCAATTCTCACCTGAGCTAAATTTGATATAAAATTATTTCTCAAAAGTCAAACACATTTTCTTTCCGTCTCTCTCTAGTTAAACATAAATGATCATTGGATAAGTTATACATAAAGGATGACTCGTACATGGGGCGATTCAAGCACCGTATCTGTTTTCTCACCAATTGCAACTGCTCAAATCGTACATATCATATTGTGAATTTTGCAATACTGCCAACCATGCATTTGATATAGAAATTCAATATTAGGACTAGTTTTGGACTAACCTGAACCCAGTTTTGAACTGGTTTGACTCCATAAGACTTGTGTTACTGGTTCCATACTTCCACTCAATACCATTTAAACTACTTTTAGAAATTGCCAAAGTGGAGAAACTATCGTTCATGGATTTTAAAAGGTGTGCAATAATAACCTAAATGCATCCGCTAGAATCAGACCTAGGAAAATAATAAAAATATGAAACTTCGAAAATCTAGTCTTTTCAGTTTACTTAGAACTTTAACTAGAGATGGTTTTCTTTGTCCTTCTATTTTCCCAGGATAGAGAAGTTAAAAATGTGCAATAGTTGATATTTGAGTTTGATCTTGCAATAAGAATGTATCTCTCATTTAGTGCTCTTCTGTCCTGGGATTTTTTATTGTTTTAAGGTTTAAGACTTTTGGGGGCAGAGATCCTCACAGGCCAGCAGAAGATGTTGCATTTTCTGTTGCTCGTTTCTTCCAAAAAGGTGGAAGTGTACACAATTACTACATGGTACAGTTTTTTTTTTCTTTTTCTAAATTAGACTGTTCGCACTGTATTAAATAACATTAAAGGACTTCTGAATGATATGCTATGTCTTAATTTATTTTCCTCTTGTTGATCTCTTTCTATTATCCCTGTTGATTAGTATCATGGAGGAACAAATTTTGGACGAACAGCTGGTGGTCCATTCATTACTACAAGTTATGACTATGATGCCCCCATAGATGAGTATGGTAAGACATCTAACTAAAGTTCTTCTAACGTTGTAATTAATTTATGCTCAGGTCTCTTAACCGTATATTGAAAAATGTTCCTACTTCTTACAATCAATGCTAAAGTTCACTGCTTAATAAATTTATAATATAATGACAGGGCTACCTAGACTTCCAAAATGGGGACATCTTAAGGAACTTCATAGAGCTATCAAGTTATGCGAGCATGTACTGCTTAATGGGAAACCAGTTAATGTCTCCCTTGGTCCTTCTGTGGAGGTATCTTCCTTCTGTCAAACATTAACGGCTAGTACAAATATATTGCCTCTTGTTTAGCTATGAACCCTATTGGAGATTCATATCAACTAGAAATAAGATCAAATTGTAATATATATAAGTGGATTGCAAACTTCATTTTACAAGTTAGTTTTGTGAAGCTAAATTATATATAAATCCACTTATGTGGTATCATAGCCATCCCACAATGGAGAGATAGAGCAGTACATTTTTTTGTGTTTTTAGTCAACCATGCCATTAGACATAAACAAGTTTTTCTTTATCTTTTTGCATACTAACAGAACTTTCTACAGTAAGGTATGATAATTTCTTGAATTGGTAATTTCCTCCTTTACAACTATAATGATTATAAGCTAGACTTGACAAAATAGTTCTAGTGGACACATGTTGCATTATCTTTGTCCAATGTTATTGGTAAGGGATGTTGCAGAATTTTCATGACTGGACAGTCTGCAGTTTAGTTCAAGGAAGTAAATTTTAGCTTTGTAATATTGTCAGTTGTTGGAGAGACAACTATTCTTGAGCCTCCACTTAATAATTTAAACCTGTAGAGTTGGTCCTTGACATGGCATTGTGCTTCTATAACACCAAATCAATCAAGCTTTAACAATTGTGGGGTCCACCCTTGCATCCATCCCTAAACTTAATCCATTCATCTGGTATTATAAGCCATTTTGTACTAACCATTGTTTTGCTTTTGCAGGCTGATGTCTATACTGACTCATCCGGAGCATGCGCTGCTTTTATTTCCAATTCTGATGATAAAAATGATAGAACAGTGGAATTTCGGAATACGTCATATCGCTTGCCAGCTTGGTCAGTCAGCATTCTTCCTGATTGCAAGAATGTAGTGTTCAACACAGCACAGGTAAGTTATTGCTGTTCCAACGTGGTTGACATCATTCCTTAATAATGTATTTACATAGAAATCATCATTGAGGGCTTAGTTTAAATTTGTAATCTTTGCTATAATAAATTTTAGTGATGCCAAAGATTACATTCGAATTCTGGTCTGCACGGTCCTCTAAAATTGATGAAAAATTTGCAGGTTGATGATAAAAACAGAATTTGACTTACACCTAAAACAAAATCTTATCAATCCTACTATTAGCTGTCAAAGTTTTGATGTTTAGATATATGCAATCAACTGCTATGAAACTGAAATTGATACTTGCATGGCCTATATCACTGTCAAAACTAGAACTTTCTCTTTAATAGAAATTGTCATCATAATTAATTCCCCCCTTTTCTGTTCACCCCAATCATATTAACAAATGTGACAAATTATTATTGCATGGATCTCTTTATACACTTCTTTTGGTTATTGTTTTTAGTCATGAAATTTTGTACAGGTTAATTCCCAGACAAATGTAGTTGCAATGATTCCCGGAAGTTTGCAGCAATCAAATAAAGGTGTAAATTCTTTGATATGGGACATTGTGAAGGAGAAACCAGGAATATGGGGAACAGCAGACTTTGTCAAAAATGGTTTTGTTGATCTCATCAATACTACCAAAGATACCACTGACTACCTATGGCATACCACAAGGTTTGTCTTAGGATAAAAAATATTTGAAGTGCACATATTGATCAATTAAAAGGAATAAGGGTAAAAGATACACATGCCTATGCATAATATTGCACTAGTATTATTTAAATTTCTTTAGTAAGTAATCCCTATAAAAATGTAGATCTTAGAGTTATGCATTATTTACCTAGCATATACCTGCATCTTTGATGAAGAAAATATTAATGAACATTTTGATGTGGCTAAAGCAAGGGGAAGGTAACGGTTTATAGGAAAATACTAAAACTTGGAATGACGAATTAGTAATGGTACTCCAGCAATTAAAGTAAAAATGTTGACTTCCCATTGTCTTAAGTCTACTAATTACCAGAATTGCTATCAGTAAAAAGTAAATCTGGATGTCAATGACTTGTTATAGTTTTATGTTATTATGGATAAAGTTATATTTTTGTGCTCCATTCCTTCCCAGTTAACTGTAAACTGTGAAAAACATGCTTAATATCTCTTTGCTTGGACATTCGTTGTGCTATAGGCTTTAGGATTCTAATAAATTTTATGAAATATGAATTGGTGTTCTTCAAAAGGCCCAGGAGGGGTCGTAATGATTATAGTTAGAATCTGTGCTATATTATCAATGTTGCTTCTTTTCATAATCAATTATAAACTCATTTGTATGGTGTGATATACATTAACTTGTATAATTTATTATAGCGTATTTTGAATGTGATCAATGCTCAATTTTCTATTGATGGCAGTATATTTGTTGGTGAAAATGAAGAGTTCTTGAAAAAGGGAAGCAAACCAGTTCTTCTAATTGAGTCTACAGGTCATGCTCTCCATGCTTTTGTGAATCAGGAATATCAAGGTTATCTTCTGATAGATAATAAATTTATTACTTTATATTTTATTAATCAACTCTCATTGTGTGTTCAAGTGAGACTTGTGAGTCATTATGAAATTCAGCACATGCAACTTTTCCCCTTCTCTTCTCTTGAAATTGCATTTCCCTTGCCTTCCAAAGTGTTAAGAATAAGATGTTATTTATTAGAGATAATTACGTACCCATCAAATGAAGTAAAATGAAATTGGAGGGGTTTCTCTTTTATTTTCAGAACTATATAAAATTGTTATTCTAAGATTGAACATCAGTGGAATTTTTAAATTTAAAATTAGAATTATATTTTGTTTCTGAAACAGATGCAAAGTCTGAATTGTTAAACCTTGGGGGAGCTATATAATTTGAACATTGACTTCTTCCGTGCCTTATAAATCACCAATTTGTATACATGGGACTTGTGTTTCCTTAACATGAATGTATTTTCACTTTCCTGTTATTTAATGTGTCTTGTATTATGTTATTGTGCAAATCTAAAACTGGCATTTTAAACCAAAATAATATATAAATATCTTAATTTAGTAAATAAGAAATTCAAGCCTTTGTTCCACATTTATATAAAGTGGATAAATATTCACTTTTCAAAATAATGGAAGGAAGAAAAGAAACAGACTTACTTCAATATCTGTGACTTGCTTTCCCATGTAGTTACTAGCATTCAGCTGCATTGTCACATTAGAAACAATTGTGTTACATGCATTCATTCTGTTTGTTACTAGCATTTGAAAACTATCGAATTGCAACACTTCAAAAGAGTACATGAGGTAATTCATGAACTCCGATAAACACAAGCTGTAACAAATGATTTTTATCTCTTGTTATTTGGTAATTTTAACCTTTTGTCCTTTAGGTACTGGTACTGGAAATGGTACACATTCGCCATTCACTTTTAAGAATCCCATCTCCCTCCGAGCAGGGAAAAATGAAATTGCTTTGTTGTGCTTGACAGTTGGCTTACAGGTATATTCCTCTGTTTTAAGCTACTGTTGTAACTCCTAAGAAATACAAATTTCTTACCATGCTACTTTTTTCATTATGGTTTAGACAGCTGGACCCTTTTATGACTTTGTGGGGGCAGGACTCACAAGTGTGAAGATTAAGGGACTGAACAATGGGACGATAGACTTGTCTTCATATGCTTGGACTTACAAGGTACCTTTTCACCCTTTTCCCACCCATCTTTGAAATGCTGCTCAATTTTTTATAGACCCTTGATAGTGGTATTAGCCGTGGAAATTTATATTTCATGCTTTCTCAGATTGGAGTGCAAGGAGAACACCTAAAGCTATACCAGGGAGATGGGTTGAGTAATGTCAACTGGACATCTACTTCACAACCACCAAAAATGCAGCCATTGACATGGTACAAGGTAATGAATGCAAATTATCAATACATCTTTCATTTAGTTTGTGTCTCTTGGTAAAGTATCTTTTAAAATTGCAGACTATTGTGGATGCTCCACCTGGAGATGAACCAGTTGGATTGGATATGTTACACATGGGCAAAGGTCTAGCCTGGTTAAATGGAGAGGAAATAGGAAGATATTGGCCTAGAAAAAGTGAATTCAAGAGCGAAGACTGTGTGAAGGAATGTGATTACAGAGGCAAATTTAATCCCGACAAATGTGACACTGGTTGTGGAGAACCAACACAGAGATGGTAAAACTATTGACAATAATAATTTCCATGAAATTGATGAATTGAAATGCAGTCTTTTCCTTTTTTTTCATATGCAGAAAAAAATTACTGTCATAAACTGGTACAGAAGTTGTTGAAAATGTTGTCAGGTGCCAACCCTCTTAACCAGAAGAAATAGGCAAAGTAAAATACTAAAATCAGATTTTGTGTACAAATCGATGCAGTTTGTGCTGGTGGACTGATCCCTAACAGATTCTTTATGTACAAAATAATTGACAAGCATTGTTCATAATATTAGGAAGGGGATACAATTGAAAGCTAGTAGGTTCTGTATGTTGTGCTTAATTGTTCATAATTATGTCCTCGATTTCTGGAATGAATTAGAACCCATAGTACATTCTTTCAATTTACTTTCTTTCGTAGTTCCTTTTACATCATTTGCAAATATAAAAATTCGTCTAAAATAGAAACTAGAAAGCTTCATGATTTATCATAATTGTAAAGAAGTAAAAATTTATTTTGGTAGGTCTCGAGAGTTATGCATCATTCTTCTTGTTTTAATGAAACATTTTGTATTTCCTATGCATCAGGTATCATGTTCCACGATCCTGGTTCAAGCCATCAGGAAATGTCCTTGTTCTTTTTGAGGAGAAAGGTGGAGAACCAGATAAGATTAGGTTTGTGAGACGCAAAATATCTGGTGCGTGTGGCCTTGTTTCTGAGGATCACCCCTCGGTTGGACTCCTTTCTCAGGGTGAAGATAAATTACAGAATATCAAAAACATTCCTTTTGTCCGTTTGACCTGCCCCAGTAACACTCATATATCAGCTGTGAAGTTTGCTAGTTTTGGAACTCCCTCTGGATCATGTGGATCTTTCCTCAAGGGAGATTGCCATGATCCCACTTCTAGCACAGTTGTTGAGAAGGTATATCTTTTGGCAATTTTTTGCATTGCATTTGGGGTGGTATTCTCTACTAGTATCTATTAATATTTTCATTTTCAAAACTAACTACACAATTAAGGGATAACCTTATGCTATAGGGTTCTGATTAACTGTGCTAACAATCCTGTTAGCTTGGCTGTGTGTGTATTATAAACAACAATAAATAATTGCTAAAGGAACTAATCACAATTAATATGACTTACTCTTGGCTGGTAAGATCTTTCATTCCTCTTAATGTGCTATGTTTTTGTGGGGAGAAGTTGATCCATGAACCTTATGCATACCAAAGCAACATCCTGAATCCCACATTCAAAATATTGAAATACTTGTTACTTGAGTTTATCATATCCTTAACTGAACTTTAATCTAGGTGGCCACCCATTATTTAATAGAGAATGATGTTTCGTGCAGTGTTTCATTAAATGTTTGTTTGTTCTTTTATTTTGAATGATGATAGTACTGATAGAATTCCATAAACTTCGTTGTTGTTGCAGACCTGCCTAAACAAAAACGACTGTGTCATAACATTAACTGAAGAGAATTTCAAGACCAACTTGTGTCCTGGTTTACCAAGGAAACTTGCAGTGGAAGCGGTTTGTAGTTGATTATCAATTCCGGAAGAGCATTGCATTACACCATTTATTTTACCAACTTGGCTGCATGAAAAAGATGAAAATTTTGCTTGTATTAATATTAATATTAATATTATGGACATGTATGGCAGGGAAATTTGCTGTAAATGCATGTATCTTTCAATGAATTTGGATTTCACATGCATTGAGAATCAATGCATTTTGGGAGAGCATATCTCCGGTGAAAAAAAACAACTGCACTCCTACGATCTGAGCGTTATTTGTTTTTTTAAATATATATGTTATAGTTAAAATTATTATTTTACGGAAAATTATTGAAAGGTTAGGATATTAGACAAAAGCATCCAAATGGATTTTTTTTTTCAAAATTACAAAAAGTTTACAAAAGTTGATCAATTGTGTTAATGTGGTAGGTACGATTTCATTGTAAAAAGAATATGTTGATATAACTTCATTCTCTTTCTGGTAATTTTCTTTTTTAAATTTTAATTGAAGTCGTATATTTAGTACGATAATACGTAGTTTTGAAGTCATGTTAATTTAGTAAGATTTCAGTATATTGTATTATAAGAATTGAAGTTATGTTAATATATGATTTTGTGTTTTGTATTGTGATATAAATTAAAGTTATATTAATTTGTTATGTATTTAGTGTTAAAAATAAATTAAAATTATGTCATGTTAACACAATTTTACTTTTTAGATTCGGGTATGGATTCGAGATCGAAAACGCCTCAGGTTCTTCCTTTTTTTCTCCGCCAATCCGAATTTCTTCAACACTTCTTTCTGTTGTACCGAACGGTTATGACTTGCAAGTTAGCACTCCGACGCTTAAATCAGCAGAGTCACAACGATTTTAGTGTAAGTATGACCATATCAGAGTGAAGTACCTGGTTAACATGTTTGTATTTATAGGCATTAGGCCCAATAATGGGCCTTAACTTCTTGTAACCATTGCACCGTATTCCGTAAGATTCGCCCATCACTTATAATCGTCGCATCGTGTAAGTTTCCTTCCCCGTAATATTTGCTCATTAAGGTCGTTAATCATCTTTCGACACTATGTATGCACCTCTCCAGTAATTGACCGACCGATCAGAGACCTCTTCACGCCACACAAGCATGGTCTTTCGCCACGGACCTAACCGATCGACCCCGTCATCATTCTCTTAAGTGATTGCCATTCAATTCATTCCTGCCCGACCGACCACTCCCCTTATACTACATAAGCCCCCCAAGCCCCGAGCGGCATCGCAAGCGAAGGGGTTTTAACTGACCCAAAATCGAACTAACATGATGGTTCACCCTTAAATCTGTCTCCTCACACCGTTTGGACGTGAAAAGTTGCGATTTGTCAATCGTGCGATTAATCTTTCTCGAAAGGTTCGGATTGAGTTACTCGTCTATCAAGACTGGACCTGAAGAGTCATTCCTTCCTGGCCGTCAAATCTCACTATAATGAGCAGTTGTGATGAGTCCACGAAACCGCCTTTCATGGCTATAAATAGGTGGAGGGTCCCTTCTCATTTACATCATTTTCCTTCGCGGAATCTTCCTACCGATCTTTTGCTATCCCAAGGTAATGTCTTCCTTTTCCTGGGCCACCGATAAGTCTGAAGGCGAAGGTTGGGGGTACGTTGATGATGCGGTGGCTTCGTCGTCATCGTCCGGGTCTTCAACTGCAAGCTCCTCGGGTTCTCTGATCGGCGGGAAATAGTTTACAACGATTTTGAACTTAATGTAGATAACTCTTTGGTGTGGACTGATACCATCCCCTCTCCGGCAGTAAAAGGCTACGACTGGGCTCCCCATGAGGTTCGTGGCTATCCTCCTTACTTTACCACCACTGTCTCCGTATTGAAGCTACTAGAACGAGTAGACTTGTTGTCCAGTATTAGAGATGCTCCTGATATTTCGGTAGTTGTATGTCGTTCGAACGAGCGGGCTTGTCACGCTCGGGAGGGATATAGCTTGGATTTCTTCTATGTTTACTTAACTTTATTTCGCGATCTGGGCGTGAGGCTTCCATTTTCTGAATTTCAAATGGGAGTCTTAAGAGAGTTTAACATCTGCCTTGCCCAGTTACATCTGAACGGTTGGGCATTCATGCAGGCCTTCGCAGTGCTTTGCACCGGTTTGCTTGTAACCCCTACCCCAGCCTCGTTCCTTTATTTCTTCCGCGCTTTACCCAATTCCAACAAATCTTGGATATCGCTGGTCCCTGTGAAAGATAAACAATTATTCACTTCTTTCAACTCTTCCTACAAAGACTTCAAGTCTAACTTCATCAAGGTGGCTGTAAGAGAGCCCGGTCGGTCAAAGTTTTATTTTGACAATGGCCGCTTCAAATTCCCGTTCTACTGGACAGAGAACCCGAAACGAGTGGACTCTTGGGCCAAGTCCAACATGACTAAAGATGAATTAGACGTGGTCAGCCAGATCGACCAGCTACCTCGCAAGACCTCGTCCCGCAAGCTCATAGTCCTTCTTGGGACCGACACTCTACGTGTTAGAGTGTTTGGTGAGTTCTATGTATCTTCAGCCCTTTGATCGATCAATATTAACATATCAAATTTGCTTCTTTATTTCAGATTTCTTCGGCAGAATGGAGCAACATCAATCATTCATGCGCATGATAGCCCGAAAGAAGAATCTGCAAAAAACTGGTAAAAACACCTCCTCCCCCGCCAAGCAAACCGGCGCAACAAGCATCGCCCCTTCCCTTTCGATGAAGCTGCTTTAAAGATTTCAGATGTTCCAACCCCCTCCGCTGACACTAAACCCATTAACCTCGAGGTTGTTAAGGGCAAAATGAAGAGGAAGCACAGTCAGGAGAAGACTCCCTCCCCCCCCCCCTCCCCGAAGAAGAGAAAATTGAATGCCCCCATGCTCTCCGATCCTTTGGATCCTAACGTTAATATCGCTGAACATCTACAATTCAACCTCAACGCTGAAGAGAAGAAACCCTTCAAGGGAATGTCCCCCAGCGAATCTCTGAACATGGCCTATGAGCTTATAGCTCGGGCCAGTGTTTATATGAACTATTTCGCTAGGACAAATAAGCCTTTGTTGGTAGCCAAACTGGAGATAGCCCAGAAAGATTTGGAGGATGCAAAAAAGGAGAACACTGCCCCCTCTCTCCGTCTTGAAGAAACTACTAAGGCTGCAGAGGTCAATCGGGTGAAAGCTGCCGACAATCTGAAGGAGGCTCAAAACGAAGTGACCTTGCTCAAGCGATCTGTCGACACCTTGAAACTAGACCTATAAAAAGCCTCTTCCCAACTCAAAGAGATGATCAAAGAAAGGGATGCTGCTATCACCGAATGGGATAGATTGATCGTCGAAAACGCCGCTCTAGGGGATGAAGTCTGCGAGGAACGTCAGCGCGGCTTCGAGCAGGGGATCGCCAATGCCACTATTTTTTCAAAACTCCCTTGGAGCACACTGGATTCGGTATCATGAAGGTTTTTGTGGATGACCATCTTGTAGATCTTTCAACTCAAGTCCTGGGCACTGCTGAAGAGATTCCTTCTGTAATCCCGGTCGTCACTGAGGATACCCCTGCCACCGTTTTTACCGATCAAGTTGTTGATGTGTAGTTTAGTATTGATAATACTCTTGTAATAGTTAATATTGGGTAATTACTTTTGTGATGTAAGAACACTTCAATTTGTTTTTGCTTCATGTTCGTTGAAATGCACCGCTCATTTTACCTTCATTTTGTATCATGCTTTCGCAACTTAAGGTTTCCCCTGAAAACTTCGATCTTTTCTATTTGTCGTGACTTCTTGATTTTCCCCGATTGTGCCCCTACCAACCTTTCAGGAACGGAAGTCCATATCCTGATTACTCCGAACCAAAAGTCATTTTCCTGACTTTCTGGGATTTCTTTTGAAGTAACTTCCCTGACTTCACACCACCGCCGATCGTCCCCACCAAGAGTCATTTTCCTGACTTCTTGGGATTTTTCGAAGTCATTTTCCTAGCTTCCAGCACCCCCAATCTTCTCAGCCAAGATTCATTTTCCTAACTTCTTGGAATTTTTTCGATGTCATTTTCCTGATTTCACACCACCACCGATCTTCCCCACCAAGAGTCATTTTCCCGACTTGGAATTTTTCGAAGTCATTTTCCTGACTTCCTGCACCCCCGATCTTCCCAACCAAGAGTCATTTTCCTGATTTCTTGGGATTTTTTTCAAGTCATTTTCCTAACTTCACACCACCACCGATCTTCCCCACCAAGAGTCTTTTTCCTGACTTCTTGGAATTTTTCGAAGTCATTTTCCTGAGTTCTTGCACCCCCGATCTTCCCAGCCAAGAGTCATTTTCCCGACTTCTTGGGATTTTTTCGTACATTTATAAAAACAGTCTACTTGATCAAACAACACAAACGTGAGAAAATATCCTGATCTTATTGATTAGTCAAATGAAATTACAATAAGTATTCAATTAAAATAAAATTTTAAATGTGTGGTGTTCCATGTATTTGCTGTAACTTCACCGGTCAGGCGTTCCAGCTGGTAAGCGTTGTTGTTCAAGTCTTCCCATACCTAGAACGGGCCTTCCCAATTCGCCTCCAGCTTCCCCTCCGACACCTTCCGAGCATCGGCCGTCTTGCGCCACACTAAGTCTCATTCGATAAATTTCCTGGGTCGCACCTTCATGTTATACCTTCTCGTCGCCAGCCTTTTCTGGGCCTCATTTCTTACCGCCGCCACGTTCCTCCTTTCTTTCAGCACGTTCAAGTTACTCCTAAGTTGTTCGTCGCTCAAATCCATGTCCTCCATAAGTCTCCGTGCGGTCGGCTCCCCTACCTCGACCGGTAGCATCGCATCACTCCCGTACGTCAGATTGAAGGGCGATTCTCTTGTTGAACCATGTGGGGAACAACGATATCCCCACAATATCTGGTCGATTTCATCCACCCATCCTCCTTTTGCCTCCCCTAGCCGTTTCTTCAATTCCTGGACAATAATCTTGTTGGCCGCCTCGGCTTGATCGTTCGTCTGTGGATGGTCAACGGAGCTTGTGATAGGGGTGATACCCAATTCCCTGTAGAAGGCCACCAGTTTCTTGTCAATGAACTATCGTCCATTATCGATCACAATGGTCTTGGGTATTCCGAACCTGTACACCAACCTTCACACAAATTTCTAGATTTGAGTAACAGAAATTTTAGCCAATGATTCGGCTTCCACCCACTTGGTGAAATAATCAACTGCTACCAAGAGAAACTTTTTGTGTGCCCTACCGACCAGAAGTGCCCTACTATGTCCATTCCCCATTGAGCGAACGACCAAGGGGATACAATGTTGTGTTGTTTAGCTGTCGGAGCGTGAAAGATATTCCCGTGTTTCTGACAAGCCAAACACTTTTGAGCAAAAGCCATACAATCCTTCTCTAACGTTGCCCAGAAATACCGCGCTCGGAGAATCCTTGCCCTAAGCGCTCGCCCTCCAGTATGCCTACCACAAATACCCTCATGCAACTCCCTCATGACATACTCAGCCTCATCTTCATCCAGGCACTTCAGTAAAGGTGTAGTGTACCCCCTTCGGTACAAATCTTCTCCCACCATGCAATACCTGGCAATCTTTTTAGCATCCTCGATTGGAAGACTCCCTCCTTCCTCCTACTTCCTGATAAGCTGGATTATCTCCTCCTTCCAACTTCCCAGCCTCCCCGAACTTCCCACATTGAAGAATTCCACGGTCGGTTTTTCCAACACTTGTCGTATTACCGAAGATAGGTGCCCCTTCTCTTTACCACTAGCCAGCTTTGACAACATGTCCGCTTGGGCATTCTCCTTTCGAGGGACATGTTTAATCTCAATAGATTTGAAACACGCCTCCAATTGCTTAGCTTTATGAAAATATTGCAACAGATGATCGTCCTTGACCTGGAATGTACCCTGCATATGCCCTTCGACCAACTGTGAGTCTGTCTTGCACTCCAGAAATTATGCACCTAAATTTCGCGCCAATTATAGACCGGCCACTAGTGCCTCATACTCAGCTTGATTATTGCTAATTTTGAACTTGAAGATCAAAGACTGCTCGACCATCAACCCTTTCGGTCCCTCTAAAACAACCCCGACTCCTCCCCCTTGTCTGTTATATGAGCCATCCACAGAGAGCTTCCGGTAGAACGTCGCGCTCATCTCTGCCAATAACTCTACTGCAAAATCCACCAAATGTTGACCTCGTACCGATCCTCGTGGCTCATAACGCAATCCAAACTTAGAAAGCTCTACCGACCATTCAATCATCCTTCTTGCTAAATCTGGTTTTTGAAGAATTTTGCTATAGGGTAGTCAGTTCGCACTACTACTTGATGTCCCTGGAAATACGGTCTAAGCCGTCGAGCGGCATACAACAAAGATAGCACCACTTTCTCTACTCGCTAAGACTCCTGCTCACAAAATACACCAACTTCAGCTCCGGAACCTCTTGCACCAAAGCTGCACTAATAGCCTCATTAGACGAGACCAAGAAGATTTGTAGCTCCTGGTTTGGTTCCGGTCATCCCATCACTAGTGGCTCAGTGAGGACTTTCTTAATTTCTTCGAAAGCAGCCTCACACCAATCATCCCAACATCCCTTTGCATCTTTCTTCATCACTCTAATGATGGGTTTTATGCATTTTGCTAGTCGGGGTATGAAACGAGACAAGGCTGTTAGCCGCCCCACTAACCTCTGCACTTCCTTCAAGTTCTGCGGACTCCTCATCTCTAATATCGCTCTGCATTTATCGGGATTTGCTTCTATACCCCGAGCGGTTAACATAAAGCCCAGAAACTTCCCAACCTTAACTCCAAACGTGCACTTGGACGAATTCAAGCGCATATCGAACTTCCGCACCTGCACAAACACTTCCTACAAATCCTTCACATGTTCTTCGACCGAACGGCTTCTTATCACCATATCATCCACATATACCTCCATACATTTCCCTATCTGTTGCTGGAACACCTTATTCATCAGCCATTGATACGTAGCCCCAACATTTTTCAAACCGAATGGCATAACATCATAACAATAGGTAGCACGTTCGGTTATGAAAGCAGTTTTCTCACTATCCGGACGATACATGGGGATTTGGTTATACCTTGAATACGCGTCCAAGAAACTGAGAGCTTCGAATCCCGATACCCCATCAACCAGCGCATCAATACTTGGTAGAGGGTACGTGTCTTTCGGGCAAGCCTTATTCAAATCAGTGAAATTCGTGCACATCCGCCACTTACCATTCGACTTCTTTACCATCACGACATTCGACAACCATGTGGTGTATTTGATTTCCCTGATGAACCCGGCCTCCAACAACTTCCGAACCTCCTCATCCATCGCCTTCTTCTTTTCAGCCCCCAACCTTCTCTTCTTCTGGGAGACCGGTCGTGCATCTTTAAACAAGGATAATTTGTGGGAAATCACATCAAGATGAATCCCAGGCATATCCGTCGCGGTCCACGTGAACAAATCCTTATTTTGGGCCAGTATCTGACCTACTGCTCGAGCTTGTTGATCAGTCAGATTGTTTCCTACCATAGTAACCTGACTTTCCTCTCCTAGAACGAAAGGTCGTATTTCACCCATCGGTTCCACCCGATCCTCCGCATTAACCCTAGGGTGAAGTTCAGCCATGGCTACCTCTGACCGCCCCTCCTGTGCCCTCTTGACCAACGACTTCACCTTCAGTCCTGCTGCATAGCATTCACGAGCCATCTTTTGATCTGCCCGAACAATGTGAATTATCCCATCATCGGAAGGATATTTCAATGCTAGATGGGGAGTAGAAACAATCGCCCCAAAAGCATTCAAGCACGGTCGTCCCAATATGACGTTGTTTGATGTTTCTGCATCTACTAATAAAAATATGATATTTAGCTCCTTAACACCTTTGTCTACCCCCAAGCTCGTTCTCAAATCAACATAGCCCTTTGTATTTACCTTTTCTCCGGTGAATCCTACTATTTGTTCGTCAAATGGCATCACAACCTCCTCCGATATCTCCATCTGCATAAAAGTTTTCCAATATAGTATATTAGCCGAACTTCCTTGATCGACTAGAACCTTTCGCACTTGATATCGGGCAATCATCGTTGTTATTACCATTGGATCATTGATGATTCGATATTTTATTGATTTCACTTAGCTTATTGTACCGAATTTAATCAGGGAATTGTGCTTAATTATCCGGTATTTTTTCGTTTCTGTTAATTGTGCTTAATTTGACCGGAAATTCTAATTTTAATTAATTTGAATTTTCTGAGCTAATTATTTGCATTATTATTTTCAAAGAAAATTTTGGAAATACAATTTGGGACATTTGGAGTGCCGTCAAATAATTAAAGACTCTCTACATAGATATTTTAAAATTAATTGTATTGTAATTTAGTGTTAAAAACTTTTTAGACAAACTCTTTGCATCTTGGGCCAATTTTGGAAAAATGTTGTTAGGCCCAAAATTGTAGGACACTTGACATCACCTAGGTTTATTTTTTTAGGGTGGACCCCACCCTTGTTTTGGAGGACTCGGCCTTAGCTAGCAAAGGGGGCAGCCGACACTTCACTTACTCTCACTCTCGGCAGATTTTGGTTTTTGAGGGGGAAGGCACTCGGCTTTGAACACTTTTTTTTGGGTCATGGAGCTTTTATTGGAATTGTGGGATTTTGGATGAGAATTAGTCTAGGACTCTTTCTTCTCATTGAATGAAACGGTGCATTTATTTTTCTGGAATGAAGCAACACGGTGCAGAATTGTTTTGCTTGGAGTGCAGCGTTGATTGATGGGAGTTGCTGGCACATGCGGCCTTTCTTCATTTTTATCATTTTTACTTTTTGAATGTTTTGAAATCAGGCTGGATAGGGATTCTTTTCATCACATTTAGTCTTTATTTTCTTTTAAGAAAAAAAAATGTTGATTCATTAGCCCACAATGTAGAGCTCGTGAATTATTTTTACTTGCACACGCTAATTTCAATTGGATGTTGCAATCAAATTGGCTGGAGCACAAACAGCACACGGTCATTAGTAGTTTATGTTACGTATTATTCTGCAAGGAGAGAAGCACTTTTACGGCAGCCACATCCAGCTTAGGAGAGAAAGTAAGTCCTTTTATTTAATTTTTTGAGAAACAGTGCAGCAGGGGATTTTATTTCAGAGAAAAGCTTGGATTCATTTTCCTTGCATTGGTTTTGGAAGTAGCACGCTGGAAAGAAAATTTTCACACGGCTTAGGGAGTATAGACAACGTCCTTTTCATTTTCATTTTCAGAAAAGAACATTTCATTTATGTGGTTAGAAAGCGAACACATTCGGTACTATTTAATTGGGAAGGCACAAGCGGTGAGTGATACTAGAGTGCACACGCTGACTTCAAATGAAGAGATGCACGGTGATGAGCTGGCTAGATGTCATGGTGTTGGATTTCTTTTCTTTCCTTAAAGAGGAGAATCAGTAATTCAAGTGAATAGGCGTTGATTTGGTTATGCATAGGCGGTAATTAATTTCCTTTTTCTTTGCTGGAGAATGAAACACGTTTACTCCAAAATGGTTTTCTTTGATTTAATTTTAAGCTTGCATCGAGAATCTTAATGTATCAATGAAAGCAACTTGCTCATTTATCATGCTTCATTGTTAGTGTTTTCTTTTTTAGTGTTGATTCCGTGATGAATAGCATTTCATTTCTTTAGCTCAAGCATTGCATTTTAATAGCCTTGATTGCATTTGGATATTTATCTATTGCATTGTTCAATTTATTTTTCCAGTTCACTATGTTGTCTATTATGCTCAGTTTATTGTTTCCGATCACTATGCTATCTGTTTTGTTCGATAGTGTTACTTTAACTGTCATGTTAGCTTAGGTTAGTCGGGTTGGTCATTAGCGATATTATAATGTTTCCTTGAGATTTCTGGACTGTAATTGTGTTTGCCACTCTGACTTGGTTAATGTGAAATCTGTTTTTGCACTTGCAATTGGGTATACGCTTAGTTGCCCAGTTGGTGTTGAGTCTTCGCTTAGTTGATGAAACTGCATGGTGTAAATTGGATTTGATGTTAACATTGCGTTCGCTTAGTTCGCTTTTATGAAAACATGATTAGCCTTCGCTTAGTTGGTTAAATGTGTTGGATTAGAGGTTTGAGTTGCTGCTTTATTTTGTTGATCTGTGATAGGAAGCATTGTAATTAAGTTAATGACCAACCTTTTTCATTCTGTATTTGATTCCGTTTTGTATTTCTGTTTACATCTGTATTTACATTTCTGTTTGCATCCGTATTCATTTGCATTCACACAAACCTTTGACAAACCCCCCCACTTCGTGTCTGACCTAATTCCTGAACCACATTTGGTCCTTGAGAGACGACCTAGGAGTCACTTCCTAGTCTATACTGCATTCTTTATGCACATTAAATTTGCATGGGCTGCGACAGCCCATCAATCATCCTGATCCAAATCCGGAGCATGAAAATCTTCGTTCGAGAAAGTAATAGCAGGCATTGATTTCCTTAGCACCTCCGCTCGGTTCACACTATGAAGATTTCTCAAATGTCTCTTTCGAGCTGACACTGTTCAATCGCCCCCCGCAAACCCCCCAGAGATCGTGTTAATGATCCCTTTGACCGATCGTTCCCGGCTCCTGCTCCTACTACGATCTTCTTTTTTTTGCTCGTTCCCCTTGGGAGGGAAATTTCGTTTAAACAGGCGTCCTGCACCACATGAATACCCCTCTCTACTACGCTGAACAAACTTCTGTAAGTGCCCTGCTTGTACTAAGCTCTCCAGTTTATCCTTCAGGGTTATGCAGTCTTCTGTAGTATGCCCCCGATTTTGATGGTAACGGCAGTATTTGCTTTCGTCGGTGTCCAAAGGCGTTGGTGACCTGACCACCGTCAGGAGATCAGCCCTCAAAGCTTCTTCCATTACTCTAGCCCGAGGGGCGTTCAGCGGTGTGTGATAAACATAATGGGGGGGCCTAGGTTGATTTGCCCCCCTCTGCCCGCTTCCTCCTTCGCTTTTCCCGAACATCCGTCTGTCGCCTCTTCTTTCCCTCCCCATTCTGACAGCTGGCTCTACCTCCTCCCTCCCACTTTGATAAGTCCTACCCTCCTCAATGCGAATGAAACTCGCCAACCTATTCTATAATTCACCCATTGTCTGAGGTTCCTCAGCATAAAGGTAATCCATAAACAGTCCTGGGCTCAGAGCGGTTGTTAGAGTACTCACTATCAATCTTTGGTAAGCATTTCTCACCTGTCGTGCTATTCTGTTGAATTTGTCCATGAATGCCTTAAGGGATTCCTCCTTACCCTGCCTCATCCTTACTAAAGTTATATATGTCAAGCCTGGAGTTCTACTTGACACATATTACTGGCTAAGTAGTTGTCTCAGCGTAGCAAAGCTATCTATCGTTCTAGGCTGCAACGAATGAAACCAATCCAATGCCTCATCCTTCAACGATAGGGAAAAAACCCTACACCAAACCAGTTCATCGGAAGAATACACTGCCATAGTGTCAACAAAGGAACATAGGTGCTTGATCGGGTCCGTCGAACCTCCGTACTTCTCCACCGATGGTAGCACCTTATTCTCCGGCATGGGCGCTCTCATGACATGTGCAGTGAAGGGATGGAGTCCCTCGGCCTGATCGGGTCGTTCAATGAGTGTCCGATTGTTAACTAGCGGATTTTGCGCTTCAGACCCCTCCCAGTACTCTTCTTCATGACCACTTTGGCCATCAAAATTTCTCTCTCCGTCCTGTCCACTTCCGCCTCCATTTCGCCCATTTCCTCCTCCACCTCGCCCGTTTCCTCCTCTACCTCGCCTGTTTCCTCCTCTACCCCGTCTGTTGAGTCTGGAAGCATTAGTCGCCCCCCTTGTTCCTTCTTCCTGAGTTGCAGGATTACTCTCTCCTCCATTCTCTGAGTGGACGGTCTCCACATTCACTGATTGTGCCGATCGTCCCCCCACTCTGTTTCCCCGCTCGGCCCTCATTGCCGCCATCTCCGCCCTCAACTCTTCAATCTGCCTCTGCATCTCCTGAAGCAACTGCAAGTGTGGCTCTTCTGCCATTGTGATCTTTCTTGGGTTATCTACATGCTCTCGGGCCCCACGGTGGGCGCCAAAATGTTTTGGGTATGGGATCCGAGATCGAAAATTCCTCAAGCTCTTTCTTCTTTCTCTGCCAATCCGAATTTCTTCAACACTTCTTTTTATTTCACCGAACGGTTATGACCTGCAAGTTAGCACTCTGACGCTCAAGTCAGCAGAGTCACAACGATTTTAGTGTAAGTATGACCAAATCAGAGTGAAGTACCTGGTTACATGTCTGTATTTATAGGCATTAGGTCCAATAATGGGCTTTAACTTCCTATAAGCGTTGCACCGTGTTCCGCAAGATTCGTCCATCACTTGTAATTGTCGCATCGTGTAAGTTTCATTTTCCGTAATATTCGCTCATTAAGGTTGTTAATCATCTTTCGACACTATGGCCGCACCTCTCCAGTAATTGACCGACCGGTCGGAGACCTCTTCACGCCACACAAACATGGTCTTTCGCCACGGACTTGACCCCTCTCCAGTAATTGACCGACCGGTCGGAGACCTCTTCACGCCACACAAACATGATCTTTCGCCACGGACCTAACCAATCGGCCCGTCATCATTCTCTTAAGTGATTGTCATTCAATTCATTCCTGTCCGACCAGTCACTCCCCTTATACTACATATTCGAAGTTATACTTATGTGACACAATTTTTTCACAATAAATATAATTTATCTATTTTTGTATTTTTTTTTTAATTATATCATTTTAATAATTTTGAAAAAAAAAATTATACCTTTTACCTAAGATCTTATGCTGTGTAATGTCACTGCAGAGAAGTGTGAACACGAGGCTATGTAACTCTAACTTTGTAGCGATGTTTGGACGTGGCTTCTTCGTGCATATCCAAGGCTTCCTTTTTTATCATCATATGTTAAAAATTTTAATTTTATTTTCTTTCTATGTTTCGGAATGTAAATTTGAAAACTGTTTAGAATATAGATCTAGAATAAAAAATTATATTTAGGAGAAAATAAAAAATTATTTTAGATTATGAAGTCTAAAATACAAATTTTGAATTGCAAAATAAAAGAAAATTTTCTTTAAACATATAATTAGGTGAAATATATGTTTAATAAGAAAAAAGTTAAAAGGGAAGGGAGAGATTTCTAGGTGCGTCTGCGTCTGTGTCTACATCTGCGGCAGACGGGGTGTGATACCGTATGATCAGATAGAAACTGTGAAAGTGCAGCGAGAAGCGCCCTCTTTTCCATGAAAGGAGTTGAAGTCAATTTTAGATTTTGCTTACGCGAAAATCTACGGCTATATTTGGTTTATAGTTTCGGGTTCCCTAAATTATTCATGAGTAAATTTAATTTTGAAATGTTGGGTAATATACAAATATGTTACATATTAAATTTTTTCCTGAACATTCAATTTTGTAAAATTAAGACTTTAAGACTTGGATTGATTTTGCAAAAATAATTTTAATATAAACATAGCTTTTTAAACTTTAATTCAGCGTTAAGTAAGGTCGAGAAACACAAACGCAACATTCAATATAGTTGAATATAGCTTAGCGTACATTTAATTATATTTAATAGAGTTAAAGTATGCATTTTCTGAAGGATAATGATATTTATAACATTCTTTACATTTAAACATTGATTACGTGTCAATATGTTATTGGTCAAAAATTATTTCACAATAATGTTTATGATTATTATTATTGATTGTAGAGTAATTTTTTACCAATCACATATTGACACGTAATCAATGTTCAAATGTTGTCTAAATATCATTATCCTTTTCTGAATTTATTAGTGAAATTAAAATTTATCTTTATTATAAATTTTGATATATTTTAATCATAAACTTTAAAAATAAATGATTATAATCTTTTTAATTTAATAAAATTAACTCTCTTTTCTTCATGTTAACCGATATTTTAAAATAACATAAAATATGTTAAGTATATAAACAAGTTAAATGTCACTCTATAATATTATTTAATACTAAAATATAGTTAATATTATGTTAAAAATATTATATTAATTCATTTTTAATTTAAGACTAAAAAAAGTTAATGTTATATTAAAAATATTATATTAATTTATTTTTAAACTTTAAGAATTAAAATGTATATTAACTTATTTTTAAAATTTGGAATCAAAATTTGGAAAAGAGAAAATTTTTAATTTCGTGTCAAAATTTAAGAATTAAAAACTTTCCTATTCTATTTAATAAAATAGGTGGTAATAAGAAAATAAAATAAAATGTATTATTTTATATAAAAATAATAATTTAAATTTTAAAGCTCGTGGTAGGGAGAGGGGGCAAAAAAGGTGTTGGTTTTGAAAACCCTATTCTCTCATTCTGTGTTTTCTCTTTCAAAAAATCCCATTTGAAGGTCTCTCATTTTTTCTTATCTTTACCAACGAAGGCAACCTAGATCTCTAGCACAATAATGAAGTTCTCCTTTTCTATATTTTCTCCCATCTTTTTTCTTTAAAGGTCCATTTGCTTCATCACTATTGGAGTGAGATTTTATTATTGGTGGAATGTACATATAATAATAGTTATCATTCTAGTACTAGATGACCCCTTTTAAAGCTTTATGTGGAAGAGATGTCAAACACCTTTGTATTGGTATCAAGACGGAAAAGTAGTGAGAGTAGGTCCCGAGTTGATACGATAGAGTACCAAGAAGGTAAAGTTGATTCAAGTCTTATACAGATAAAAGGAGGAGATCGTTGGAGTGTCGAGAAGGAGATCATGTGTTTTTGCGAGTCACCCTAAGAATGGGGGTTGGAAGATCTATTAGGACATAGAAGTTATCGTCAAAGTTTCTTAAACCATATGAGATTCTAAAAAGGATTGGGCTTGTGGCATACGAGTTAGTACCACATCCTCAATTGGAAAACTTGCACAGTATGTTTCGAATATGTCTCAATTAAGGAAATATGTTTCAGATCCAGTCCATGTGTTGGAAGTTTATGACATCCAAGCTAGATAGTATTTTACTTTGGATGTAGGATCATTGCGGGTGTTAAATTATGCAAGCCAAGAAATTGAGAGGAAAGGACATTCGTATAGTGAAGGTGCTTTGAAATGAAGGAACTCAGGAAATTATTTGAGAACTAGAAAAGTACATGAGAAAAGAGTATTCACATCTCTTTCAAGAGTAGAATAATTTTCAGGTGTATTCTCTAGATCAATTTATTTTTTTTATAAACCGTGGAGATTTTGGTGGTGTAACCATGCATGCGGGGCTAAGTTTCTAACCATGGTAAATGTGTTTCACGTGTTTGTTAAGCCCCTGACAAGTGTACCAGATTGTTATCAAGTAATATAAACGGTAAGACCGAGTATCGTTCTCCCAAAGGACTCTTAGACCTTATCTTTCATGTAAATTGATTGCATAAGACTTGAAAGAAAGATTGATTTTAGGGTTTTAATGCAAAGAATGAAAATAAACATGCAAATGAAAATTTGAATCAATTGGCAAAGAAAAGATATATATGAATGGGTTTGTTGGGGTTTACAATGTCATCCTTATCCACCCTTTTATATCTACTATTCTTATTATACTGGCTTTATTATCATTGTCATGCAACTTTCTAGATTACCCTAAACCCGATCTCTCGGCGAAAAGAGCCTATTACCAATTTCTAGTTTACTATCTCTAGTCTCCCTAGCAATTACCAATGCATTCAAGTACAGAAGCTTAAAGCAATTGATCGTCCTACTTCTATCTCTAGGTAGTATTTCATTATCAAGAGAATTCTAATCAGTTCTAGATTTCCCCGTACGTCTCCCTATCGACAAAATCAAAGATCATAACAACAAATGAGTTAAACGAAGTATGCATTAACCTCATAAAAGAAAACCCAAACAATTGATAATAAGAGCATGTAAATATAATAAGAAGTTTGATACAAGAGAGTTTCAAAAGGATTTACATTGTTCCCCAACAACAAAGGGTTTAGTTCACCATAGACATGGGGGATCTAGATGGAAATAATGGAAAAGATGAAAGAGTAAACCCTAGATTTGATAAATTGGAGCCTAAGTATCCAAGAAACCGCCTCCAAGGAGTGTAGAAGTGCTCTGGACGTCTCTGCTTGCCAAAAAATTACTCTGAGGCTCGCACTAGGGCTATTTATAATGCAGAAAAGTAACAGAATTTCGGCCCAGGCCCATCATTTAGACGCTCAACGTCCATTTGACCGCTCAGCGGTGGGTCCTATAATCGCCGGACGCTCAACGGTGGAATTCGGCGCTCAGCGCTGGCCCTCAGAATCGCAGGACGCTCAGCGTCGCCGCTCAAGCGAGAAACAGTGGCTTCTTCCTCGAAGCTGGCGCTCAGCGCTGAAATTGGCACTGAGCGGTGGACTTCATTCTTCCTTTGCGTCTTTTCTCATCCTTTCTTGAGTCTAAGTCCCCCCTTCTTTACTTCCATCCTTCAATTCTCATCAAATTCTGCCAAAACAATGTAAAACAAGCATAATATCTCCAAAAACCACGTTTGACTCTCTAGAAATCAAACTAAAGTGTTTTGCATGATTCTAAGCTCATTCTAAGTCATAAAGGGTGTGTTTTGATATCAAATTCAAGTATAAAAATAATGATTTTTAGACCGTTATCAGTGTTTTACGACATTAATTATATTCATGAGTGAAAACACCATAACTGAGTTTGTTAACTTAATTTATCAATTAACAAATGTTTTTACTAAGTTTTTATAAAAACCTATAATTGATTATTTTTGTAACAAGCTTAGTACATATTATTTATACAAAGCAGTTTGCATAGAAATGTTAAATATTGTTAAGATGTTTTTAGTACAAGATTTTGTTTGTTACAATATTATGAGTATTTAGACTTAGTCATATTTTCCTTTATTATTCTTCGTTATAAATGTATTATACTCTATATTTTCTACTTAAAAGAAAATTAACCACATGTCTATTTTTTACTATTTTAACAAATTCAATCTAAATAAATATATAAAATAAATTACATGTTTCATATACTATAATTACAAGTAATGTTTCTTTTGTATTTCAGGTATTTAATAATGAAAACATTGACATAATTGAAAAAATTCGTAAGGAGTGAGCTAAATTCTTAAGAGTGAAAAACATCTAGCTTTTTATCATGAAGGGTATTTAAACATTGCTTTATAATGTAGTTGTTTGGTATTGTGTTTTAATTCATGTGGTATTTAGACATTTCATTGTAATAGAATTAATTGGTACTGTAATCGTGTGATATCTAGACATTGCTTTGTATATATAGTTGTTTGGTATTGTGTTTTACTTTATTAATTATTAGTTAATATTTATTTTGAACAAACTTTGGTAGTTATAATAATTATATATGGATTCTTGTAATCTGGAATGTGTGGTAGATTACAGGTTGTGTTTTATGTAAAAATTGAAACGATATTAAAAATAAAACTCACATATAACATTGATTAGTAAGTTAGCTGATGTTATATATAGTCTCTAGGACATTTAATATCGACTACTTCTCTTAACTAATGTAATATCTATTTCTAATTAAAGATATTACATGGGTTAAGAGATAAGAAAAGTAACTAATATTATATATGATAATTTTTTAGTGATTAATGTTACTATTTCATATTGATTTATTATTTTAACCCATGTAATAATAATATATTCTACGTTGATAAATAACTGATATAATATGTTTTTAACTTTCTACATTGCTAGAATCTATTTAACTTTCTGCATTGCTAGAATCTATATCAACTAAAAAAAAAAATCAATGTAATAGATAAAAAAATAATCAATATAATATGTTGGTTTTGTATTAGTGGAGACTGCATTGTAGGCATGGATCTTTATGTGTAATTGAGAGATGGTTTCGAAATCTCGAAAGGGGAAGGTGTGAGATTAACCAACAACGCAATAGAAAAATACTGATACTTACCTCCCATATCGCACCTCACTTTCGACATATAACCTGCACATGCATGCGTCTCAACAAAGGGAAAGGTTCAAATAAAATACAAAGAATGAAATTAAAAAAAATGATGAGGTACAAGAAGAAATTGATGAGTGCAGAAAGCAATTGCTCCCATATAAACAACCAATATATTGAAATAAAATTATTAACACCTTTTACCTTAATTGAATAATCTCTATTAGCAAAAAACTTCTTATTAATCCAAATAAACTTTCATACTTCTTTAAAAAAACCACTAGAAAAATTCTTGATATAAATTAATTCTTTTACTAAAAACTTCACTATAATTGATAAAAAAAAGTCTGTTTTAACAAAAATGAAGAATTTAATCTAAAAACACTAAAATGGCAAAAGTATTCTTTAGACTTACAGAAAGATAGAGAATATAAGTTTGTGTGGGGGTAAACTTTTAAATAAAATAAAAAATAAATATTTATTCTTAGTATTTTTCAATAATAGATAATTGTCTTTAATGAAAATTTGAAGGGATCTTATTCTTTATTGAGTTTTCATCGACATGGGATGAAAATAATAATAATAATTAATTCTATTGTAATTTAATCTGGCTTTATAACACAGTTTTCAACCAATTTAAAACCGAATAGATTTTAATATCGTGTACAATAAGTATATATATATATAGATAATTTAGAAATGAATGCACGTAACTAATATTTCATGGTCCTAAAATTTCAATGTAGTAAATATATGTTTGGCTGTCCCTTCCTTGGAGGCAAGAGAAGTTTTTATGTGAAATGTCTCCATGGAATTTCGAAGAGCGTGTAGTTTATATATTTTGTTTTAAAACGTTGATATTTAAGAAGTTGAAATGGTGAGGATAAGAAGAGTAAAATTGTAAAAAATAATATGAAAATTTGGATTAAAATAAAAGCGACCACAGCATTTAGCATAGATTATGATTGGTTTGTAAAAGGTGGAAAAGAGTAGGAAGATGTGAGTGGTGGGAAAAAAGAAAAGAAAGGAAATAAAAATTATCTTAATGTGCAGGTGAGGGAAGAGAGAGGGCCCGCAGAACCCTAACCTATGTGTCGTGATAAAGATTGATAAAGCTTCATAAAAACACAAAAAAATAAGCGCCAAATCTGATTCATGCAAACACCACCACACACCATGAGCACCCCTAACCAGTCTTCCAGGAAGCCCAAGCGCCCTCACAAAAAGTCCCTCTCCCTCCCCGCCCGTAACGGAGTCACCGCTCCGGATGATGGCGGAGAAAGGACCGTTAGGAATCTCCGTTTGTCCAAGGCCCTCACCATCCCTGATGGAACCACCGTCTCCGATGCCTGCAGACGCATGGCCGCTCGACGCATCGACGCCGTTTTGCTCACCGATTCCAATGCTCTGCTTTCCGGAATTATCACTGACAAGGTTACCATACAATTTCACGCCATTTTTTTTGCACTAAATGTTATTTCCTCTTGTTCACGTTTCTGCTTGTCGTTTCCAGGACGTTGCCATTAGAGTCGTCGCCGAGGGGATGAAACCGGAGGAGACAACGGTGTCCAAGGTCATGACGCGGAATCCCGTCTTCGTGACGTCTGATACCCTTGCCATTGAAGCGCTTCAGAAGATGATTCAGGGTTAGCTTCGTAAATTTCCTCTTTCAATCTCGAACTACTAGTTAAATATTTTAAATATTTTGATGCATTTTTCACAGATATTCCAGTTGCATTCTGCGTTCTTTTTTTCTTCGCAGAGGATGATCGTTGTTGAACGTTATGTTAGTTAAGGGATATTAGTTTTTATTTACGTTACATAATCGTAGCTTGTGGGACCCTGTGTATATAAACATGTCTGCTCCATTCTAAAGTTAATTGAATTTGGAGGAAAGCACTTTCAGAGCTAGATATGGAAACGTTACATCACCTGACACATATTAGAGTTGGGCCATAACTTTATTGCCTTTTACTACTGCCCCCATTTGATCGTGAGAACTATTAACTAATTCTGAAAGATTAAGAAAATTATTAATTTAATTAATAGTATTGATCATTTTTTATGACAACATTTAGTTATTGCAGATACTGTTGTCTAATTAGATTTAGAGTTATCTGTATATTAGGAATTTCGTTAAGTTATTGCGCTTATTTCCGATTGGAGAACAGTGTTAACGGAGTATCATAAATATTGCATCTATATTTTCTTTTTTCCTTTTTTATATAATGCGCAACGCTAGTGAAACACTTGAAACTAATGTATTTTCTTCAATTACTCATTGAGTTAAAAGTCAGGTTAATTTTGTAAAAAAATAATGAAGTTAAAAGATGGTGTTAAGATATTTTAGATTGATTCTCAGCAAAAGTACCCAGCACTCCTTTACTAAATGTTTCATTTTTTGTTTGTTTGTCCTTCTTAAGTGATTCCTCAATTTTTTTTTTTTGGCGCTGAATGGCTTTCAACATTGTTATCTTGTAATCATGGTCACCGTGTGTTGTCCTTGTAGAGTTTTTGTTGCTCTGTTGTTTGTTTTGTTTTATTTTTGCCCGTTACGTTTTCTTCTTTAACTAGTTGATTATGCTAGAATCAGGCAAGTAATTTTAATAGATTCTCTCTGTGTATATATATCTAGTTTAATGGACTCATACACTGGCTAGAAAGTATTTGATTAAGCGAGAAATATAATTTGACTTTTCTTCCGATAGGAAAATTCAGACACCTCCCAGTTGTGGAAAATGGTGAAGTCATTGCCATGCTGGATATCACCAAGTGTCTTTACGATGCCATATCTAGGGTGGAAAAAGCTACTCAACAAGGGAGTGCCGTTGCTGCAGCAGTTGAGGGGGTGGAACTCCGACTGGCTGGTCAATTGTCTGGTTTGTTAACTGTTGTACTTTTACATACATTTTTATTTATGATGCTTCATGCTTTTACATAAACTCGAGTTGCTTTTCATTGCCTCTCGTACATCTATATTAATCTTTAAAGTAATGATAAGTTCACACACCTCCACTCATTTAATATGATTTTTATAATAAGAAAATAAAAAATAATGTATCAAATGAGAATGAGTGTAGACATGTGTCAGAATATTTTCTCTAATCTTTTTTACATGGTCGAACATAAGTTTAAATTTTAAGATAAAATATGTTTTGGTCCGTCTAAAATTTTGAATTTAATTTTAATCCTTGTAAACTTTTTGTTTTAGTCCCTTTAATTTTGAAATGCACCACCACTTTTAGTTTTTTCCATGGCTTAGATAATGTTTTGTTGAGAGACAAAAAGTGGTTTAGATTACATTTAAGAATCTAAATTGGGCATTTCAAAATAAGAATCACAAAATCTCGACAAAATGATTTAGTGAACTAAAACTGAATTTTAGATATTTTAGAGGAATCAAAATATATTTTATGCTGGCTTACTCTTAAACTGACTTGGCTGTCAAAAAGAAGTTAAAGCATTGTTGTCTCTCTGGCATAAAATAAGGCACAAAGGAACTGGCAATACGAAAAAAGTTTGGAACATTTTTTCTTTTATCTTATTTTTCTTTTTATGAGGTTCTATTATTCGCCTTCACCCCCTTCCTACTTTACCCTCATTTTTTTTTTTGCAATAGGTTTTTTTTGTTTCTTAAAATGCCTAGAGTGGTCAGTGTGAAAAACCTATTAGTTAATGACTCGTGTAGTTATTTGTTACTAAAACAAAAATATAGTTGTCGTCAGAGATACTATTTTTGCCCGTAATTCCTCCACTGTATTTAAAAAATTTCGAATATTTTTATGGATCAAGTGTAGGAATTGTTTGTTTATGCATATATACTTCAATGACATACTTCAGATGTTAATTTGGAAGGTATACTCTGTGATGTTTGGGGAAGGTTGGTAAGTGGAAGACAAGATACTATCAAGAAAAAGACATTAAAACTTGCAAGTTCTGCTATCTAAATTCTTGGGCAGCTCACAGTAATATTTGGGAGTGTTGAAAATTGCTATGTATTCTCTTTGTTTTAATGATGCTAATTTTCTGTTTCAATTGTCAATGTTTTTGTCAGTTCCAAATACTTTTATTGAAACATTGAGGGAGCGCGTGTTCAAACCTTCCCTGACAACTATAGTTGGCGAAAATACAAAGTAATTTCACATCATATTTTCTTGTTCTTTTACATGTTGCCAAGTGACTCTTTTATAATTAGATATGATAGTTTTACAACATTCTGTAGCTTTATGTGTTTCTAGGGTTGCTATTGCATCAGTATCAGATTCGGTCTATGTAGCAGCAAAAAGGATGCGGGAGTTGCAAGTAAATTCAGCTGTGATTGTGATGGAAAATAAGATTCATGGGATACTTACGTACAATCTTTTTCCTTAGGCTTTTGTCTCTCTCCTCTTATAAATAATACATGATAGCAAATAACATTCGCACCTGCACCTTGTTTATAAAAAGCAATGTTCTTGATTGACATTTACCAAATGGACATTGGAAAATTTTGTTTTATGCACAGTATTGTCCTGTGAATCTGTTTTGCAGTTCAAAAGACATCCTTCTGCGGGTCGTGGCTCAAAATCTTTCTCCTGAGGAGACTCCTGTGGAAAAGGTTGTTATTATTTTATATTCTTAAGTAACTATACTGGAAAGTGGTTTATTCTGAGATGTCGTTTCATCTGCCTGGTGCTTATATTTGCTAGGTATTCTGAAATAATTTTGATTTTCTTCTTTATTCTTTCACTTTGTTACTTATTTTTTGTTAGGTGATGTCTCCAAACCCAGAATATGCATCTCCAGAAACAACAATTTTGGACGCACTGCATATGATGCATAATGGAAAGTACTTACATATTCCTGTGGTGGACAAAGGTTAGCTTTGCCTTAATTGCGTACGTACTTCCTAATGTAATTGTGCTAAGTATTATTTATTTTTCACTTGCAGATGGAATTGTTACTGCTTGTTTGGATGTTTTGCAGATAACTCATGCTGCAATTTCTCTGGTAAATTTCATGTTTGAGTCTCAAAATACATGATAAACTAAGCCTTTTAATGGATTTTGAAGAAAAATATTCAGGTTATCCAGTGTGTTGTGTGTCTGGGACTCTGTTTCGGTTGATAACTGATGCTGCATGATAATGATTTTTATAATAATTGGACCATTACTAATATTGAACAAAAAATAATATAATCTTCATTCTTGAATATTATGAATTAAGAAGCATGTACATTACTAACATTTGGTACTATTAAAAGGATTATGGTGTCCTGTTTATAAGTTGTGTACTTTGTAGGTTGAAAGTAGTCCCGGAGCATCTAATGATGCGTCAAACACAGTTATGCAAAAATTTTGGGACTCAGCATTTTCTCTAGAGCCGCCTGAAGATTTTGACACCCATAGGTAGGTACCTTGTTAAATATATTCTGTTTTCTATGTGTTTGTTGAGCTGTTTTTTTGGTCGCACAAAAACACATGAAATCTTAGTTCCCACTAATGAAATATAGGACTGACCAGAAAATCAATCGAAGGACTTGACAAAAATTAAGTTTAGGATGTAGAGTTTAGTTTGATTTTATTTATTAACTAACAAATTAATGCAAGGTGGGAACATTTAAAAGAATGAAACTAAAAAGGAAAAATCTAAACTAAATCTCTTTGAAGAAAGAAAGAAAATAAAGTAAAAGAAAAGAAAAATGATAGGAACCCATAAATAGTTAGGCCCAAACCCACAATATCTACGGTGTATGTTAGACAAAGAAAGAAAGACAAAGTAGGGGATCAAAATGGTAAGAGAGAGAATGAGAAGAATTTCATGTAACAAACTGCTGAGCTGGCACATTAAGAGAGAAGAAATTCTGTTATGTGGGTATAAGGAGTGGAAGAAGAGTGGGGAAGGGGGGCTGGAATTGGCTGGGAATTGGGAGAGACTAAACACTCTCTAACTGTCTAGGAATACTTTTTTCTTGCTTACAGATCTGTATTTCTCTTCCTGGGATATGCACTCTGTTTTCCTTTATAAGTGAATATTCAGCGTTAGTGTGCTTTCTTATTTCTGGTATCTATCAATTGGTATTCAGAGCCCACGATTCTTGGGGCCTGGATGGTTACTACAAGAACAACAATGGAGTCACGGATTAAAAATCTAGAGAAAAGTATGCTTGAATGGAAGCATGAGAGTCAAATCCAAATGGACGAAATCAAGCAGCTGTTGAAGGAAAAAAAATCGAGGAGATACGAGGGGTCGATCACGACAATGGCGTTCTCTGAAACGATGCACGAAGGGAGAGAGTCAGGGTAGTCGAGCTATTTCATCACGAGAGTTTGAACCCTATTCTAGAACTCGGGAGTCGACCACCGAAGGGGGATTACAGAGGGCGAAAATTGGAGATTCCAATATTTGCTGGTGATGATGCTTATGGATGGATTAACAGAGTTGAATGCTACTTCAAGGTGAACGATATGGATGACTATGAAAAGATAGGGGCGGTGTTAGTAGCATTGGAGAACCGGGCATTGAATTGGTACCATTGGTGGGAAGAACAAACACCTTCACCAAGTTGGGTCCAGTTCAAGGAGGCAGTGATTCGGAGGTTTCAACCGGAATTAGTGCAGAATCCTTTTGGGCCATTGTTGAGCATTAAACAAACCAGGACAGTAATGGAGTATAGGGAAAAATTTGAGATGATTTCAGCACCTTTGAAGAACGCAGATCGGGTGATGTTAAAAGGAATTTTTCTAAATGGACTCCACGTAGAATTGCAAGCCGAACTGAAGCTGTACAACACAGACTCATTATCTGAACACATGGATCGGGCCCTATTATTGGAAGAGAAGAATTGGGCTTTGAAGAAAAAGGTGTTAGGCTCTAGTGAGAAAGTAAGCATGGGTGAGAAGGAGATTTCTCCAATGGTGACCAAGATGGCTAGATCCTATACTGCAACAGTAGATACTATGAAGAATAAATTGTATGTTAAGAAGCCCAATTATGGAAGTGCGGGTCCAGTTGAGCCCAAACCGCAAAATGGGCCTAGCGGAGACAAACAAATCACTATGGGTAGAAGGCTTTCGCAAGCTGAGTTGCAAGAACAGGTTGTGTTTTAAATGTGGGGAGAAATGGGGACCTGAACATGAATGCAAGCTGAAACATTATCAGTTGGTTTTGATGGAAGAATGGGGGGAGGAAGAATCGGAGGATGGGGATGAGGAAGAGGAAAAAAAAACAGAGTTGGAGCACAAGACACTTCAATTGTCTTTAAAAAGTAAGGTGGGGCTGACCTCTCACAAATCTTTTAAGATTTGGGGGACTATTGGCCAAAGACGAGTGCTGATATTGGTGGATTGTGGAGCAACCCGCAACTTTCTTTCTAGAAAATTAGTAGCTGAGTTGGATCTGCCAGTGGAGAATACCCCTATTTATACAGTGGAGGTGGGAATGGGTGAGAAGGTGAAGGGTAGAGGACTGTGTAAAGGAGTTGAACTTGAGATGCAGGGAGTCAAAATTAAACAAGATTTTTTTCTGTTTAATTTGGGTGGAACTAAGGTGGTATTAGGGATGGACTGGTTGGCAGACCTTGGTGACATTGAAGCTAATTTTCGAAACATGATCATAAAATGGGGAGATGAAGGAGGCAAGGTGTTAAAGGGAGATCCTTCCCTAAGCAAGGCCCAAGCATCCTGGAAGAGCATGATGAAGGAGTAGGTTACTATATTGCATATCAGCAGCTAGAAGATACAAAGGAAAATCAACAACTGTTATCTGATGAGATCAAGGCTGTCCTAGAGGAGTATAAGGACATTTTTCAAGACCCACAAGGGCTTCCGCCAAGAAGAGAGCATGATCATGCAATCAATCTCAAAGAAGGTGTTCAAATACCAAATATCAGACCTTATTGGAGATTGAAAAGATAGTAGGTGAGATGCTGGATGCAGGGATTATTAGGACTAGTACTAGCCCTTACTCTAGTCCGGTTATTCTTGTAAGAGAAAAAGATGGTGGGTGGAGATTCTGTATGGATTATAGAGCACTTAATAAGTTGACACTACCTGACAAATTTCCCATTCCTGTAATTGATGAATTATTGGATGAAGTAGGATCAGCTATACTATTTTCCAAACTGGACTTAAAATCTGGTTACCACCAGATTCGAATGAGGGAAGAAGACATTCCGAAGACAGCTTTTAGGACACATGAGGGACACTACGAATTCTTGGTCATGCCATTCGGGTTAACCAATGCCCCTTCTACTTTTCAAGCTCTCATGAACAAGGTCTTAAAACCATATTTAAGGAAGTTTGTGTTGGTATTCTTCGATGACATTCTAATTTATAACAATTTATAGCCCGGATGAGGGAAGCCATCAACAACACCTTAAATGGGTGCTTCAATTGCTGCGGGAAAATAATTTATTTGCAAATTTCAAGAAATCTAATTTTGGGCAACGGCAGATGAGATATTTGGGACACTTGATTTCGGGAAAAGGAGTTTCTGCAGACCTAGACAAGGTTAATGAAATGGTAAATTGGCCGGTTCCAAAGGATCTAAAAGGGTTGAGAGGATTCTTGGGGCTCATGGGATATTATAGGCGATTTGTTAAAAATTATGGCAAGATTGCGTGGCCACTCACACAGTTGCTCAAGAAGGACAATTTCAAGTGGGGAAATGATGCTCAACAAGCTTTCGAACAACTCAAGGCTGCAATGACCACTTTACCTGTCTTAGCTGTTCCGGATTTTGAGAAAGCTTTTGTAATTGAGATAGATGCTTCTGGCAAGGCAAGGGAGTAGGAGTTGTGCTTATGCAGGAAGGCAGACCCATAGCTTACATGAGTCAATCATTATCTGATAGAGCTCAACGAAAGTCTGTCTATGAGAGAGAATTAATGCTATAGTGTTGGCTATTCAGAAATAGAGGCATTACTTGATGGGTAGCCATTTTGTGGTGCACACGGATCAGAAAAGTCTGAGATTTTTGGCTGACCAGAGGATTATGGGGGAGGGCTTGCAGAAATGGATCTCAAAATTAATGGGTTTTGACTTTGAGATAAGGTACAAACCTGGTTGTGAAAATAGGGCAACAGATGCCCTTTCTAGGAAGCTACAATATTCAGCACTTTCCACTGTACAATTTAATGAATGGGACGGGTTGGAAGATGAAATTCAAGCTAATGCTAGATTAAGGGGGATCATCCAGGACTTATTGAAACAACAGGATTCACATCCGGTGTTTCAATTAATAAAAGGAAGATTGTATTATAAAGGATGAATGATAATACCAAAGAATTCCTCTAAAATTCCTTTAATACTCAAGGAATTTTATGATTTAGCATTGGGTGGGCATTCTGGATTTTTCAGAACATACAAGAGAATTTCTGGATTATTATTTTGGGAAGGGATGAAGAAAGAAATACAGCATTATGTGTTGAGCTGTGCAGTTTGCCAACAAAATAAGTATCAAACCTTGAACCCAGGCGGGTTGTTACAACCTTTGCCAATACCTACTCACACTTGGTCTGATATTTCGATGGATTTTATAGGAGGATTGCCTAAAACCCAAGGGGTTGATACCATTTTAGTGGTCGTGGACAGGTTAACCAAGTATGCACATTTTATAGCTATTGCTCATCCTTACACGGCTAAGGACATTGCTGAAATTTTCATCAAAGATATCGTCAAGCTACATGGGTTCCCCTCTTCGATTGTGCTGACCGGGATAGAGTTTTTATCAGTCATTTTTGGACGGAACTATTTAAAATGGCTGGCACCAAGCTGAAATTCAGTTCCGCCTATCACCCTCAAACGGACGGGCAAACTGAAGTGGTGAATCGCTGTTTGGAGACCTACCTTCGGTGTCTCGCTGGGGCTAAGCCTAAACAATGGCCTAAGTGGCTCAGCTGGGCAGAGTTTTGATACAACACTAACTACAACTCATCTACTAAAATGACTCCCTTTAAAGGCTTTATATGGGATAGAACCTCCAGTATTAATTAGAGGAGATATGATACAGTCTTCTGTGGAGGAGGTTAATAGGTTGATGGCTGATAGGAATCATATGTTGGATGAGTTAAAAGAGCATCTAGTCCTGGCCCAAAACAGAATGTGCAAGCAAGCCAACAAGCACCGACGGGAGGTGGAATTTCAAGTTGGAGATGTAGTGTATTTGAAGACACAACCTTATAAATTAAAGAGCTTGGCTAAAAAGGTCAATCAAAAGTTAAGTCCATGATTAAAGTACCCAAAATCTAAAAAAGATTAAAACTAAAATCCAATCTTTAGAACTCTCAAACAGAAATGGTCAATTCTAAAACATTTGGCAAAGGAAGAAATTTTAATGGATGAAGAATCACTCAATCAGAATCTAAAATTTGGAAATAAAAGAAATTCAACTAAAACTAAAATCATTCTAACAGAAACACCTACAAATATTACTCAAACAATGAATCATTGATTAAACTCACGAATTAGAATCAAAATTGCAGAGATTAGTGCACAAAAGTGTTCATTTACAACTCAGGAAGACGTCCTGTAAATTTATAACCACTTTGGGGTTTTTAAGTCCCAATTTAGAACTTAAAATGTGTAAAATTCTACTCAATGCACCAAACCGCAGCAAGTTCAACTCTGGTTCAAGTTTGTAACCAATATCAGAAGCACATTCCTATCCTAAATGCAATTAAAAGTTACACCTAATCTCTAATGCACCTTTAAATTCCTAATAAAAACAATTGGCAGAAGCAAATCATCATTCTCTACTTGAATTTCCACAAACAATCTGGAATCCAAAAGAACTAACTAAGCTACTTGCAATCAATTAAAAAAACCTAATTAAAAATTACCTAAACAGAATTGCCATCACATGGACTCAAAAAATATACCTAAAATTGGGTAAAACTTAATACTGAAACATAAAAGCAACATATGCATGAAAAATAGAATAAACAATTAGAATCTAAACGCTGAAACATAACAATACCAAATCAGAAACTGTAAAATGCACCAATCAATTGTCCAGAGGCATCAGAATTCAACACAAGCTTCAACTATCACTACCAAAGCAAATAACAACCTAAAGTTACAACTAAATCAATAGAAAGCATGAAAACTGCCTTAACTACAAGGTAAAACCACAATAGCAATAAAAAAATAGAACCATGGCAACGGAACTGAAATTTATTAAAAGGAAAATGGAAATTACACCAATAGAATGAAACCGAGACAACCACCCTACGAAGAACGCGTAAAAACCCTAGGAAAACCAAATCTCTCGAACACACACCTGTACAAAGTCGGTCGTGTCTCTCGTCCAAAAACCCCCTACGCTACGTATTGTCTATTTACATAACCCTTTATATAGGGGTCTGAATCAGAGAAAAAGAAAATAAAGGAAAAGAACCTTCTTCGCTTTTTCTTCTCATCCGATAGTGTCTCTTCTTCACTTTGCTTCCAGCTCCTCTCTGGACCCTTCGATCAACTCCACCTCACCGCCGATTAGAGCTTCCCAGATCTATTCATCTTCGTTCTCCTCTGGGCAGCGACACACGAGCCATGGCTCTTCTCTTCCTCGCGTTCTCTCTCGCACAAACCCTAGTTCGAGGGAGTGCTCTTTTGCCAAATGACTTGTGTGCGAATGAACCCCTCAAGCAAAGGCAGTTTCAGCCTACCAAAACGACGTATTTCCACTTAACTTCAGCCCAGATTCCATTCAGCCAATGGCCCAATGTGCATCTGTGGACTTTTCAGCCGAATTGACCAGAGACTAATAAACAAAACTCTAAAAAATATTTTTATTTTGAAATTAAAAAAAAAAAGAGAGAGACTAAAGAACTATTTATTTAAAAACATTATTCATCATCTAAAAAGCATTATTTTTACAAAACTCTAAAATTAAAATAAAAACTCTAAACTATCTTTAATTCTAGAAAATTAAAAACTAAAAGAAACTAAAATTATAATACAGAAAAATAAGAAAAATTGGGGAGTTATCAATTTTGTTTTGTTATGTAATTAAGCATACAATGCCTGATTGCAGTGAAAACTCTGCACTGGTGACTTTGGACGGGGCAGATACGACAAAGTCTACATATCAGTCTGTAGGTTTTGGAAATTCATTTGCTTTTAAATTTGAGCATCCCAATGGCAATGTGCGTCGATTCTACTGTGGTAAGTGACATCTTGGGGAAAGCTTAGCGTGAACTTTAATTTACTGGCCTGCGTTTTGCTGTCGCTGTGGACTTCCTGACCATAAGTCTGGATTTATAATATTTAGAAGTTGCAAGTATTTGCTGCTGTCTTTTTTATAGGTGCTGAACATGTAGACGAGCTTGTATCTGCTGTCATGCAAATAATTGGGGATTTTAATGACGGAGAACGCCCTAAAATTCTGGTATGTTTTATTCTAAGATTAGTTTGGTCTGCCTTTTGGTCATACTAAATGTAAATATTATGATATGGTGTCGGGTTTTACTTTTTTCTTCTAGTATAAGGATGATGAAGGTGATGATATTATTCTTGAGACTGATAACGATCTTGCGGCTGCTGTCAGCTATGCTAGGTCTGCAGGACTGAAGGTGAAGTTGTCTTCTTTTGTTTGTCTATTCATTTGACAATGTGGCCTTTCCATGGATCTGTTGTAATGTCTTTGATGCATGCTTACACTAAGCGTCTTTTTTATTTCAGGCATTAAAATTGGATTTGGTGTTTGCCACTTCGACCAAAACAACAAAAGTACCATCTGATACAGCGAGTATACAGAAAACCAGTACATTGACTCTCCGTTCTGGAATTTTTGCGGGTGTTATTGTTCTTGCGAGCGTTAGCGTATTGGTGTACTTAAAGCGCTCTAAACAGTAATAGATTTGCTAGCTTGAAAGCAAACATGCTATATTCTTATTCTAATTATTTCCAGAGGACACGGAATAGGTGTATATGATGTGGAGGTTTTCTAATCACCTCTTTTTATCTTTTTCTTGTTTGGGTCACTAATGTATTTATAACTTATGATATAGTCGTAATTTTAAGTGTTACATTCTTCTGTGTTAAGGTACTCTCAATTCTTTATACATCGAATTTTCATCACCCACCGCTCTAACCCAAAATAAAGTAGATTTGGTTATACGGTGGTCTATTATCAGCTTTAGATCACCGTCAAAGTCAAGCCATTTGAACCGGGAAACGGTTTATGTTTCTGAACTGTAAAACATTGTTCAGATCATATACTTTTGGCTACAATATAGAACATCTACTTAGCTAGTGATATGGGGAAAAAAGCACTTTTAACTGTTTTCTAAACAGTGCTGGATGACCTTAACTTGACCCGTAGCTTTCTATATTCTTAAAAATAAAAAGTGAATAAAAGTAAAATAATAAAAGTGGGTAATATTTGTGTCTTATGTCTGTTAATAGTTTGATTGTGATTAAATTGATAATAATTAAATAATGTTATTTTAACTTTGAAGCATAAAATGTTAAGTAAAATTAAATGAAAATAATATAATATTTAAAGTCATAATATTAAAAATTAAATTTTATATATAAATTTAAAATACTTGATTCATAACCGCTGAGATACAATTTTTAAAATTAACATGAAATTATAATAAACGTAACAACTCAGTAATCATCTATTAAGCAGGTACACAAACAAAATAAATATAATCAATATAATATTTTATTGTCACAATTTTTGGTTAAATCCATACCAATTAATATTTTTTTTAGTCAAGGAAACTGATTCCAGCAGATTGTTGATGATTTTGTCCAGTCTTCCTGGTTTTAGACTGATTCTTTGCATGACCTTTCTTTGGATTCATATCTATGAAAGATCTAGCACGAAGGCACCCAACATTTTGAAAGATTGACCAAGGTTGTTTCAGAATTAGTGAAGAGCGAAGTTGAGAGCCATATTATCGATGAAAATGAAATAAGGTTCAATTGTATTACACTTTCTGCAACTTACGTTCCACAGTAGCAGGTTCTTTTAACCCTTTGGGTGACAGGTATAGTAATGATGAAGACGAAACTATGTTGTATCTTAAACGTGGTTGTGCTAATTCAAATAAAGTATGGAAGCAATTGGAGTTGGATAGAAATCAGGATTTATACTCAACAGAACTGGAGTTGTAAACAAATATAAAAAGTTCAGATGGCACTATCTTTGCAGTGGCTTGATGGGTCATTTGGAAGCAAGAAATGCAATCTGACTCTCCGTAAACAGACCAAGGTGGCGCGGAATCACTCATCACAGACCATGCTTATTTCAAACGGAAACCCAGGGTAAAGCTGGCTTCGTTTATCTTTCGGGATCAATTAGGCAATTGATAACAGGTTTTCAGGTGCTTGTGGGCTCTCCACCACTTTCAAAGCTGAATTAATCTCAACACTATATGGTAAACAAAAAGCTTAGGAAAATGGGTAATAGATA
This sequence comes from Vigna mungo, assembly GCA_036885675.1. Taxonomy (NCBI): domain Eukaryota; kingdom Viridiplantae; phylum Streptophyta; class Magnoliopsida; order Fabales; family Fabaceae; genus Vigna; species Vigna mungo. The sequence goes on from CP144699.1 coordinate 23,724,031, forward strand.
TTTGAATATCGTTTCGGACATGTAATTCGTTAGGACTAATTTAGGAATCTCCTTTATTAATAATGAAGCATTAAATAATAAAAGAAATCGTTTTTACCGTATAAAATGCAATAATTGAGCATTAAATGCAAGATCAATATTATTACAAATGAAAGTCACTAGCAATCGAAATATCGAATAGTTTGTCATTAATAGCTTTCATTAGCAAACACAGTCAACACCTGCTAATGACTGAGGTACACTATATACAGCAGTAAACCTACCCTTTGCTGCCATATATGGATAAAAAATTAAAGAGAGACCGATTTTCAAATCTAATCAACAACGAACAAGACAAGAATCAAATCGCAGCTATATGAACTAGCAACCACAAAAACATTAGTAATTTCTACAAATACTTTCGTGCAAGAGCTCGGACTTTGGTATCAAAATGCGACGACGTGATCCGGGAGCCAGGCAAGTACAGGGGATTGAGGAGAGTCTGCAATTTCCCAAACAAACAATAAAGTTACTTAATCTTTTATCATTTCAACAATCCATAAAATGAGGTTTACAAACAAAATTAATATAAGAATTTGCACTTATTTCCACAATCAAATTAAGAGAACAATTAACAATTTCAACTTCTTATACTGATAAGAGTGTTCCCAATCTTATCCTCTCGAGCAGAACAAAAAGTAGTAGTTAAAACTCTGAAACTCCAACTACCGAAAAGAAACCATTGGGAACTTATTTTGCATTCTGCATATTGATACAGGAAGAATATTGTTTGCCAAAACAAGTAAGGATGGAATTTTGTAACACTTCTAAAAGTTGCTCCTAACCTTATTGTCGTGGGTTTGGGCCCCACTGTGGGCACTAAAATATTCTAGGCAAGAGAGATGACCTCCTTTGCTAAAGCACATAATGTTTGTTGACTTTTCTATGTTTTCTTCAACTCCTTTTATAATTGAGTAAGCCTCTAGGCTTATAATTTTTATGCTAAAATTAAGATCATATCCCTAATTTTGTTCCTTGCATATATGTTTATTTCCTTATTTGGTGATTATTTGATCCTACCTACTAGTATTAGGATTTGCTATAGTATTTGGTAGATTTGTTCTAGATTACGTAGTTTTTGTTTAACTATGATAAAATCTTTCCATATTTATATGGACAAATATATTCTCATTTACTCGTTAATATTTGTATTATTATATTCCTAATAAATATTACGTGATTAATCTTATCCTGAATACGTCATATATTCACTACATACTTTCCTAGGTCCGATTGACAGAGCTTATCTAAAGGTAGGCCAGGATCCTACCTCTCACTATGCAGCCCCCGAGCCTTTGACAAAACTTATCTTAAGGTAGGTCGGAATCCTACCTATCACCACAAAAACTTTAAAATACCAGTTTGTCAATTGTCATTCTAGTTGTAATAATGTACGAAGTATCTAATAGGTAGTTTAGCATACCTATTATAGTGAAACATTGAATTGGTAATTAGGGGGAAAACGTAGAATGTGGCTAATTAAACATTTTGATAAGACTGAGACCAGATGTTTTTTTATTCCAAGAGCTACAGATACTTTGTGTAGTCAGCAAAGCATGCTTCAAGGAACTGATAAACATGAACTTTCTCATAATCCCGTTTAAAGAGAAGGATATTGTAGACTAAAAAAAGGCCACATACGAAACTGAAAAAGTAATGAAATGATAAAATTAAACATGTTATTGGGGTGAGCAAGAAAAAAAAACATATTACCTTTATGTAAAGCTCGTGCACCTCTTGGAAGAAACTTTTAATGCCATCATCATTACGAGAGTCATGTAGCAACATCAATCTGGTATGTATGATAAGTCAAGGAAAATCTCACACAAATGCAGAAAAAATGTTCGTAAGCTGTAAGAATTCTCCATTCTTGGCTTGTTCATTTTATTCCCCTTCATAATAATGATTCTTTAACCCATTTGTCACATTGATTTAGCTTAGAATTGAGCAAGTTATTTTGTTTTCTTTTAAAATGAACTATTCCTTGTGCTCCGAAAAAAGAACCCTTTATTTAATTTTTTAAGAATTTTTTTTTATCAAGTCTTAACTTATAAATGTTTATGTTAATAATTCAGGTTTGTAACAAATTTAAAAATACATATGGTTGTGACAAAAAGGAGACATCAAAATAATTATGTGAATTCGCATTCACAAGAAAGTGAGCAGGATCAATGGCATAATTATACAATTAAAGAAGCAAACTATATTCAATGGTCCTTAAAGGTGGGTACTCAGTCTTCATTTATTTGGATAAAACAAGGTTAAACAAAAAAAAAAGTGAACAACATGAAAGGTGAAAAGGGAAGGTTTACAGCAGAAGGAAAACTGTATGATTTAATCTATTGTAAGGTAGATAGTTATTTGTCTGTAGTTAGTTGCATCTGAGTTCTATAAAGTTAAAATGGACAGTTTTAGCAATTTCTGACTTCTATAAAGTTAGAATGGACAGGCTTAGCAATTTCTATCTTTATTTTGTAACTTGTGAAGGTTAGGGAGGGAGAGTCTGGTTCTCTCTAATAACCAGAAAGTTATTTGTTGTTTAGGTCCTCTCTTCAGAGGAAATTCAATGTGAATGCTATATTACATTTTACAGTTTAACCAAGTTCATTCGTATGTGTCTGTAATACCTATCATTGGTATTCAGAACCACTTTCCTGGTACTGTGGTGGCTGTGCGGCATGGTCAAAACAAGAATGGAGGCAAGATTGCCAAACCTCTAAGGCTTTAAGGGGATTTTTCGGTCTCACATGTTATTATAGATGTCTTGTCAAAGGATATGGTAAGATTGCCAAACCTCTAACTTGTAATACCTATCACAACACAAGAAGGGCAATACACCTTTTTTTGTCTCAACTATAAATTAACCCCACATATAAAGGATATGACCAGCTGTAACATACACGGACACCATAAGCTCATTAAACCTGTCTACCGATTTCAAGTACCTGCATACCAATGAACAATATGTTAAGAAAAAGAACATATAAAACAGGAAGCACAAAAGAGGATCATGATGTCAAAAGTTTCAAATTTCAACTAGAATTATGTATCAAATAAAAATTTAACTCACATAGCACTAGTAGTCCATGCGAGGTCCTGAACAATATCCAAAGCAGCATGGAGGATAAATTGATGCAGCTGAGCAGCATCCTCTCTCTGTCACCGGAGCATGGAATTGTAAAATGATGTAAATTTGGTGAAGTAAAAGAACAAACTACTTTAAAAGCCACATAAGACAAGCTGAAGCACAAGATTCAGATAAGCAATTAAATTAATCAGGTGAAAAAACGAAAACAAAAAACAAATTAACCATAACATTTTTCACATAATAGCGAAAAAAAATCACACAACTTAATGAGTGGTCATGGATCAATCCACCTAAATAGTCTAATTACCAATATCTAGCAAGCAGCATGTTAAACAATATAAAATAACTTCATAAATGAACAAAAAGCTTGAAAATCACAAAAGCTAAAATGAAATAAATAAAGAAGAAAACCACACTTTAGCAGCTACTCCAACTTCAGCTTCATATATAGGAATGTCATTTCTGCTAACAATGATGAAACAGGCAGTGGTTGCCATTATGAATACCCTGGACACAAAAGGCAAAAGAGGATATAAATATATTATTATTATACTTATGTCCAATATATCAATAAAGATTTCAAAATCACAGAAAAAAAAAAAAAAGAAAATCCTAGTGATTTGAAAATATTTGCTTGCGTGCAAAAGCACAACAAATTAATCAATTGAAGAAGCAGGCACTGTCGTGTTCATTGAGTGTTGTTAAAATCGCGAGTAAGATCGTAAACTCGCACGATCCTGCGAGTTTGGACCACCAAGAGTAAACGCGGAGGACGGATCGTAAACGGACGGATCGTGGGCCGTGTCGATCCTTCTCGTCCTATGATAGACGCAACCCATGAGAAACCCAACGCTCTTACCTTTTTCTACTAGGGTTACGTTCGCATACAGGAACGCCGCCCTCGCTTCGGATTCGCCGGCGATCACCGCTCTCGCCGTCGTCGACGCTAACCACTCTCGTAGTCGTCGGCACTTGCAGTCAGCTATACTTAGCCTCTGTTTCTCTACTTTTTATTTTGCTCTCCATCTCTGTTCCTGCTAGAGTTTCTTTTACCACTTATGGGTGGCTTAATTCGTAAGGAAGTAAGGGTAAAATGACACTTTTTACATTCATTCATTCTATTTAATTTTATATTTATTTGACACATAATAAAAAGAGTAAAATAATTATAAATAAATAAATTTTTATATTTTTTTAAAAAGAAAGAGTAAAGAAAAAAAAATGCCAAAGTAAAAAATTTATGTACTGGTGAAAGTGTCATTTTTCTTCTTCTGACTCCAGTTTTGAAAGAAAAAGATACCATCTCCTTTTATTGCTTCTTTTTTATGTATTAAATTTTAATACTTAAACTTATTATTATTATTATTTTGTGTAAATTATTTTTATCATATTTATATATTATTTTTTTTTATCATACATCTGTTTATAAATATAACTTTTGTTCATGAATATATATTTTTTAATTCGTTGAGTAAAGAGAATTACAATTCTTTTCTTGTCATTTCGATCCCTATCGATCATCTGAGTTTAAGTTCACTCCACGTCTTTCTCAGTGGACCAACAAAATAAGTACTTAGAAATGAAAAGAGAATAATGTGATTTTCATGAAGACAGAAACTATGACGATTATTGGTCCAAAACCACAAAGACAAAACTAAAGCACATTATTTCTTTACATTTTAACAACCTTTTTTTTTTGTTATGAGAAGTACATTTAACGTATAATTATAAAGAGAACAGAAAATCACTACTGTCTACTTAGAAAAAATTATTTAATTTATTTTGATTGATCACTTTAACTTATAATTATTTATTTTGAAGTTATCCTACACCCATGTGACTGATTATCTGTTATGCTCAACAGTTCTTTAATTTGCCACTTAACGAATATACTTTTCACCATTGGTGGGAAATAGGATTACAAAACATTCCACTCCACTAAGTAGCAAAATATGCTACCTGCTTACTAGGTTTGATAGTATAGGTTAGATAGTTCCGATTAATTCAGGTACATCAAACACCATGGAATTTTAATCCAAAAGTGCACTTCCAACCCAATTGCCATACATCAATCAATAAGAACCACACAAGTTAAACAGAAGGGAGATCTACAAAAGATCCCTCATTCCTTTACCCTTCTCTGTTAAATTCACGTTTACTGCCTACAGACTCTCTCAAGTTTCATGATACAGTTCAAATTCTAAACAAAGAACGTGACATAAATAGACAATGCTCAATTTTTCTTTGGGGCATATTCCACCACTTTATCCAGCATGGAAAAATGCCAAATAGCTAAAACGGGTTTGTTTAACAGAAATTGATCAAGCATTATAATTTTTCAGAAAATAAAAAATGCATGGTATCCTTTATAATTTCAAAAATCCTTATCCTGAAAGATTTGGACACAGTTTCATGGTCATGGGTTTCTACCTATACAACACTATTAACACTGCACAATAGGGACCGGTGTAAAAGACATTCAGTAAAAATTGCACCCAAGAAGAGTGACCTATAATCAGGAAGCCAATATTTTAACACAAGGCTTAACCGCGTCTGACTATTGCAGTTTCAGTCAACAAGGAAAATTGAGTTTCATATTGGTGCTCATATTTTATGAGCAGCTTTATATGCAAGGGCTAATAGGTAGTAGGAGGGAATTTTAAAGACAGAATAAAAACACCTAACCCCATTCTCGGAAAACTTAGTTCTATTGGGTAAGGTCTTGATGAAGTCACTAAAGTAGTATAGAGGGGAATGTGTTCATTACAGGTCAGGGACTGCTGTAGTGGAACAGTTTAGTGTAGCAGCCATAGCGGGTCAAATATTGGGCTGAATAGTGGTGCTATGCTCTGATTCCAGAAAATCCCTCAGAATGTTTTGGATTTCAATTTCCAAAAATGAAATTTACAACGGTAATAATATTGAAACTGATCAACAAGACCTAGATTTAATACACTTGATTCATGATTATAGTAAACTTGCATTTGACTGTTGCCTGTATTTACTTACAGTTACATGTTTTGTTTAAGACACCTATAACTTTTATTGTTAAATATGAACACCAATAATTTTGAGTAATGTTTACCACTTTTTAGAATTTGTATGTAATAGCATGCATCATACAAACCATATAAAAAAAGAAAATTCAAAATAGCAGCTAGCCTGTTATACTCTGTCCTTCTTCTTGGCTCTGTATCTATACAGAAGTACAACACACCCTATCAGATATTTCACATTTAGTATTGACAGTATGTCTACAATCTTAATATATCCTCCTACATGGCAGTGTCTGATTCATCACCTCTTAAATGGAAGTTTCTATACAGATACAGAGCCAAGAAGAACTAAGAAAGAACATCTGGAAAAAGCTCTGCTTTGATTTGTTCTGTTTTACTTGATGCTGAAACATTTGATGTTCACTGTCTTCAATTCAATTTACCTTAATCTCACATCGCATTGGACTAAATGGTGTGTTTGGTTTTGAAGAAAGAAATAGAAAGGATGGAAATAGAGAAGAAACACAAGGAGAAAAAGAGAAACAGGTAAGAAATAAAATTGAATATTTAGTTGCTTGTTAGAATAGAAACACGAGAGAAATAGAGAGAGTACTTTGAAAGTTTTGTAATTTGATTAGTTTGATAGAAAATAAAGGTAGAGATATAAGTCAAAATAGGTATGAAATAGTGGAGTAGGTCCCACCATATTTTAAAATTAATCCTCCCCTTATTCTCCATCAACCAAACTAACCAAATTAGTTCTCTCCCTATCCCTCCTCTGTACCAAACAAACTTTAATTGTTTTACAATTAGGTTGCATTTGTAAACATGTTAGAATATGAAACATAACATGAGCTCCTTTCTTTTTGTGAATTTAAGCTGGACTAAAACATTTCTGTAACCCCAAAAAGTTAATCCTTAGATAAAATGGAAGGAAACAATGGTTCAGTTCCATTAGGTCCTCCACACACCGAATGCTAGATTAAAGAAAACAAAATCCTATGATGTAGGATAGAGTATCCAAGCAGAACCCACCAAAAACAAGCCAGACCCAGGAGTGAAAAGATATTACTGACATATCACATGTAACATATCCAAGAACGGTAAATGCAAATGAAATGGGTGGACATCTCCTTTTTAACAATGGTACAAAAGTTCTAAATGAAAAGATTTCTTTAAACACTTCATTTAATAACTCTTGTTTTAACAAAAAAGAAAAAAATTTAATTTGTTTTCAATATTATCAAATAGCCAAATAACTCTTAACTAATTTGGCATTTGGCTGCAAATGCCACAACAGTATTCTACAAGCTAATCCCATCTAGTAAGTCATTGGCATATGGAATCGAACCCAAAGTAGGCCAATGTTAGCAATTGATAGTGAAAAGGGATTTTTCATACACATACCAAGTCCTGATCGAAGTGAATCTCCCATAGATAGATGTAAAAGTTACTTTGCACAAAAAGAACAAGACTTTAAAAACAAAATAGAAGGTTAAACAAAATGAATGAAATCAACATGGAAACACAAAATCAATAGAATAGAAACGAAGCACAAACTCAAATAACCCTAGATCTGATAGAGAGGAAATGAACGGAGATTAGAGAGCCAAAGAGACAAACCGGCGAGCGCGAAATACAATTCTGAAGAAGAGAGAGGGAGAGCAGGAAGCTCTGGACCGGTACGAAGGTAGAGTAAAGGAATTATATATTAGTGGAATTTAAATTTCTATACTTTAAATTAATAAAAATATTTAATAATACTACTAATTATTGTTTTCCAACTAACTCTTCTTTATCAATTTTACGAATTTTGTTATTAAATAATAAAATTTTATATTCTATTCTATCATTTACATTTAAAACTTCTCATATCACATGTTTGTCCTCTTGTATCTTTGTTTGAATTGGATGAGTTGAATAGTGAAAATGCAAACAACAGCTTATACTTATTTTAACTTTGCACAGGCATGTTTAATTGATGAATAAAAACTTGTTTGAAAAGCTTTTCTTACCAGATTCAACTTACAATACAGTTTGGCTCATCTAGTTCTTATGCATTTTCAAATTAAGCAACTTTAGTATCCAAATTTTAAAGCAAAAATTCAACCAGACTTCCTTTTTTCTCTTTTTATTACTCCTTGCAGCTTCTGTTTCATTTTCACACTCCCTGTTTAAAAATAAATTCATTTTATCACATTATAATTTTTATAATATTTAAAAATTAAATTTAATAATTATTAATAGTTTTCGTCTCTTTATAAAATTTTTTACATTTAAATATAACATTAAAAATAACATTTTATATTAATATATAGTTAGGGACATTTTGATAATCTTTCATTTCTACTAATTAAACTAATTTTTTCAATCTATCACATCAATCAAATC